>WEIU01020917.1:53513-81312 GCA_013389925.1 Aegithalos caudatus
TTAATATATAGATTTATATCAGGGTCACCAGCATTGCTTTAGGGCAGCTGATGCTGATGAAGGCCAGAGCTGGAGGAGGAATCCCAGGGAACCTGGGGAGATGCAGTGTCTGGAGACCTGGGACAAGTTTGCAGGCTCTGGATTGTCCCAGATCCTGCTCTGAGACCCACCCAGCCATTCCCAGCCTCACCTCAATCTCCTGGCCTCGTGAGCTCCTCCAGGATCCTTGAGTTAAAGGAGGTTGGAGGGCAACTGGATGTTGGATCCAAGCCTGGATCCTGTGGCAGGCAATAAATTCACTCCTTGGAGAAGTGGCTCGTTCCCAGGATGACTGACAATATTGATGACTATTGATGACAATATTGATGACTATTGATGACAATATTAATGACTATTGATGACAATGTTCCCCAGGATTTGGGCTCACCTCTGGTTTGGGTGATGCCAAGGAAGTCAGAGCCAGCTCCAGATGCTCCCAGTGCACCAGATGAGGTGGAAGGTGCAGTTATTCCCCATTAAATGATGAAATGATCCAATTTTTGGCTCCCCAGACTCTCACGTGTCAGACACGTGCTCTTACAGTCACAGCTGAGATGCTCCAATGCTCCAAATGCTGGGCATTACACAAATATCTCCAGTCCCCAGAGAAAACACCCTCAGCACTGGGAGAGAAACCCAGACTGTGCTGGGAACTTCAGATTAAAGAAAAGACAGGGATGGGGCAAAAGGTAGAAATATATAAACAGCATATTTCTTTTTTATTTCCATTTTAATACAGAGCTTCCTTATACATCCAAGGAATTCCCTCTCCCTCCCTTCCCTCCCTGCCAAGCAACTCTTTCAAAATAAATCCTTCACTGGAAAATCAACACCAGATCAGGGGCATGGGCTGGGAGAGCCTCTTTAGCAAGTGCAATATCTGTGGGCCAGAAATCCCTGCACAGGGATCTCCCTCACTTAAAATCCTTTCTCAGAGCCCTGGGACAAAGCTCCTGGTCTCCCAGTGGAGAAGGATTTAACCAGCTTCACATCATGGGGGGAAATAAACCCAGCACTGCTACACATCACTGGAAATCCACCCCACGCTGCAGGGAAAAGGGGATGCAGGGCTGGAGATGGGCTGGATCTGCCTCTGGAAGGTTTCTCCTCTTAAGCAGGGCTTATCCTGCATTTACACCCCCTCCAGGAGAAGCAGGAGGGGAAAATGAGGGAGTTTTTAAGATATTTATGCATTTAGGATATGCCTTTCTCAGGTGGGGTCATGGGGAAGGGAGTGGTTTGCATTGAGGGTGTACTTTGGATAAAGTTTGGGTTTTTTTAGCAGCTGAACTGTTGCAGTTTTTAGTCAGAGAATTTCTATTTAACATCTCATAGGATCATGGAATGTCCTGACTTGGAAGGGATCCACAGGGATCACTGAATCCAACCTTTGCTTTGTGGGCACAAAGTACAAACACCAACAGAGAGGACAGGGAAAGGAGGGGATAAACACCTCCAGAAATAGCAGAGCCCTCAATCACTGATGAAACCAGTGTGGTTCCACCAGACACCACAGCCTAAACCCTCCCAGGGTCCATCTCCTCCTCCCCAGTGGCTGCTGTGCTTTGCAGCTGGATCATTCCTTCTCCCATGGGAACAGATCCACTTGGACCTGCTGGGCACCAGGCCCAGCTCCAGATGGACACATCCAACAGATCCCAGGGGCTGCAGCTTCCAGACTTGGCCACAAAATGCCAGGATTAGAATTATTCTTCAGTATCAGAAGGGGTGGAGATGGGAGGGAGTTGCCAACACCTGGGCAGGCAAGGGAAGCTCTGCAGTGAAGGGCCTGGAGGGACAGGACACAGGGAATGGCTGCCCACTGCCAGAGGGCAGGGATGGATGGGATATTGGGAAGGAAATGTTCCCAGTGAGGGTGGGGAGGCCTGGAACAGGGTGTCCAGAGAAGCTGTAGCTGCTCCTGGATCCCTGGAAGTGTCCAAGGCCAGGGTGGACAGGGCTTGGAGCAGCCTGGGACAGTGGGAGGTGTCCCTGCCCTGAAGGGGCTGGAATGAGATGAGCTTTAGGGTCCCCTCCAACCCAACCCATTCCATGATTCCATGAAGATGTGAATCCTATAAAATCCTGCTCAAGCAGGCCAGCACTCTCTGGAGGTGCTGTATGAAATCAGTGGTCCCAAATTTGAGAAATGTGATGCTCTGGACACTAGAGAGGAGCCAGCAGAGCTCCCAGGGGGAGCAGCTCCCAGGCAGGAGGGGACAGGAGCTCTGTCACTGCCAGCAGCTCACCCCCAGCACTGGGGATGCTCATAATACAGCAGTTTTCCTGTTGATTCCAGCCACAGAACAGGCACCCAGGCCTGCACCTTCTGCTCCAGCCACCTCTGGCCTCACTCCCACAGACACTGCAGAACCATCCAGTCATGGAAAGCTTACCTAAAACAAGCCAAGACACCTGATTGTTGCTGCTGGGCAGGTGAGAGCTGCTCCCAGCCCTCCCAAAATCCTCCCCAGCACTGAAATCCATCCCCTCATGTGTTGAATTCCATAAGAGGATTTTCTGCAAGCCCCCTGATCACATCACAAACACCTCACTGCTGCAGAGCTCCTGGTTCTCCCCACATCCTAAGCAGTGCCAGCATCACTCAGATCAGGAGGGAGAGATTTTATTTTCAAGCTGTTTTCCCCAGCTCTTTGCATTTTGCTCCCCTTGTGTGGCTGCAGCAGCAGGACTTTGTCTCATGGATGAAGAGCAGACTCTCCAAGTGAGCAGCTCTTTGCAGGAGAGGCAGATGGGGAGCAGAAGGGAGCAGCTCCCCCAGGACAGGCTCTTCAATATTTAATGTGACATCAGAGCAGAGCCAAGCGATCCCAGCTCATGCAGCGTTTTGTACAAGGCAAGGAAAAGACACAGCCAGGGAAGTGTGAAAGGAAAACACTGAAAAGCCAAAGAGGAAAGTGCTAATTTGTGATTCTAAAGCTTGTACTGCAACAACTCCCTCCTCTTTGCTCTGCCCACAACATTGGTGGTTTGCTCTGTGCAAGCAGCCACGAGTGGAGTGGCCAGGGTTTGGTCCTTCAATGCCTTAATTAGACAGGAAAACAATTAGAGAAGATGATTCTCATCTAACATTCAGAGGCCTCAATACAGAAAACAACCCAACCCCATCCCATTATGTCTGTTTAGGTTGTTTTGGAAGCTTGGCAGATGAAAGGACATCCCAGGTGGAACAGGGGCCATAAAGGAGATTTCTGATGAGCTGGGGAGGTGTAACTGCTGGAATTCCCATCAGTTATGAATCCTTCATAATTGCTGATCTGCCAAAGGAGCCCCAAGGAGCAGCCACTGCCAGACACAGGCTCAGGCTCTCCAGGAAAAATCCCCACTCAGCACCTGGGCAGCATTTCCACAGTGAAAATTCCAGAGCCAGCTCCTAGAATGGGCTGGGTCAGAAGAGGACAGCAAACAGCTTGCACTGAGTTTTGGGGGAACAGACATAACAGAGGTGCTTGAGCCACCCCTGGCTCTGCCCATCGATGTTCCAGGCAGGTAAAAACCCTGCAAAGGGCAGATTCAGAATGCAACAAACAATAAAAAATAAAGTTGGAAGGGAGTAACATGAACATGTGACAACGATGGTGTAGATGCCTGGTGGGATCTACACACTGGAAAACAGGAGCTGTGATGTGGTGATGTGATATCTCAGGGCCTTTTCTTGTTGCTGAGAACTCCACAAAAAAAAAACCCCAAACCAACCCCTTCCCTCCCACCTCTGAACATCCTCCAGCTTAATCCAACTTTGGGGGAACACCCTGCTCCTCCCAGGAGTGTCCACAGAGCAGCACCAGCTCCAGAAGTTTGCAGATCTCAGTCTCTGGGTGCAGCTGGGGATGTGGACTTTTGAGGAAGAACCCACGACTGTACCTAAGCGTGGCCATCTACCCTGCTTCTTTCCAGAGCATCCCAGTTCCCTGGATCATCAGGAAGCTTGTGTTGTGTCCCACAGCCCTGGGGCTCATCTTGGACCACTCCACCAGCAGCAGCTCTGAGCCAAACCAGCTGAATCCCTTTTCTCCATCCCCACTGCAGCACTGATGCACATCCAAGCAGAGCTTGACATTTATTAAATAACTTCCAATGTTGGTGCCAGGGAGTTTGGGGCTGTTGCTGTGCAGTTCTCAGCTGCTCTCCCTAAGCAATCCCCCAAGTGCTGCACTGCTTGCTCAGCAAGTTCCACCTTTTCACCAGCTTCCCTTCATTTACATGGACAAACACATCAAATCCCACACACAGCACGTCAAGGACGTCTTGAAATGCAGCAAAATAAAGTCTCAGACCAACAAAACCAGTCAGGTACAAATCCAATTTTAATTGTCAAGCTCACTTCTAGCTCCTACATTCAACACAAGGATCAAAAACTACAAGTTTGAGAGTAGAATTTTATTCTATCCCCAGTTTCTGATCGTTGTGGCAGCCATCAAACAGCAACTTCCAAAATCCACTCGTTTCAGAAGCTTTTCCCTACCCTGCAATGCCAGGTGAACCCCACAGACTCTCCCAACAGCTCTTGACACCTTCCAGACTCAGTTCTTTGGCAACAGTTATACAGAGCATTGTGCGTATATAAAGAGCTTATAATAAAACTTCTTTTACATTCTAATTGTCTTAAACCTTCACAGAAGTATTAAAGTGCTCAATCAACTCTGAACAAACCCTCCTTCCCTAGTCAGCTACTTCCTGGAAACGCCTGCACTTAAGTCAGCAAAACCAGAAGCAAACAAGAAGAGAAAAGGCATGGAAAAATAAAATAAATCCTCTGCAGGATCAGGAAAACCCCTTTTGAGACAAGAGGCCTCGAGTCTCACATCTCCCTCCTACCCAAATATTGAGATATAGGTCCAAATGTTCAACCAGTCCAAGCCAGCACAGCTTTTTTCTTCCCCCCCCCTCAAGCTGTGCTGATTTCCCATCAGTTGATTCTTTGGCCCCTGATTTCTGTGAGAACAAAAAACCCTGCAGAACAAAAACCCTACTGATGCTACAAAGAAAATACAAACACTGAAGTCACACCGGTGGAGGAAAATAAAAGATACAAACGAGATGTGGTGGATATTTAACCCTCCCTGCTGCCTGGATTATTAAATTCTCTCTGCAACATTTGACACTATCTGAAATTCATCTTTCAAAAAAGGCTTTAAATGGGGATATTTTTGGCTCTTCTGAGTGAGGGGTGAAGGGTGCATCCCAAAACTATTTTGCCTGGCAAGACCTGCAGGCCAGTCCATCCCACTACACCTCTGTGCCTTAGGAAATCCCACCCAGAGCCTCAAAGAGAACCAAAGCCACATTCCCTAGGGTACATCCCTGTCCTTCCTCCAGCCACAGCACCCAAAACATCACTTAAACCACCCCACAAGGTGACTTCTTCCTGTGGAGACACCAGGAATTCACCTGCAGGATATGTGTGTGTGTGTCAGCCAGAGGATGACACCTCTGATTGCAGCTCTGCTGAAATCTTCTGACATCTGTGGGAAAAACATGTTATTTCAGCCTCAGCAGCCCTCTGCACTCCCTGGCTTGCAGCAGGTCCTGAACTGCTGCCTGTCACCTGCCCTTTTGCTGCTGACTGAAGATCAGACAGAGTTCTGCCACCTCTGAAATCCTGCCTGCCCCTGCTCCTACACGCAGCCTTTGCTGACAGCCCTGAGTGATCCTGGCACAGAAATGACTCAGAGGCCAGGGAGTCTTGGGGAAAGTGCTCAGAAACCACGCTCAGGTTTGTTACCTGCTCTTGTCAGACGTGGCAGGAGCCACCCCTGCTGCCCCCGAGGCTGCTGAGAGCCAAATTCCCTGCCTTGATGCCCTGGGGTGGTCACCCTGACCCTGAGACTTCTCAGATCAGCTTGGTGCCACGGGAAGGTCGTGGTTTTGTTATCTGTGACATTGTTTTGTTTGCTAAGCTGAAGGGTTTCCCCTGCAATTCCCTCAGGGATATAGGAACCCTCACTGCTCTCCTCCCTCGAGCCTCAATACAAAGGGTTTCGTAAAAAAATGAAAAAAAAAATTAGTTCTGCACACGTGTTTGAGAGCCGTGGGCAGCTCCCCAAAGATTAAATACTTTCTGATCTTTAGTGCAAATACACCAAATCTGCAGTGGCTTGAGCCTGGCTTAGCATCAGCACAGGAGCTCTGCACCCAAAGCCTTCCTCCCTCATGGCTGGGTTGGTCTCCCTCACCACGCTGGGGTGGGAGGAAAAAAATCTGCACCATTTATTGGGCAAGAAACTGGTAAGAAACACTTCTCTGTGCTGATAAATTCATATTTTACATTCCTCTTCTTCCCTCATTTCTGTTCTTTTGAAAATTCATCACCGAGGTCCACAATTTTCTGAACATTTTTAGTTCTGGTCTGTGATGTGCCAAGCACTGAGCTGAAGGGCAGCTTGTTTCACAGTACTCCAAATAAGAAAACTGACCATAGTACAAGCAAAATTAAATAAACTGAAATATAAAGGACAGCAGAAGTTAAGATTCATCCAGAAATATAATATAACTTTTGGGAGCGGGGTGAAACTGGAAATCAGCTACACAACAGAAACAATGAAATGACCAACAAATATTGATTAGGCAAAAAGAGGAAAACTTTCATTGCATTCTGTACATCAAAATTAAAATGAAAAATTCACATGTTGGAGCCACGAGACAGAATGATGAAGGTCTCAAGCCACAGGAAGGAGAAAGCAAAGAAAACACCTGGAATAAAGCAACACGTGAACAAAACCAGTAACTGAGCAGCTTCCAAAGGAACAAAAGTGACCATATCTCAAATGAGAAAAAAGCAGCACTGAAGCAGAGAACAAATATATGGTCAGGACATGGTGGGTAACACTGACTGCACAAAACACTTGTGATATTTGGAAAGAACCAGGCCTATTTGTATATCTATGCAAAATATATACACAACTCCATATGTATATATGTACACATAGGCACTACTGTACATATGTATATGCAACCTCGACACAACTGCCCTCTGGGTGCAAGCAAAAAAAAACAACAACCCTGCAGTTGTGCAAAAACCTGCAATTCTGTGTTTGATTACCCAGGAGAAACGGGAGAAAGAGCCAAACTGATTCCCAAACAGCTCAAACCCACGGGGCCAGCTTCTCAGTGTTCCCAGCTCATTTGCAGGAATTAAAAATCCATCCAAAGCTGTGGATTGTAGCAGTACACATTGCAACTGTTTCCAAACTCATTAATCTGAGAAAACAGCCACAATCTCTCCTGACATCAGTGGTTTAGCACGAGGCCATCCCACCCAGAACACCAATTTGGGAATGCTGAGTGCACAGGGAATTGGATTCAAAGGCCAGGACAGGGCTCTCGTTCTACAAAACAAGGGTCAGTTGCTGTTCTTAGTGCTGGGGAAGAGAAGGATGTGGTGCATTAAAAAAGCCTCCCCCACCCTCAAAACAAGGGAACACAGGGCAACTCTGGGTGCTCCAACCGTGCAGCCAGGCTGATCTTTGGGGTTTGTGTGGTTGGGGATGTGGAAAGTAGCATTTTCCATAAAGCTTGTTCGCCTCACAGCTCCAGACAGCGTCGTCCTCTCAAGTCCAAGGCTCCCTTGGTCTGGCACAGGCCCCTTGGAGCTGTGACAGGAGTGCATTGCCAACGTCAGGGCACGAAGAAAGTGGTGAAAGAAAACTGCAGGAGATGGTCCCACGCCTTTTCCAGCCCCAAAGGAGTTGTCCCTGCTGCCTTCAGTACTCTGCATCCATGGCATCCAGGTACTTGGCCTCGATGATCCTGGGGAGCAGGTTGTACCTAAGGCAGGGCAGAGGGAGGGATCAGTCCTTGCTTATGCAGAGTTTTTCTCTCTGTCCCAAAAAGCTGCCAGGTGAGTCTGGCTGTGACATTCAGCCAGCTGGAGGGGACACAAGGTGGGGGACAGCAAAACCAGCCAATCCTGCAAGCAAACACAGCCTTTGCTTTGTTTTGAAAGCAAACACAGCTCTCCCTCTGGAAGAGCCTCCTCCTTTCAGCTGGAAAGAGAACATCCTCACAGGAGCAAAGTCACTTTCCTAGAGCTCTGTCACCACCAAGTCCTCAGTGTGACAAAAATACGAAGGTGAATTTTTGTATTTTTGACTCCAAACAAGACCATCCCCACCTGGTGTCTGCCTTTTCCACATGGAGACAGGGATTCCTTTACTTTTAATTTTCTTTAAAATTTGATTTTTTGCAAGAACATCCTCACAAATTAATGCATCTGGGTGAGAAAGGCACTGTGAAGTTGCTCTTGTAAATCCCACTGCACATTTATGTGGCATTTTCCCCTGTTTAACAAGGAAGCGACTCTTCAGCTGTTAAAGTAACTCATAAAGAACCCAAAATTCAGTTTTCAAATTTCAACAGCTGAGCAAGATCCCAAACATCACTTATTAATGAGAAATACCAGGATCTCTTTAAATAGCCCCATCATAGAATAAAATGCTTGAGAGCCATGGGAGCCCAGATAAGAGACAACTTGGGAGAGAAAATTCTTCTGTGGGCAACCAAAAACTCATCATCCCAAAGTTCTGAATCTAAACCAGGAACTGGGAATACCCAAAGAGATCAAGTTTTCCTCCAGCATGCTGTTTTCAACTGCAATAATGGATTTCAGTGGCTTCTCAGTATCTAAGACCACACCAGTGATCCCTCACTAATGACAACACAAATCAAGTTTCTACAGCTGTTGGATGGATGGAAATGTGGCTTTGGGATGTGGCTGGTGTTCTGGATGGGACACCAAGCCATGCCTCACTCATTTGTGTTTGATTCTTGAATTTGCCCCCTGGCTCCTGTCCCAGCTCCAGTTTTTCCCTTTACTTCTTAAAAAAAAAAAAAAAAAGAAAGAAAAAAAGAAAAAAAAAAGATATTAAATTTCTTCAACTGCCTCATCTATTTAGAGTGCCAAATCTTTGGGAAAAAGTCATTAACTACAGAGCTCATGGATCATGGGTGCTGCCTTCTTGGCTGGAGGCCACAGAAACTGCGTGAAGGTAAAAGAAATCAGAGGAAGGAAAGCCAAAGGAAAATTTCCATGCTGTGCCAGGCAGCAGCATCTTCCCCTTGGCAGCAGGGCTGATTATCCAGCTGCTGGGAAAAAAAATGCCCTGGAAAGAGAAATGAGTTAACAACACAGAGGGTATAAAGTGACAGCATCTTATTTACTGAAAAGAAGATATATTTGCATATTAGTATCTATCTCTTAGTACAAAATCAGTTTTTTTGACTGCATCCTCTCCACTCTGAATTTTTTATGCCACGTCCAATACCTGAATTTGGCTGAGCATGGCCCATGTTTCCTGCTCTGCACTGAGCTGCCCTGTGTACAAAGCTGCAATTCCCACCAGAGCCACTCATCCAGCACTGCTGACAGCTGGAATATTTACCAGCCACTCATCCAGGCACCACCAGTGCCACCAGTGTGAAGGGCAGGTGAGGCATCACTACCAGAGGAACAATAATTTCAGTGTTTTCCGAGCCTGTTTGTCTTTTAAAATCCAGCCCAATGGCTCTGACATGATCCTGTTGAAAGCCACGGTAGCTGTGACATTTGCTTTTGTTTCAGAAAGGACTGGACCCATCTTTGTCAGCCAAGGAAAACACCACAGCAGGTGGTGCAGATTAGCAACTTGGCAGCCCTGAACTTTGGGATCAGAGGGAAGATCTCTGGGATTGCAAGCTCAAAGTCAAGCAGAGATCACTGGTACCATGCTGGCCTAAAAATAATCAGGTGGACTGGAAACTTGATCTGTTCCTTCCAAGATCTTATTATGGCCTTTCATTATATCCAAAGGACTGAGAGCATGAATGATTTAACTGGAGAATGATGGGCAGTGGCTGCTAATGAACCCCAAGGAAGAAATTAGTTAAATTTCTTAATGATTCTCTCTGAAGAGAGAGATATTGTAAAGTATTGTGGGATCCCCCCAGATTTAAACATGTATTTTAAGTCTAAATGTGGCCAGTTTCACCCAACTGATCATTGACAGGGCATCCAGCAGTGCAGGAGGTCTGTGAGGTCACCACAGCACTGGGTAAAAGAGAAGGATTCCTCTTAGGAAAGGTTTCCAGCTCTGCTGTGAGCACTGGCCTGAGGAAATCAAACTGCAAAGTGATAAGGAACATTACCAAATACCACCTAGAGGTTTGGACTATGACTGCTCAGGAAGATCAGGCATCTTACAGGTACTAAAAAAGGAGAATTTTTGCTTCCTGGGAAGCTGGAAGGAGAGCACAGAACCCTTTACACAACTCCCAGCAGCAGTGAAATCCTGATTCCTCCTCAGGCTTGAGCAGCTGGTAAAAAAACCCTCATCATTACCCACTTCCAGGGAGCTGGTTAGTCTGGAAAATGCAGAGAACTCTCCTGAACCACTCAGATTTCCTGCAATAGTTGGAAGGGACCTCTGGAGATCCCTCAGTCCAACCTCCCTGGAGCAGGTGACACAGGAATGTGTCCAGGTGGGTTTGGAATGTCTCCAGAGAGGAAGACTCCACAGCCTCCCTGGGCAGCTCTTTCAGTGCTCTGCCACCCTCAGTATAAAGAAGTTCTTCCTCATGTTGAGGTGAAACTTGTGTTTTATTTAGTTTGTGGCCATTAGTCCTTGTCCTGTTGCTGGGCACCACTGGAAAGAGTCTGGCACCATCCTGGAGATATTTATACGGATTGGTGAGGTCCCCTCTCACTCCTCTCACTCTTCTCACTCCCCTCACACTCTTCTCTTCTCCAGACTAAGCAAGCCCAGCTCCCAGCTCCTCCTCTCCTCAGACTTCCAGTAATCCCAGCCTGAAGACACCAAGGCATGGCAGACAGGGAAAAAAGACAGCCAAGCTTCCTACCTGATGGGGATCATCCCTATCATGATGAGGGGGAAGATCATCTTCATGTAAGGCAGGGGTGACATTCCAAACCCACAGAGGATGAGGAGCTGCAGGACCTGCAGGCCTGTGAAATAATGGATCTTCCTCTGGGGAACTCTGCGGATGTAGTGGGTCGGAGGATAAGCAGTCTGGGAAGAGAAGAACCACATGTTAAACATTCCTGGACACTTGTTAAACCACACCTGGACTTGTGACAGCAGAATGGGGCTTTGGGACACCAGGATTTGAGGGAAGTCATCCATTTGTACAAGCACTGCATCAGCATCAGGGTCCTTAAAAGGTTCTTCAGCTGAATATGGGATTTGTAGGGTTAATTCCAGTGCCTGAAATCACAACATTGGCAGCCAAACCCAGAGGATGACTGGGCACTGGGAGCCTGGAGATAAGGCAGGACACCCCTCAGGGCCAGGATTGCCTCTGGGAACATCTGGAGGGCAATGTAGTATCTTGGGAAGTGCAGTAATGAGATTCCCTGAGGAGGACTGGGATTGTCAGGGCTGCACAGCCAGAGGTGCCTGCGGGGGTGTGCAGGGGGAAGGAGAGCAGATGCATCCAGGTGTTGTTCCTGTGGATGGTTCCTCCACCTGACACCCAGCTCCTCATTATTTTAGAGCCTTCCAAGGCTCCAGGCTTGCCCCTGGTGCTCCAATCTCTTGGCTGAACCCCATTAGGGGAAGACCAGGAGGTGAGGGAAGTGTGGGAAGAGGCTGGGCTCAGACTGCAGGGATTTTCTCAGCTCCTATAAGCCACTCATTTTTGAGAAATGAGGAGGAAAAAAAATGACATTAATAGGCTAAATATGGTGGGTTTTTTTTGACAGTTCCTTGCTCATGTCTGAGCACAGGCTTTGACTCACTGTCTATACATCAATGAAGAGGATGAGCGACTGTCTGCTGGCAGCAGCACAGCCTCAGTGGCTTTCAGATTGTGCCACGACCCATTAAAAGGTTTCCACAAAAGGGAGTTTTCCATATTTGAGAACGCTTTTTAATTTTCCACGCCAAAGCCTGGAAAATTCCACACATAATTCCTACTGAAATCTGAAGTAATAAGTCACATACATCAGTAGCTGTTCAACCCTCGTTCAAAAATTGACATGACAAATGTAATCTTTACCTGAATTTCACAGTTTTAACCTCTAGGATGTAATATTGGAGATCAAGACAGATTAGCAGAGATGCAGAGCCAAATGTTGGGCTTATTAAGCCCTTGACCCTTGTTATATAAGAGAAGGTGAGCTGGAGATTGCTCCAGGTACCACCTACACTGCCAAACAACACCTTGTTAGCACCTGTATCAGAGACAGATTTAAAAAACATCTTCCAGGTTTGTTTTCAGCCCACATCACAGAGGTTTCAATAACACAAATAATTTCATTTTGAGTTTAAAATCCCATCTTGTGGTATTTCAGCACAAAAAAAAATTACCTGCCTGAAGCTTTGCTGGAGAAATCAAAGATCATAATTTCCTGATGCCGTGCTTTTTATATTTTATATCATTACTTTTTTAAAATGCATGTACTCTGCAGATGACACGACAGCACAGGGGGGGTTTAAAACTCCCTCACAAATAAAAACCCTCACAAAAAAATAGAAAAAAAAAAAAATCCCACAAATGAGAGAGAGCAACAATTTGACCAGCTGTGTGCTGCACAAACACAACTGCAGGTACCTGCTCCTTGAGCAGCAGAGCCACCCTTTCAAAGAGCTGGTTGCCATCGATGGAGGTCAGGGCGATGTAGAGGAAGAGGCCAAAAAGAACCGGCTTTGGGATCCACTGCAGAGGGAAGGGCAGGAGCAGCAGAGACAGCCCCACCAAGAAATGAGCCATCAGGCTTGTCAGCCGGGTCTCCTTCACACTGACGATCCTGGAAGCAGGAAAAGAAGGGGTGAGGAGCTGGGATAACACCCTGAGATCCTTAAGTGTTTGCCCTGCTCCGTGGAGAAGCAGGAAAGGGAATGTCCCACTGGGGAAAGGGAAACTCATCCCCACCGCAATGAAATCAGCACTTCTGACACTGAGGAGGCAGAGCCTGGCTGGAGCCAGGCCAGGCACTTAATCCACAGCTCAAGCAGAGCAGCTGGAGAAGTGCCAAATTCCCCTTCTGTAAAGCTCTACAGATCCTATCCTGAACTAAACTGCCCTCGAAACTGATTCTGTTTAGCACAATGCAGAAAAAAAACAAAACAAACCAGGCAAGAATCCTCTTTCTCGACAGTAATCCTTCCCTTGCTTTACCCTGGACTGGCTTCTGTCCCAAAGAAGACTCATTGGCTTCTCCAGGAAATAAGGAACGTCTTGGGGGGGGGAAAAAAAACAAAAAAAAAACAAAAAACAAACAAAGTCAGCATTCTCCTGACAGCGAGTCAGCATTTTTGATGGATTCGAGGATCTCCCTGTTTACATGGAAGGGAATGCTGAGAGCACCACACAGGGATTCAATCCTGCTGTGGGCAATTGCCTATTACCATGCAAAACATGTCATTAATTAATGCAAATTTTCCAGAGCTGACAGGCCACAAATTGAGCTTTTTTTGAGGGGAAGACTGACAGGAAAGCAGGCAGCAGCTTTAGCAACCTACTTGAGGGAAGCCTGCTGTGTTTTCTTTGCACTTCAGCTAAACCTGTGAGCATCTCCTCCCAGTCTGAAAAAAATCACCAGAAACAATGGGAGGAAAGAAAACCCACATCTGTGAAGACTACTTACAAAGAGAGAAAAAGAGGATTCCTCATGTGTTTTTGTTTTTTTTTTTTTTTTTTTTTTAAGAAGGTAAATCCAACAATTTAGTGGAAAAACCAGTGAATAAATCCCCCTATTATGAGAGAAAAATTTTTGTCCATAGGCTGTTTTGGTGTCATTTAGTGACCTCATTCCCTGGATGAGACCCCTCAAACTTTGAATTAACCCTGTACACAAATTTCTCTGAGGATTAACACCAAATATCTATCAAAACACACTTCCCTCCTTTGCAATGATGGGCCTTCATAATCCCTTCTGTCCTAAAGAAGATTGAACTATTGTAATATTAAATTGGAGAGTTTTGCTCAGAAGTAAGGTCAGGTTGAACTTCCAATCTGTTTATAACTTCAAGGAGCAAAATGAAGCTGAGGGGATGAAGGAGCCTTCCACACCTGTTTTTGGAGAGGGAGGGAAAGGGTGACAGCCCAAAGCTTGCTCTGAGGTCTTGGACAACAAGGCAGAATTAACACCAGCACTCATGAGACCTAAGGAACTACAGGTACCACAGAGAGCACACAAATTCTGGGAACAGGACACTGGAATTCTTCTGTGAGTAGTGGGGCAGATCGTACAAATCATCCAGGATTACCAGGAGAGGATGCACAGAGGTGTTAACCTTTAAGTAACCTTCCAACAGGTTTAAACCACAGCTCTTCTCCTTCCAAACAGAGATTTTATTGGATCCTCTTGCAAGTATCCTGTGCCCAAGGGGTCCCTGGCAGTGCCTAGAGAAGCTGAGGGAGAACTTCACTCGTGCCAGCTCTGGTAGAATTGGGACATCACCTAAATGGACAGAGTTTGGCATCTTTCCCACTGCCTCCAGGACTGAATCACCACAGAAATCCTGGAGATGAACAGAGCCAAGCAGCCTAAAGCACAACTGGAAGTTCTGTGCCAGAGTAATTCCAGAGCCTGGCTGCTCCAGAGCTGCCAGAACCACGAGGAGCCTCCGTGGTGGCTCAGAGAAGCAGCAGTTTAAGGATGCAATGATTTAACCTCATCCAGGTACAGCAGGAGTTCCTCTAGCATGGGGGACAGCCCCAGAGGAAGAATTTCTGCTGTTTCAGACAGAGATTTCCCCTCCTGCTGGGGAGGCTCCTGCCCTGCAAGCACACACAAGTCTGCAAGGGAAGTCATGCAAATGGAAGAGCTCAGGAACAAAATGAGCCACAAAACCACATTTCTATCAGATGCAAGGCTGCAAGTACAAGCTCAGAGTGGCAGCCCTTTGGCAAGAGATTTCTGAAGCCCATGGAATTTTCTACAGCCATCTCTTAGGGATGAAGCAATCACAGCACTGTGTTTGATCACAGACAAGATGTACTGCAATTGCTGCCAGCTCCTGCTAATGCCACTTAGTAGTTTGGAATATTTTATCAGAACATAGCTAAAATTGCTCATAATTTGCTAAACATGGTATTTTTAAAACTGATGTTCCCAGCCTTAGATTGGTCTTCTGCTAATTCTAGCACCTCATTTCCAGAGTAAGAACATCACAGTCACATTAATTCAACAGAGGAATCCTTGATTTCCATGTGTTCAGAATCTGGTTTGGTCCTTGAGGAAACAGCTCCAGAAAGTCTGTGCTGTGATGGAAATAAAGTAATTAATGGAGATTAAAGAGTATAATCCAGGCTCATTTCCCCAAAATCCTCTAAATATGGCTAGCATGGGATTAGCCATCCCTGAACTTCTCCAAGTAAGCAACAAGAGCCTGTTTGCAGATTGGCACAGGAAATTTAAATCGTTTCTCTACAGGGGAGAAGAAAATTTTGCTTTCACTGTGACAGATCTTTATCCTTGTTTATATCATCATCCTGTGGGAGCTTTGATTTGAGTGCAGGGAAGGAGCCTGCCAAGGGAGACAGAGCTGATTTTCTAATTGAGCTTCATTTCTTTTTCAGCAGAGCTGGCTAAAAAGGGAAAAAAAAAAAGACAAAAAAAATAAAAAAGAAAAGAAAAAATATGACTACATTGATTGGAGCCTCCTGCTCTAGCCCCAGTGCTTTACAGGGAACAAAAAGCTTTGGTCTCAAAGGGAGTTCAAAGCACTAGGAAATCCTCATTCCCATTTTCACTCCCAATATCCAGTTCCCAGCACCAGTTTTCTTCCAGCAGAGCAGAGCTGTGCCATGAGGGAACACAGGGAGATCAGGGTAGCCCTTCCAGGATAATCCCTGGAGCTGTATATAGGTCAGAGTGGCCAAAAAGGTCTCTCTGGGGCTTTTTTTGGGGGAAGCTGGGTGAAGGAGGACAGGACAAGTGCAGGAATTAGTCCTTAGTTCAGGCAGGGGACTTGCCTTTGTCAAGGCAAAGCCAGAATCCAGAATCATGACAGCGGAAAAACAAGAAAAAGAGGCACTTGGATATTAAAAGTGACAACAGGAGACACAGGAGGGAGGTTTGGTACATGGGTTTCAAAGTGTGAGTTCTGCATCTCTCAAAGAAACAGAGTGTGGAGGTATCCCAGAGCACATCATGGACACAAGGAGAAAGGTCATGGATTAAAACCCTACAGAACTCAAATTTCAAAGCTGATTTTTTCTTTAAATAGGGTTTAGCATTTATTCAAGGGAGATATAGCTGTGGAAACAACTAATAGCAGCATATCCTAATGGGAACACAAACCCAAGGGACTGATCTCCCAGGAAAAGATCTGTAGAAGAGTTACAGGGAGCAGCAGAGCTCAGCAATTTCAAGATCTGGAAGGTGAAATCTGTCCATCCAAAAAATCAGCAGTGCGTGGCTGGGCTGGGCCATTTGGCACTAAAATAATCATGAAGGCAAGACTGAGATTAAGAGACCCACTCCATCCCCCAAAGTCAATGATCACTTAGCCTCACTTTTGATAAGTAGCAACTCAGAAAATGGAAACCAAGGCAGGATAATTAAAACTAATGGCATGTGAGTGGAAATTACCACTCCTGTGGTAAAAGCACTCAGCTGTAACAGACTGAGATCAAACGGGCCAGATCTGCTCCAGAGCAGAGATTGTTCCATGAGAAAAAGGTTTTTAATTTGTTTTTAATAGGTCTGTGATAAGAATGTGTTGCTCAACTCAGAGCAGCAGAAGAGTTGGTCTTAAATAGAAACCCATGACCCAGCCACGGCTTCACACTTGTTTTTGTTTAAAACCCAGAGAATTTTAGCATCTCTTTCCCAAAATGTGGTGGGAGATGTTATGGGAGCTCTGAAATAATGGTGCATTTTTCCTCCCCTTCGTAATAACCACCAGACAGGTTTCAGGCAGTGAATCAGCTTTGGATTCTTTCTGGGGAAAGCATCTGGAAACATCCAGCCAAACCATCTCCTCAGCTTCCCACAAGGCTGAAACTGAAAATGGCCTTGGCTGACTTTTCCAGAGGAGAATTTGCAAGGAAGTGGGTGGGATCCCCGTGGGATGCTGCCAGTGGCCCAGAGCATGGATTTGAGTGCTTGAGTGAAGGGGATGAAGCCAAACCAAGGCTCATTGGGTGCATCTTCCCATCACCTTCATATCTGGAATACAACAACCAACACCCCAACCACGCAACCCACTGTTCCCAAAGGACTGGGAAGCCACAAAGGAATCCAAGGAGATCTACTTACGTCTCATAGATGTGTCCACTCTCCACCCTCTCCTCCACGTAGGCCAGGGCCCGGACGTGCATGGGGGAATGCGGGAAGGCCGCGTGGATCCAGGGCAGGCCGAAGACAGACAGCCCCGTGTTGATCAGAGCCACGAGCAGCAGGTCCCAGTGATAGGCTGTGCCCTTCACCAGCCTGGAATGAGGGGTTGGGGACAGCAGTTACACCTGGTGCAAACCCCACAGGCTGCCTTTGGTCAACACTCAGGTGCTCTCACTCACACACGCGGAGATTTCGCGCCGCTGGATTTACCGTACGCACGGTACGTGTGAACACTAAAGGTGGTGAAATGTGCTAATTTGCTCCCAAAGCCGTTGTCACCTGGAAAGAACAATTCTGAGCAGAAAGGCAGCCCACTAAAGGAACAGCCCATGAAAATCTCGTCAGTGTTTTTCTCCTACATCTATTGCAGAGTCTACACAAAATCCGTGTGTGTGTTTGCTTGCGGAGTCCACAGGGAGTGAATAAAACCCTGAGTGTTTGCTGTCAAAGTAGTGACACTGAAGTTCCTTGTTTGTATCCCTGATCTCTCTCCTTCCCCACGAGCAGAAAGTCCACACAGGGAGTGAATAAAACCCTGAGTGTTTGCTGTCAAAGTAGTGACACTGAAGTTCCTTGTTTGTATCCCTGATCTCTCTCCTTCCCCACGAGCAGAACACGTGCTCGGTATGCTGCAGTAATCCCCTAATTATGTAATTGCTACTGCATGATAAGAAAATGGGACAGGAATTCATTAAACTTCAGCTCCTCCTTGGTGCTCACAGAATTGTGGAATGGATCACAGAATGGTTTGGGCTGGAAGGAACCTTAAAGATCATCCAGTTCTAACCACCCACCATGGGCAGGGTCACCTTTCACTATCCCAGGTTGCTCCAAACCCCATCCTATCTGTCCTTAGACACTTCCAAGGATGGGACAGCCACAGCTTTTCTGGGCAACACATTCCAAAAGTTCGATGGCCAGTCAAAGAGATTTGCTCCTAAGTTCATCAAATGCTTCAGTGCATTTAATTTTTAAGGAATGGGGAATCTGACAGCCTTCACTGAGGAATCTGAGCACACCTACTTTTCCAGGACTGTGCAGAAAGCAAGACTGAACTCACATCCACTTTAAACTTGCCATTTTTCACAAGGTCTGCCCCTTTCCTGAATATTCCCATCTTGTATCAACTGCTGAGATAGTATGAACAAAGTTTAGAAAAAAAGGCTGGGGAGGGATTCAGCTCCCAGACTTTAAACCATCACTGAAAGGTCTACAGCTGTATCTCTACCACTGGAGTACTTGACATCCTCACACAACATGAGGGATCAGCTGAATTCTCTCTGGGCACCACCAGCTGGAAAGGAAGCATCATTTAGAGTTGTCAATCCCACCCAAACAAGCTCCACTGAACACCTCAGCACAGACTTTGAGCCATCCATGATATTCCTGGACACGAGGCACATGGAGCTGGTAGAGTTGACCCAGCACACGAAGATCAAAGCCATTGTTTGGGCAGCAGAAGTCTTGGGTGGGGCTCAGTTTTGGGACAAAAGCCTGGTCCCACTGGGAGTATCCCCTTGCAGTGACTGAGGAGGCTGTGGGGTGAGTGGGTCAGGTAGATGTCTACCCTGCAGTGCCTCTGGAAGGTGCTGGCAGGAAGGGTGGGATTGCAAACGTGTTTCCTGCGTTGGCTCACGCTTTGGGAACAACAGCCCCTGCTCATGTGCTGCTTTCCCTGAGCAAAGGCACCTTCAGCACCCTCAGGGTCATTGATGTACTCCCCATTCTTTTCAGAAGGCTTTAAGGAGATCAACCTGTTGGAATGAACCTAGAGGAGTCAACCAAGATCATCAGAGGGATGGAGCACCTCTGCTGTGAGGAAAGGCTGAGAGAATTGGGATTCTTCAGCCTGGAGAAGAAAAGCCTTTGGGGTGACCTAATTGCAACCTTCCAGGACCTGAAGGGAACTACAGGAATGATGGGGAGAGACTTTACAAGGGCCTGGAGTGACAGGACAAGGGGAAATGGACTCAAATGGACAAATAGTAGGTGTAGATGAGATATTAAAAAATAATCCCTTCCTGTGAGGGTGGGGAGGCCCTGGCACAGGGTGCCCAGAGAAGCTGTGGCTGCCCCTGGATCCCTGGAAGTGTCCAAGGCCAGGCTGGACAGGGCTTGGAGCAACCTGGGATAGTGCAAGGTGTATGTGATGGCACCACAAACAGATGATGTCAAGTCCTAGTTTCTACATCTCTAAAAATTCCTGCCCTGTTTTTCCATCTTTAAAAATCCCTGCCCCGACACCTGATCAGCATCAGCTCAGCCCTGTATCCAGGCACTCTGAAAGAACTCCAAAGAGCATTTCACATTCCTTAAAAACATTCTAGTGGAAAATACCAAAAGTTTAGACGAAATTCATATTAGCCAATAGATGACCCACTTACATACAGATTTATGCAACACTTAAAGGGATATAATAGAGATAAGAGCTGGTCAAAGGAAACTAAATTAGTGTAGCTGAATTTGAGCTTGTCTCCTCTCTCCTAATACTGTGTCACTCCAGCTACAACATGGAGAATGCTAATGGATATTATGCAAGGAGAGAACCCTCCCACGCATCACATTAGCAAAAAATCCTCAGAGACGTGGTAGTTTCCCTGGAAAAAAGTCATCCACGTTCATTCTTGACATCACATCTGATTGCAGCTGGCACAAAAACATCAGAGGGAGTATTTTAATAGTGCAACATCTCCAGTTTGCACATAAGTGAAACTTATCAGACACTGGACATATTGTTTTATTGCACTTCCACCTTTTTTTCAGTTGGAATTTACCAGCTCCAAACACTCCTGATGCTCAGCAGCAGCACACTGTGCTACAACATTTATGTAGGTCATTGACTTCCCATTTTCAACAAATTCTCTGTACTGCAAGAGCAGTGCAAGTGTCCACACGTGTCAGACACTCCCTGAATATCTTGAGGTGAATCCAAAGACCTCAAACAGTGTAAAATATCCACTTCACATTCACTACGCCACCTCTTGGCTCCCAAAACTCTTCATGAAAAATGCCTTGAGAGTTTTAGGGGATCAACCATGGTGTTGAGCAGAGAGTAAAGAAGAAAATAGGCTGAAGTGATGAGCTTGTTGAGGATTTGTGGTTTTGGCTGAGTTTTGGGGATGGTGAGGAGTTAAGCAACAGAGTTACTTCCACCTGTGACAACAGGAATTCTTAAAAACACATCCTGAATACATTTCCTGATGCTCAGACAAGCTTTGGGCAAGAAGTGGTGGTGACAGAACAAGAGACATCCCCTCCACAGAGGGAAAAGCAGCACCAAAGGCGTTACCTGTTCTCCGGGGCGTTGGCGAGGGAGGCGACGATGTTCTGCTCGATGAAGAAGAGCATGGAGAGGAGAAACCCCAGCCCCATGGCACTCATCACTGACCCAATGGACAGGGACTGCACAGGGGCCAGCACAAACAAGCTGTCAGAGGCGTTGTAGTTGAATTTGGACACTGCAAAGAGGAGGGAAGGATGTTAGGAGGCACCTTCTTGTCCAGCCAGCAGTGTTTTACCCACACCATGAAGTACTGGGAAGCAAGGAGGAAAGCAGGCATGATGCTCTGGCATGTGGGAGCCTGGAGGCCATGGAAGATGGGTCCATCTGGCTGGGTTGGTTTATTTTTTTCCTCCATCCACTAAGGATTTGGCTGCCATCCTGATGGGGCAGACCACTGCTAGTCCTAGTGAGGCATTACAGATATTGGAGCAAAACGAAAGAGGGAAACTTGTTTTCCACAGATGCAAGGTGTTTTCAGATGAGGAAGCCTTATTTCTAACCAGCACCATAATGCTCAGCTCATCAACCCAGAGAAGCATTTGAAAACATCCTCGTCTCCAACAAGCTGTGCAAGGCATTTTAGTATAAAATCTAAATCAAAACTCTGCTGCCACTGGAAGCAATCCATGGCTAGGGATAATTCACATATGGCCACGCATCATTTTGCAATCCAACTGGATGGAATGGCCATCACAGTAAAAAAAAAAAAAAAAAAAGCCATTTCTTTTTTGTTTCCATACATTTCCTCACATCACCCACTCACGTCACTGCAGGACAATGCAATTCCTGTCCCCATTATCACTTCCTGATATGGAAAAGTTGATCTATCTGGCCAATGAATGTTGTCTCATTTTTAGATTTCCTTGTGTAACTTAGAGCTGCCCAGATGCTCTGCACCATTTCACCTAAATTAGGAAAACAAACTGGAGACAAAGAGGACAAACTGGGATGACCAAGACCATGTTGATATGACTGGCAACAACCCTTCCTGCCTGCTGATTATTCTGCCCTTTGTTCTTTGCCAGAAATTGTTCATCTCCCTTACTGTGACACACATCTCAAACTCATTGAAAAGACACATCTGGATAATTTTTCTTGCCCCAGCCTCATTTAAGCAGGGTTTTGAATGACACAAATCTAATGGTGAGAAAATCTCAGCTCTTGACAGAAGGTACATGCAGGGTTTGTGAAATTATATGGAACAGTTTTATTTTTTATCCAAACTTTTCTAGGATTTCACTTCTGTCTTTCACAAAGCCCAGTATCCCAGAGAACAAAACCAGCACTTACTTTCAATTTCCTTGAAGATATAGGAACCCACAACAGAGAAGGTCAGGACTGAAATGGGTAAGGCACAGTCGGACAGAATTTCACGTACCCTCGCGTGCAAATATGGGCTGCAAAAGAGACAAAAAATTCCCATCAACACCCCACTGTCAGGGCAATCACTCAATCCAGACAAAATTTCATTCTTTACAAGTGAAAATTCAATCCCATCTTGCAATTCTGAAGAGATACTTGGAGTGAGGAATTAGTCTTTCACTCAGCCCTAAATCTTCTGCAACCTACAGCCTTCGAAAGTTGATGAATGCAGAAGCAGAACACAAAGAAACAAGAAAATAAGATGCAAGCTAGGAAAAAAAGGCCTTCAAGCACCCATTTGTGTCTCATTTCCACTTTACTTAAATTGCTTCCTGCATTTCAAATGAAGAGCTTTAAGAGCAATAGGAGCAAACCCCAAATTAGAGCCGGTGTTTGACTCCCAAGAGCACACTGAAGGTACAGTAGACCTTCCTGCACCATCAGGAATTATTGCCCAGCAAAATTGTTCAATGCCTGTTTGGAGGGAGATAAAGGGATCCCACCGTGAATTGGGACCCCAAAGCTTTTTTAGAAAGCCATTTGTGAGGCCAAACTGAAGACAGACAAGCATCTTCCACTGAGCGAACATTTTGCTCTGCTGGAAATATTTTCCAGGTGGCCCTGCCAAAGCTCATCTCTGCCTTTTGCTTCCACCTGATTTTCCTGGGTTGTAGCACTAAGATCTAAGCTAAGTTAATGACTCCCCTCAGAGAGAGGATGAAACAATCAGCAGCCTCTGAACAACTCACCTTTTCTTGAACTGATAGAGCGTGTGGCCGAGCCAAAGGGTTCCCAGCATCAGCATGAGGCTGAGGACGGCGGTCTCGCGCCCGTAGTGCCCGTCCTGAGAGCAGGTCTGGTTCTCACTCACTGAGGAGTTCATCAGGAGGGTGGTGTTGAGGCCAAAGCCTGGGATAGCATCAGCCTGTGATTTGCCACTTCCCGTGTGCTCATGGTGGTAGTATTTCTTAAAAACTGCACAAAAAACCCAACAGGAGAGAGTTAGGAGAGAGGTGTGGCAATCAAAGCAAGTTAAATAAAGTGGGTTTCTTGCTTGGTCGGGAAGTGTTGATGTTATGCTTCACCAGCTCTGCCTCTCAAGCCTGCAGAAAGAAATCAGAGCTGTTGCTCTTAGCAAGCCAGCACTTCACAAATTGATTTTTTTTTTCACTTATTTTAACAGGTAAGAGTTAAATTAATCTATAAAGCAACATTGTAAGGACTTCCAGTGCTAATTATGTGGTTTTGGTCCCAAGACTGGAAGCACAGCTCTTAGATATACATGTAAATATTTCTATCTAGACACCTGCTTTCAGCAGCCTGGCAAATAAATTCCATCAGGATTCTCTGGAAACACCAAGAGCAGCCAGGCTGCACAGATCCTTAAGTGGATTACACAGTGTACAGTAATTACTTTTCTTCCAAGGCTAGTCCAGATTTTAGAGATAAGTGTGGATGATATGTAAAACCTGGCAGAACATTTAAATTTGCAATGCAAATTAGAGTTACAGGGCACGTGAAGTAAACCTGCACAAGCAAAACACCCAGTAAAGCCCCTTGAACTGTCCATAAATATTTTAGATCAGCTCAGAGGCATTTATGTAAGGAATGGACAGCTGTAAAGAACCTCTTGCTCTTGAGCACTTACTGTGTTCTCATTTCTATGTCACTGACTGGCTCCAAGTGTATAAATACGGTTTTGGGATCATTTAACCTCTTTGGGGAAGAATAGCCTGAAGGAGCAAGTAAAACCAGAAGACAGGAATTGGACTTTGCAGCCTCAGTGTTCCCACAATATCTGCTCAAATGGCAACATGCAGCACCCACACTTCCCTGGACCCATGAGAAATACAGGAGCATGGAAAGCACCATGCCAGAGCTTTGCAGTCCCACTACCTTTCTTCTTTTTAGTCAAAATACCCCTTCAAACTCTGCACAGAGAACTTCAGGGCAAGTCCATCCTCTCTAGGCAAAAGCACAACCATCTGAAGCTTAGGCTAAAATGCACCTCCTAACATTTCCCTCACCCTCAAATAATAATCCAGGTTATGAAAGCCCCAAACATTTCAGCTTTTCCATCTGCAGCTTCCACAGGAAAAGCAGGGAAGACAAACTAATTCTGAATATTTGAAAAGAAACTTTGAACGTTCTTGTGCAGCACAACTGATATTTGCGACCACCTTGAGTCTGGCTGAAGCCCAGGTAGTGTTACTGCTGGTTTGGAGCTCACCCCAGTGTAAAATGCCCTGAGTTCAGCCAAGAAGCCATTTGAAATGCAATAATGATGTATCTTGTACCATCATCACAAGGATTTCAAGGTGCTTTAAAAGAAGTCTGGGCATTCCACAAGTGGATGAAGTCAGCGTGGCACGCAGACCACAAGAGACAAGACTGTCACATTCAGTACATCTGTACACAAATTTAAACACACAGAAGGTTTACAGTTCATAATTTAACCTCTCAAACTGCACCAAGAGCAGCCAGGAGCAAGGAGATCACCTTAAAGCTCCAGGAAGGTTCCCCCAGTGAGGAGCAATCCCATCCCAACCCCGGTCAGCACCACACATTCCCCATCGCGTGCTACGGAAGAGGCTCTGCTCTCCTTTATTTCCTCCCTCTGTGCTCCAGCTGCCTCAGCCCAGCAGAACACACACACCTGCTCTGCAAACAGGTAAAACTGGGGCCCAGGGCACTGCCATGACCCACATCCTGGCACAGAATGGGTTGTTAGAAGATTTGCACTTTCCGGCTCAGAATGCCAAAGGATGCTTTTGTCCTGACAAAAAATGATTCTGGCAGCATTTCCTGGGAATTCACAGCTGGCCAGGGAGAAAAGTCTGCTCACCCTAAGTGCTACTGAGTCCTAGAGACACATCTGAGCATCAGAGAAACCAGCAGCACAAACAACCCAGGAACTACAGAGAATGTATTTGCATTCCTCTGGATTAGGATTTGGACTGGAATGAGTAACAAACAAGTGACTTTGTTTTGGGTCTTGTAGATTTTCTCAAGCTCCCACAGATGGCTATATTGCAATACTAGATTTAGGGTTGGGATATACTGCAGTAATATATTTGGGGCTG
Source organism: Aegithalos caudatus (assembly GCA_013389925.1). NCBI lineage: Eukaryota > Metazoa > Chordata > Aves > Passeriformes > Aegithalidae > Aegithalos > Aegithalos caudatus. The sequence continues at coordinate 78,586 of WEIU01020917.1, forward strand.
ATCTTTGGTGCCCTGTGTTCAGCTTGACTACATCACCCCACGCTCCATCTCTGAGGCTGCACTTCAATTTATGTGCACCAACCCAGGCAGAATTGCTCCAGTCCCTCCTGGATGGAGGGAAAAAACTTGCTTTACTTTTGCATTTTAATTAAAGCAACAAGAACACACCAAGATAGAGAGTGGAGGCCTTCATCCCATACCACTTTGCTGGGAAGGATTTGATTCCTGAACATTTCCAGCTTGTTTTCACACCAGAGCTCAGCAAACCTCGTTGCCAGCATCCAGAGAGAGCAGCAGAGCCGGGGGTGCCCTGGCTGAAGCCAAGCCCTTCTCCAGCCTCCAACAACACTGAGCTGGCTTTGTTTTCCTCTGCCTGCTCACCACCATTTCCTGCCCAGTGCAGATGTCAAGATCAAACAAACACAGCCTCGGTGGCCGGGCCAGGCAGTGAAAACAAAGTGTCACCGGGACAGCGTGAACGCTCAGGGCTTTGGTTCCTCTGCAGGGCAGGGCCCTCCCCCTCCTTTCCTGCATCTGTACCTTGCAAAAAATCCTGGTTATGAACGGGCTGGGAAAACATCTGGGCAGAGGTGGCATTGTCCCCTGGCATTCAGGAAGCCCAGAGTTGGTGCCAGCTGGATAAGGCACTACCAGGACACTTTTAAACAGCATGGGGAAAATACCAGCTTTCACTTCCCACTGAGCTGCTCAACCAAAATTCTGAGTGGGAGGAGGAGGTGGCAGCAGCAAACCATCAGCTCCTCGAAAACAGGAGGGGAAGAACAAAGATGAGCCCACAGCCATGAGCTGCACTGGTGTCATGTTTTTAAATGAGCTCTAAGAGGGATAAGGATGAAGTCTGTGCCTGCCAGCACCAGTCCTTTCTGTGTCTGGAAACAGCTTTGGTCCCACCTGTGCATGCCCTGAACACTCCCAGGGGAAGCTGAAGCCAACAGGAGCTGGCAAAGAAGTGTTGGTGTGACTTTATTACCATCATTCCTACAAATTCATCCCTTCACAAGTACAAAGAGAATTCAGCTGGTTCTCTGATCACACATAAAAACATAAATGTTGGGTTGGAAGGGACCTTTAAGATGATCTTGCTCCATGGCAAGGACACCTTCCACTATCCCAGCTTGCTCCAAGCCCTGTCCAACTGTTGCAGACAGGCAAAGGACATTATAAAAGAAGTCTTATAAAATATAGATTAGGCCCTGCTGCTTTAGTTAAGTGCAGATAACTTGCAAGTTCCCATACAAAACAATCTAGGGTATGAAAAGTTTGTTAGTACAACAATCTACTCTCAGTGAGAAAAATAAGTGCACCTACATAAACATTTGATCTGTCCCATGAGAACCCACAAAGGAAAAATGTAAACAACCTGAACCTTAACAAGTGCACAAAAATCACCTTCTGACCAATAAATAAAGTAAGAAAACTATCAACCAAGAGGTGTTGCACATGATGTCTGTGAAAAGTGTATGAAATGATTTATGTGAATGAAGAATTAGCTTTTCCTGCATGAATAAAATGGAGTCTTGGCAAACTTATTTCAACATCCAACCTGGCCTTGGGCACTGCCAGGGATCCAGGGGCAGCCACAGCTTCTCTGGGCACCCTGTGCCAGGGCCTCCCCACCCTCACAGGGAAGAATTTGTCCCTAATATTCAATCTAAACCCGGTTTCTGTCAGTTAGGCCACTGCTCCTTCTCTTACAGCATCTTCTCCTGTTCCCACTGCAATACTCTGAGGATTTACTTGCATATTCCTGAAAGTCTGGCAGACAGGATCAGTGGATGCTTCCTGCACTTTTAACCTGCACCCCACACCTCTGCTATAGGAGATCAGCTCTGGGCTACAGAAACTTCGTAGATATTTGCTAATTTTTACAGAGCAGCTGAATATTCTGTTGAGGACCACCTGGAGACTGTCCCATGCCTCCAGGACAGGGCACTGAGAACACACACTCAGCAAAGCTCACAGACTCAACAACTATCCCAGAAAAAACTTCTCCCTCACCAAGCTCTAAGCAGGATATTTAAAAGATGCAGGTGTTGTGCAGAGAAAAAAACAAAAAAATCCACCTCTGATTGCACAATCAAAGCACACAAGGCAAATTAAGGATTCCTAGTGAAGCGAGAAAGTGTCTCACTTCAAATTGCTCTGCAGTGTCAAATCTCTTGGAAAGCATTCCCTTGCAAGCCTGTGTCTCAAAAACAAGGAGTGTGCTTGGGTGTATCCTGAAGGATTTCAGAGGACAGCCCAAACTTTGGGATGTTGGACAACAGGTGACAAAAATCAAGGAATGGGGCATTGTCCAACTCCTCACTGGGATGAACAGGAATGCTGCCACTAACAAGGTATTTCTGCTACCGTGATTCACCTGCCCAAATACCTCCAGCCAATCCCTGTGGGGAGGGACAGAAGTGTCAGAGCAATCTGTTAAACCCCAAGGCTCTCCATGGAGATTTGGAATTTAACCCAGAAATGGGAAAATCAAGTGGCTGGAAAGGGCAGAGGAGCTTTAGGAACTGCAGTCTTTCTACTGTTGTTAAAGAAGGGTCTCAGAGCTCAGGGAAAACCAGGAAATCTCAATCCATCTTTCAACTCCCCTCCACAGAGTCTGAATAATGTGTCAAGGAATAAGGACTCCATACATGGCATTTAAATTGCACTTATTTTGTTTTGTTTTGTGGGTTTTTTTTTGTTTTGTTTTGGGTTTTTTTT
>WEIU01020917.1:81348-152381 GCA_013389925.1 Aegithalos caudatus
TTTTTTTTTTTTTTTTTTTTTTTTTTTTGCCAGGACCATTCAAAACCAAATTGGACTCAGGAGAAGGCTCTCACATCAACAACATCATGGATTCTCAATTTGGTGAAAGTTTAGAAACCAATTCTGTCTCAACCAACTGAAATTAGAGCTTCTAAAAAATCTGCACACCCAGGTAAACTGATGACAAAGGGCTGCTTCCATCTCACACACACACTGATTTTCTTTTATTCCCTGAAGATTTTGAATGAACACAGAACAAGCCAACATCACACATTTTTGCAGCCTTGTGCTTGCCTTTGACAAGGCAGCAAAGCAGAGATCTGCTCTGAAAAACACTGTTGCAAGACTTACCTTTATAAATGCCTTTGATGGCATCAAGCACAAATGTGATGGATATAAAAAGTGCAATTATTTCTTCTGTTGACCTGTGGAAAAAGCCCAGGAATTAATAGAGCTGCATTCAACTCTGTTCAAAGCAAAATCAGCATATTCATCAATTTACATGAAAATATACCAATTTGAGTTAGGCTCCAACTTAGAAACAAAACCCAGTAAATCAGAGAACTTCTTTCAAGCTGGAACAATAAGCCAAAATGATACTTTCCTCATCTCACAAAATACATTTTGCAGCAAGTTCGTAATTAAGGAGCTTGTGGAATGTGTAATTTTTCCATTTGAAGAATAATCTGATCAAAATACGACTTCTTGAAAATAGCTACCTTTTAAAGAGCTTCATCAGGAGGCTGACATTAAAGAGGGAGTAGATCATAAGGAAAAAGCTGTTCCAGAGTCCAGTCCAGGCATAGAAAGCGCTGAAATCCAAGTTGTAGTCATCACAGATTCCTCGGATGACTGCAAAAGTGAAGCATTCATGTGTCACCATCAACTCCTGTCACTGCCACCCAGTGATTCCCATCTGCTCCAAGCCAAAAAGAATCAATTTCAAGACTTCACCCCAATGCATTTATTAGAGATACCAATAAATCCATATTCCTGCACTTCCAGAGGGACATTGGATCAACACAAACTGTTCTCCCCTTCCATCACGAGAAATGGGGAGAGACAGCTGGAAAAATATTCCCCTCCCACACTGCTGAAAGCATTTTTCCTAGGAATTGATGCCACAAAAGCATTTGGAATTTGCTCTTGCTCCCATTATGGGATGCTGTTGAGCAAGGGGTCTCACAGCTGCTCTTTCCAGCTGGTCAGAGCCCATCCTCTGATTATCCCCACAGATACTGAGCTTGTTCCTTTGGTTGATCTCTGAATCATTGAGATCAGCTTGCAGTACCTGGAAAGCTGCTGATCATACTTTAAAACATCAGTTAAAAAACCCCAAAACTCAACAAACCCACAGAACTTTGTCTCAAGCTGGTTAAATGCAGCCACATGAGGAAAACCATTGCTGAAACAGATTTCCTCACCGAAGCTGAAGAAACAATTATTTTCATGAAGTTTTTTCTCTGCAAAATGATTTTTTCAGAAAAACAACATGAACTAAACCAGGAGTTGGTCTCCATGATCCCTGTGGGTCCCTTCCAACTCAGGATATTCTGATGGTGATGGAAAAGGGAGGGATTTGATGCAGGTTTTGCAGAATCCCAGAACACCCTGAGCTGGAAGGGACCCCCCAGCATCATCGATCCAACTCCTGGCTCCACAAAGGACACCCCAACAATCCCATGATGTGCCTGAGAGCCTTGTCCAAGCACTCCTTGACTTTGTGCCCTGTAACTTCCCAGGGGAGCTGTTCCCATGCCCCTGGCAGGAGAACCTTTCCCTGCCAGCAGCCATTAAACATCAATTTATCAAACACACACAACTCAAGCTGTACAAAGCTCTCAGCCCAAGTTCCAACCCCTCAATCCCCTGGGGCAGAGCTGTAGCAGACTCACCATTGATGTAGATGGCCAGGGGAGCTGTGGTCAGCAGCACCACCAGGGGCTGCCCAGAAAAGAGGGAGTAGAGCAGCCCTCCGATGCACTGCCCGAAAATTGTCTTCCGCACATCTGGAATTGGGGAGGATGGAAACAAAATCAGGGCTTTGGGTCAGTCCCTCTCTCATCCAGGAGCACTCACAGGGCAGAGAAACCAAGCACTAACGAGCAGAAGAAATGTTTAAAGAGGGCAGAGGTAGCATATTCAGAAATCAAATAAGTACCCGTATTTATTTGTATTTATTTATTCTGAATTTAGGCTTCCAGATGTTCAGCTAATTGGTGGGCTCTGGGATTTTTTCTGTGTATTGTTATATATTATATATACATTTATATATTTATAATTTATATATTTATAATTCATAAATCTACATTTATATATTTATTATACATTTTTATATACATTTTAAATGTATTTATTTTATTTTAACGCCTACAAGACATAACCAGTGCTTGTTTGAACTGCGACTGCAGCACAAATTGCTTCTATGACTGGGATAAAAGATGATGTTTATCTCTGTCCCAGGGATTTCAATACTGCCAATCAAATCCAGGTCAAAAGCACAGGAGCTTGTACAAGAAAAATGGGCAAATAATGACATTAAGTCAGCATAATTCAAAAATTCAGTAGCATGCATCTGTATCAGTCCATGTCAGATGATAACACCCAAAGCAGTGTTCAATTTTTCTGGCTTTCTGCAAAACTCATGAACTTAATTAGGAAAAAACATCCTTCAGTCGTTTGTTTTGCCCCTGTAAATAAAAACTGTCAGAACTTTCTGTGACCAGAATGACACTTTTAATACAAGGAATCAAATCAGCACAAAGCTGATCAATTTAAGAAGCACAAAACTGATGAACTCACCAATAGCTCCTCGGGTATTTTCATCATTGAGGGATCCAAAGGCAATGGATGGAAGGAGGCAGGCAAAGTACAGAAAGATCATGGTCGTGATGTATTTTCCTATAGCTTTGTTGTTCCCAATAATACCTGGGACAAACCACAACAAAAATCCTGTTGCTGAAGCACTGAAAACCTTCTCACATCAGCCATAGGCACCATTAGTTCATCTCGAAAAGCAGAAATTCTGTCCACACTTTAAACATGTAACCAAACTCTTAATATTTGACTCTACACAACCCACATTCTTCTCTTCATCTGGGACCAGAAGTAGCAGCAAAACTGCCACCAGACATTTTTTATTTCATCAAAACAGGAAATACAAGAAGCTTTTTTCTACAGTTTTGCCAGTCCCTAAAGATTGGAAGTGGATCAAGGCAGAAAGTGTAAGTTTAGGGTTCATAAACCCCCACCCCTTCCTTTTCTAACACCAACTTTTCAGGGATTCTGGACTGTGTCCCTGATGAGCTTCATGACAATCTCTTGTCTTCCCTACTCTTGGGCAGGAAAACATGAAGCACTTCATTTTTCCACAGGCAGAAATCTAAGGCTGTAGGTTTGAATCAATAATATCCTACCCTGAGCCAAAAAATGGCAGCAGGACACAAAAACAAACAGCCCCAGAGGTCAGGAATGGCTGCACTGAGTTGTGCTTTAACAGGCCCTGCTGAAAGAACAGCCTCTCTCTTTTCCATCCCCTCACACCTCTCATCTCCATCGGAAAAAACACACCAAGCCAAAAACACAAAGCAGCCAGAAAGAGAATTAAAGTGTCAGAATATGAATTTAAGAGCCTCTGAAGTAGCTTCCCTTCCCCTTCCTGTTTTCAGGCTGATGTTGATATGAGCTCACTGGGGATGCACAGGAGAAAGGATGAGATGACAGCAGCTGATATTGCTCCAGGAGGACTCAAGTTTTTCCACAGAACAGAGAGGATGCACTGGAGAAAGTCTCCTCAGCCTCTAGCCTGCCTGTGCCACCACTCTTGATGGTGCTCTTCTTCTGAGACAGCTGCATGAGCTTGGAGCTGCCCAATTCCACTTTCTGGAAGGCTCCAGAGCAGAGAATTCCCAAGCAGGAATCTGTCCTGAGCTCCCAAATGCCCACCTAAGCTTTTGCAGCATCAGCCCCTTGCTGAGGGTGGTAAAATCCAATGAGTTGCATCAGATAAAGGAGGGCTTGGTTTTAGAGGTTATTGGTGCCACACTGAAAATCTTTATCACCAGAATGAAAAGAACAAAAATCTCTCAATGGCTTTGGGATCTTATCTAAAATCTGTTTTCTGCACCACTTGCAGGGCAGAGATAAGCATGGGAGGAGGATGTAAAAACCCAAAAATCAAAGGTGATGTGTAATGAACAGGCAGCCACATGAATAAAGGACACCTTGTGAGGTGCCTGCTTGCAGGCAGGAGAGGAGCAGACACAAGCAGCACTTCTGATGCTCAGCATCCCCAAACTCCAGGCTAAAACCTGACAAGAGGCACCTCAAGCATGCAAATATGAGCTTGACCTTTTGGGAGTCATTGGGAGTCAGCTGCTCCCAGGCAAATTCCTTTCCATTTATTGGGAAGATCCAGAAACCACAGGTCACATTCCAGACCACTCCTGGCAACCCAAAGGGCCTGGAATTTAATTCTCAGAGATGAAGATCCTGAATCCAACAGCTGCAGGCTCCTACCTCACACTCCCAACTGCTTGAGACCTTTGGAGAAAAGGAAGGATTTGGCAGGAGAAACAGGACTGAGGGGTGGCTCCACGAGCAGACTCGGTCACACCCTGGTTCAGAGGATTCTCTGTCACTCCAAAATATTGCTTTTTGGACAAGGGAGTCTTTCCAATATGAAAGGTCAGGGGCAACAATGCCTGGAAGCTTTGAAATCATTTCTGAAAGGACAACCAGTTCCAGAGAAGCAAATAATATCTTTTTAAAAAAGGTTCAGGTAGTTAAAGCATAGTATGAGAGAGCAGAAGGAAGAAACCTTGAAGAGCATCATAAAAGCTCATTTTCAGTTTCATTCCTGGCAAAGAAGCCCTTGCTGGTCATGGAGGTCCTTATGCATAAGGACATGGCCTCAAGCTGCCCCAAGGGAGGTGCAGTTGGACACCAGGAGGAATTTCCTCATGGAAGGAGTTGTTAAACATTGGAATGGGGTGTCCAGGGAGGCAGTGAGTGCCCATCCCTGGAGCAGTCCAAGGAAGGACAGGAGGTGGCACTCAGTGCTCTGGGCTGGTGACAAGGATCCAATCATCTTGAAGGTTTTTTCCAACCTCAGTGATTCTGTGATTCATCCTGGCTGGGTCCTGTTGGAATTCTGGAAAGATTTCCAACACTTTCTTCAATCCATAATCAGCCAGATAAGATTCTAGGAGCAAGAATCCTTCTGGTGGGCAGCAAAATTCACTTTTTAATGGAGACAGTAACTACACCAGACTAAACATACTCCTTCCCAAAGCTGACTGCTCTCTCTTTAATTGCAGCCATGACCAAACATTGCCTCTCCCTGTACAGATCCACCTGCCACAGGCACAGAAATCCAGCATCAACCACAATTTACCTTTCTGCCTTTTTAAAGCAACATCTGGTGAAACATTTTCAGGATGTTCTGCAGCCCATGGACTGCCATGGCTTCATGCAGAAGAGGGTGAGCTGCATTCTGATGGCATTTCATCTGTGACAGGCTCATAAAGCCACTGAAAAATGTGTCACTCCACCTGCACCGTGGAAATTTATAGCAGAAAAATCAACTCTTGGTCCAGCTGTGGAATTTGAGTAGCTGATTATTACATGAGCACTCCCCTGAAATTAAGGTCTAGTTACACACTGGAATGGGGAGCAATTATGTTCATCAACATGACAGCTCCATTTTACCTGCCTGGATTTCTAAAATGTCACAGTTTGTAGAGACAAGGTTATAGTTTCAGGGGAAACTGCAGGAATTCTGGCCTCACTTTTCTTGGGATTCCACAGCAGTAAGTTAATGATCAGCAGCCCTAAAAACTGGGTTTACAGCTCCTGAAGTCTATTAATTGTACATTTACTAAATCAAAATCACAACTGATGGACATTCTCTAAACTGCTTGTTAATGTTTCTTCTCAATTCTCTGAAATATCCCATGCAAAGAAAATTTAAGTACACTGACCTGCAGCACAGCAGCAAGGATATGTTTATTAAAGCCTTAATTAAAAAAAAAAACACCCACTTTTTAATATTAAAAACACTGTAAAACTCAGAATTACAAACTTCTCCCAGTGCCCTCAAGCTGGGCTTTCATTTATGTGACGGCTGCTGGACTCTGCCCAAGGTTGTGAAGATGAATCTTCCCTGAAGTCCTGTGAAGAGTAAATCACAGAACAAGTGGGACTAAGAACTCAGCTGGAAAAGGAAATCCACTCAGGGAGTTTGGAGCAGAAGCCAAAGCATCTGCTGAGAGCAGAGAGGCATGAAAAATCTGATGGAGGCTCAGACCTTTCTCTTTCTATCTCAGTTCCTTCAGCCCATTTCCCAAGAAATCCTGGGTCTCTTGGAAGGAAACATCCATAGACAAAACAAGATGCTTTAGAACATTCCCATCCACCACTGACACAAGGAGACTCCAAAGCAATCCAGGCTGGATGTTTTGGGGAATCATACTAAGTTCAGGATGTTAAACATTGGTACCCAGGTGATATTTAGGGATGAAGGGATGCAGAGGGATGCAGGACCTCCCTCACAGCTGATCTAGGGCAGGAGAGGCATGGAAGAGAAGGGGAAAAGCCTCTCTGCAATCCCTTTATTTCCCTCCTTCCTCAGGAATGGAATCCTGACAGACAAGGTGTCCAAGGCAACCAGGCAGGAAAGCTGATGAGGATTTGGCACATGTCAAATCCAGTCCATGGTCAACATTTCAGCTCTGGGTTCAGATCAAATTTTAAGCTCTGAGCTACCTTAGACAGCCAGCAAAACAAAAGTTCTCTTTCAAATCTCATTTCTCCAATGTTTTCAAGCCTCCCATCTCAGCTTGCCCACACTGCAGGGAGCTTTGGAGACCTCCCTCCTGTAAAACACCACAGCAAATCCCAGGAATGCTCCCAGCAGACCTCAGGAGCTGGTTAGGGACCTTCTGCAGGACCAAGGACAGGGAGAAATCCACACTTCCAGCAGAACTATCCACCCATCACAGCCAGGTATCAAAGGCACAGGCCTAGAAAAATTGGCAGAACGAGAACAAACTTCAGTTCTCTTCTTTTTCCTGCATTTTCCCTCCCCAGGAGGTGAAGGGATACAGATATGTACAAACACAGCATCAAAGCTCACCACCAAAATCTCAGGCACCTCAAATTTCCCACTGGGCACTTCAGGCACTGTAATTTTGTTTGTTCCTCTGTGCTGTACAAGAAAATAACACTGAAGAATGAGGACAGCAGCTTTCAGAAGTTTCAGAAATCTCGTATTTGAGTCCTGGCAGAATCCCCTTTTACTCAAACCAGCCCCAATATAAAGAAACTTCTGGAAGCTTCTTTAGTTTGAGGCTTAAAGAGTAATAAAATTGACACAAGAGTGCTTTGAGGCAATTTGACAGGATCAGGATGAAGTTCAGTCACACTGTTTTTTAAGATGGAATCCTACACACAGAGGTCACAGTCATGTGCCAAATGGAGTAAATTCCAGTTTAAAGGAAAACTACAGGAGTTCTCAGGCTCAGCATAACCCAACTGTGCATCTTCAGATGCTCCTGCTGGGAGACATCTATTACAAGCCATCTTTATCACCAAAATCCTGGAGTAAAAGTTTAGAAAACTCTTTCTTGATCCTTTGACCCCTTCAGTAAAATGCACAAGACTTTGCCACAAAACTAAGTTGACAAGTTCATAATCTGGAGTAAAAGGGAGAAAAAAAAAAAAAAGGAAAAAAAAAAAAAAGAGAAAGACTTTTCCTTTAAGGATAATTTGAGCAGTGTGTGAAGAGGACCAACCCCACAAAACTCCAACTGGCCAAAGATTTGCTGGTCCTACAAAAGCCTCATTATTTATCACCCTGCTCCTGATGGGTTTATCTGCCTAACCCCAAACCCCAGGATCCTTCTCAGATTGAGGATTTAGAGACTCCAACCATTCAAAACCCAGCATCTTTGTAATTCAGAGCTCTTTGATGGTGCACATGTGGCTGTCTGGAGCGCAGCCACTCGGATAGCTCAAATCCCTCATGTTCTGATGCACCCCTGCTTTGAGATGCTCCAGGAATTCCACATTCCTGATCACCTTCAGTCTCAGTGGTTTATGACAGATGCTTCATGCTCCCATCTGCTTTTCATTTCAAGCAGCTCCTTAAAGAATTCATCCTAATTTCTGGTTTCTGAGAAGAAATGGCCATACTAATATCCAGTGGTTTTTTAAAAAATCCCCTTTTTCCCATTTCCTATTGAAAGGGCACAACTGCTCCTGAGGTGAGAACCTCCCATTTGAGCTGAAGTAGCTCTGGAGTTTCTTTTCCAGTCTCCAGAAGTTGTATAACAAAACACTGGCACTTTTACACTGAGCACACAGGCACAGCAGACACTGCTCTGTCTTGAGGGGAACATGGGTTCCCACAAAACGCTTCTGCAGCAGTTCCCTTCTCAAGTGCTTCAATATCCCTTTATAATGAAAAAATGAGCCTTTGACAGCTCTAGAAAGCAACAGCCAAAGGGATGAAGTGTGAAGATTAAGAGCTGAAGTCCCCTGCCAGACCTGATGCCAGTGATGCACAAGCCAAAAATTGTTTTTGTTTAATCTGAATCCTTGCTGCCCCCCTGAAATTCATTTTATATCCCCTGTCCTCCTGAAAAAACCCTCAAATCCCCAGAGAAATCAACATCAACCCCCCCATCACACCAAGTCTCATGAAAATAGTTCCATCCCACCTGGAAAAGCAGCCAGCACTCAACCCCTGTGCTAAGCCTACATCTCATTCACGTTCCTCTGCTGGCTGGAAGGGAATGAGGAATGCACACATCCACAGCCTTGGCCAGGCTTCTCTGAAGATTAAGCTGCCTGTGGAAGGTGGCTGTGCAAGAGAAGACTCTGAAAATTGGGGTCTGGATGGGCATCTTCGTGTTTCTATGCCTAATCCAAGGAATATCACCCTCATCTCCTGAGCCTTCACAGCACTGAGGAAGGCAGGGACACACGCTTGAGCTAAGGTGGATTTAACAGCAGGAAGGGATAAATTCCTGATTTATCTGATAAATCTCCAAGGGTCTCCCTGCCTACACTTTAATTCTCTGTTTAATCCAAACTTTCTGGGTATGATATTGAATATATTAACCAGCTCCCCAACAAGCTGCAAGAAACACATTCTGATGTCAGCCTGGGGCTCTGTAATCCCACTTCGCCCCGACGACTCCTCCCAGCCTTCAAGAAAGTGAAAGTCTGCGAGTGAAACGGGAGAAAACAACTCTTAAAAACCCCAAGGCCACCGTGGGAGCTGCATCAGGCCCCAAAGCTGAGGCTCACTATGAACACTGCGTGCTGCTGCTGTGATCTGGCGGCAGCAGGGACGAGCTGTATCCTGTTTTTCACAACGCCGGGCTGAAGTTACCGCAGCTCACGTTTTGTTTAAGCGTTCTCAACTCCCACAGCATCACGGTAATTAGCGTGGAGCCGGCTTGCAGAGGCAGCAGAAAGGGCCTCTCAGGTCAGTGCTGAGGAATTAGATTGCAAGGAGTTGATCCGAGTCTACACACGGCAATCGATCGATCCATTTAATCGCTGCTTAATAAAAATTAAAATCCTCATCCGCGCGCACATCCTCATTAAGGAAACGCTGCAGGAGCCTCATCTCCACGCTGCCCATTCACAGGCTTTTGCCAAAACACCCTTTTAAACAAGGGCCAGGAGAGCTGTTACACATATCAAAGCACACGCTGAATGCACACTGTAAACAGGACATCACATCACAAAAAAAAAAAAAAAAAAGAAATTCCCCACTCGGGACAGCGCTTCCATAAACATTGGCCAACGTACCATCGGTGAAGTCCAGCGCGTACACTGGGAATCTTCGTGCAATGTCATCAGAAATCCCCTTGCCAATATTGAGAAAGTCGTGCAGCTGAAGAAAGGAAGGAAGTGCTGTGTCAGTGTAAAGGCTCGTGCATTGTTAAAGAGATTAAGCTCCTTATTCAAGCCTGATAGGAGCGAGAGGGCTCGTTTTGAATAGGGCATTCAAATCCCATCTTGTCGTGATAATAAAAATAAACTCGCCGGGATTCAATTTATATCCTCGTTGCATTGTACAAGAGAAAATCCCCCAGACCACCCTGTTTTCCTCCCTTCCTTCCCTGTGCCCCCCTCCCATTCCTATCTGCATCCCTGTTTTGCAGGTGAGGGAGCTGAAGATCCACTGGAAGGATCAGACCTTGGGTGCCATGGGGTTAAACACATCTCAGGTGCCTTCCCCATCCCTCCACATAATTCTTCCTTTAGATACCAGAGCAAAAATTCCCCTAAATCCACATGAAACCTCTGCAAGAGGATCCCCAGCAAGTGCTTCTTCCTTGGCATTGCCATGGCAAAGGGAGACCTCAGAGAGATGTGAGGGAATTCAGGCCGTCAGCACCTCAAACTCCACCAGCAGGGAAAAGCTTGAATAAATCCACACAACCAAGCTTTAATTTTTGCCCTTTAAAACACAATAAAAACACTTGTGGGGAAGGGTTCCAAAAATCCAACACGTTCCCTTTTATTCCTGGTTTGGGGGCCTGCAAGGTGCAGTGGGATTGCTGATGGGATCTGCTGCTCACCACAGGCAACGAGGAGCTTGTCAGGAAAATGTGACAGCTGCTATTGACTCTCAGCCTCCCAATCCTCACAATTCCTTCCTTATGGAAAGCACATGGAAAGCATCAGGGTAGGCAACACTTACAAATGAGGCACCTGTCAGTTTTTTTCCTGTTATTCTCAGAGCACACAAACCACTCTGAAAATCAAATGCACCTTTATGCAGTGATAATAACCCCAGCTGCCTCAGCTAAAACATTTCATGTATTTGTTGCAGAATTGGACGCAGAAGACTTATAACCTCTGCTAGGGAGTGTAAGGGGGGAAATAAAAATCACAGACACAAAATTTACACCGACAGATCATCTCAAAGCAGCAGGGAGCTCTTCCTTTGGCTGGTTCATGTGGAAACTGATAAAAATTACTGCTTTAGAAAGGACTTGACACTACAGTGCTCATTTAATGGACTACACACAGCTCTGCCTTCTCTCCTGGGACTCACCTGTTTGCAGCACCTGGGAAATCAGAACCACAAACAAACTGAAGAAGGGAATCTTTTCCTTTAGAAGGAATACACTGGGCACAGCAATCACTGCGTTTGGGGTGCAAAAGAGCACCAGCTCCTTTATCAGTGACTGTATCATCTCAGATATCAGCTATTTAAGTGAATTCTGTTGCAATTTGCCAACACACCTGTAGGACTTTTCGAATTTTAGGACAGTTTCAACTCTAACCTGAACAACCAGGATGAGCAGACAGATGTGCTGCCAGCAGACACCAGCACAACATCTGCATTTTAAGCATTTCCGAAAAATCTCAGCGCTTCAACCATATTTGGAGGCAGAGTTGGACATCAAAGCCAGATGCACTCGAAAAGCAATTTAGTTTTTTCCCCCCAGAAAGAGATTCCTGAAGGCATGAGTCAGCCAGAGAATCACAATGGCCTCAGACTGGGATGTTTACTTCTCATGCTGCAGTGAGCACGGGGAAAGGATGCTCGGGGTGTCTCATCTTCCAGGGAAGGAGGAGCACGGCTGCTCCTGGCCTGGGGCAGCAGGGAGGGGGCTCTGGGGCACACAAAGCCTGTTCCAGGCAGCTGGGAGGGTGCAGAGGAGGAAAGCACTGCCTAACTCATCCCACAAGGCATGAGTTGTATGTTTAAGACCCACCCTGATTCTTTCATGCGCTTATTTCTTGTGTGTGTGAGCGTGAAAGGAGGGTAGGGTGTGTCAGTGGAACCTCACCAGCAGGAAAAGCTGATCCTTCTGTTGGGCTGATCCTCCTGTGAGCTTTCCTCTCTGCTCTCCTACCCTCAGACTCAACCAGGGCTGCACTAGAGATATCACAGAATCACAGAATGGTTTGGGCTGGAAGGGACCTCCAAGCCCACCCAGTCCCACCCCTTCTGTGGACACCTCCCACTATCCCAGGTTGCTCCAAGCCCTGTCCAACCTGACCTCAAACACTTCCAGGGATCCAGGAGCAGCCACAGCTTCTCTGGGCACTCTGTGCTGGGGCTCACCACCTTCACAGGGAAGGATTTCTTCCTAATATCCCACCTAAATCTCCCTCTTTCAGCTCAACACCATTCCCCCTACCCCTGTCTCTCCATGCCCATGCAAGAAGTCCCTCTCCAGCCTCCCTGCAGGTCTCCTTCCAGTAGAGAGCTGCTAAAAGACTGAGTTATAAAAGGTTAAAAAAAAAATACAAAATGTAAAAGATTAAGTTTACTGGCCTCCAAAGTTACAGCCCTTTTTGGTTGTGCTTTTATCCTCCAACCTATCCAGATATATGAAGTTCATGAATTTTTCCACTTCCCATTCTACAAATCCCTCCTAGCTTCTTGCCATTATTTGGGTTAGAGGAAGAGGCCAAGCCAGCACTTACCACCTACAAAACCAAACAGAAAATCTGCTCCAACAACTCTGACCTTTCTTCAGCCCTGCCCAAAAGTGCTGGGGAGCTGCAGGAGTATTTTACAGAGATCAGGGACATAAAAGTCTGTGCAAAAATCCTACATCCTCTGTATCCTCCCTCCTGCTGATGCTGAGCACACACACCCCCCTTAGCAAATCCACACAGGACACAAAATCACAGCCAGAAAAACATCACAGCTGTTAGGGGCTTCTCCATGAACAAAATCACAATTAGATGCCTCAGTAAACAAGAGGATTTCAGGCTGACTTAATTATGATTGAGTACATAGCCTTGCCTAAATAATCCTCTGAGATGAGCCAAAGCAAAGTGACGGTGCTGTAGGCACAGCAGGGAATGTGACTGTCACATCCCCCTCAGTATTTCAGCAGAGGTGAAAACAAGCACTTGCAAAAATCCCACTCACACACAGAATTTAAGGCCCCTTTTGCCTCTCCCATCACTGCAGGACCCAGGAGGCCAGATTTGCATGTCACCCAGAGACTTTACACCTTCCTGGGAGCTCACTTGTCATAGTCCAGGGGCTCCAGTGAGGGTGTTCGTTTCTCTGGGGGTGGCTGACAGGCTGAAATTCCACTCCTGGTCTCACATGGGTTTGTGCTCATATTAAATGCTTCCTCTCCAGGAGGGGAGGAGATGATGGGGATGGCTCTCAGGAGTTGAGGAATCCAGCCTAGGAGCTCAAATCAACCCCACTTCTCCAGGCAAACCTTGGCTTGCCAGGAAATCTCCTTTCCCAGCTCTTTGTGCTGGCAGGGCGAGGTAGGGGTACAGAGGCTGCATTTCCCAAAGAGCTCAAGGAAAAAGTGGTTTTAAAAGAGCAACAGCTCACCAAATCCAGGCCCACAACTGTCTATGCCAAAAGCTAAGGCTGAAAGAAGAAGTGTCACTCTCTACAGCACTGGCTTGGAGAAATCAGGATTCTGCCTGGCCAAGGCTGCTTTTCCAAGCAGGCCAGCAGGAATCACCAGTCTCAGGGCCAAAATCTACAAGCTCAGTGTCTCATCCAGCCCTCCTCACCAAACCACAGAGCAGAAAACCTTCTGGAGACTTTTTTCTTTTGCTATTTTTAGCAAAAGACAAAGCCAGAAACTTCAACTGCTTTAACAAAAACCCTTTTGAAAGGCCAGGTGTTAAAGGGTTAAACCTACTTTAGGTAAATTACTCCTCCAAATACCCCTGCCTTTCATGACCTGGGTTTAAAGAGGGTTTCAGGACTTGTTCTGCAAAGTTAAGAGCAGGTATGGGGTCTAGCAAAGTTCAAAGCACTACCTATAAGCAAGGGGATTCCGCAGGAAAAACATGAGCTTTGCTCATTTCCAGATGTGCAGATCAAACCCCTTAAATCTATTCCAGGGGGGGAAAAAAAAAAAAAGGGATAAGTGGAGCAGCTCCTGCACTATAAGCAACCCAAAGCTTTGGGGTTGTTTGTAATGCAGGGACAGGAGCAGCATGCTGGAGATGGCACAGTTTGTTTTTCAGGTATGCTGCCTGCCTAAAGAATGGATCTCTGAACGGAAAAACAAAGCAATGACCAACACACAGGAAATTCCAGAAAAGAAAGCTGAGTTACAGCATTTCCCTCAAACTTGAAAGTACAAAGCAAGTAATGTTTTACAGAGCTACAGATCAAACGGGGAGAATTCAGGCCAAATACTGACAGGCAACTTTTAAGTGAAATTACCGTGCAGAGATGGCCAAGAAGCTTTTTGGCTGCAGGAAAGACGAGCAGCAGCTTCCTTCAGAGCCTTCTGATTGTAAGGATTAAGTACCTTGGACTGACAGGGAGCAGGGATCCATTAATCCCACCCTCGACTAAGCATCTGGAATCAAAGTCCTGTAACCATTTCAACCCCCAAGTGCTCTGCATCCCTTCAGCACCTGCCTCTTTAGAGTGGCTTTTTGGAGATTTACAGCAGAATCTGAGCAAAGTGCATGTGCACACAGCACAAGTTTGGGGAAGCCTCGGTGCTGGGAGCTTGCTGGGGGTGCTGCTGCATCCACTGGCCTCAAGTTTTCACCTCCTCACCCCAAATCCCCTTGGATTGATGGATTTGGACACCAGGGAAGCAGGGGCATGGCAGAGGTGCTGGCCAAGCCTTACCTTGAGCTGTTTGCTACCGTGTGACTTGTGCCCATCACTCTTCCCCAGGAGTCTCTGATTCGCCACCGTCAGCAAGTGCCGCTGGTGCACCAAGGCCTCCTTGAACTCCTCCTCAGTTTTGGTTTCCAGAAGCTTCTGCCGGAAGGTTATGTCTGAAAACATCGTGGCAAAGGTCCTGCCCACTTCTGTGGCTGTTTTGGTGCTTTTCTAAGCAGGGGGGGAAAAAAAAGGACAGAAAATAAGTGCTTGTAAAACCATTTAATTTCTCTTCTGAAAGGTAAACCCTGTAATTTACTCCTCTGAAGAGGGGATCACAGACACCTGAGGGAGGAGGGAACATGTGGATGCTGTTGCAAATGAACAAACAAGCACAGCAGAATCCTGTGGAGGCACCAAGAGAGGTCCTGATCTCAAACCCTGACTGATCTTTACTTGATCAACTTCCCAGAAACCAATCCAAAGCTGAATCATGCTGAACGTGCATTTTACCCCAGGTTTCCCTTCAAGACTGGGCAAAAATCTTTGCTACCTTACAGCACCTCAGCATCTCTGCTCCTGGGGTGGAAAGGTGCTGCAGTCAAGGTTTCTGCAGGTACTGATGATGTCTTATCTGAAAGACTGAGATTATTGTGCTCTTCTGATTCCTATTTCCTGGGCATTAAAGCTCAATTCATTCGGCCACTCCGGGGCAATTCTGGCAGCACAAGTGGAGATTGAGAGCTCTCAGCTCAAGTAACCACTATCACAGAGGAAAGGTTGGGGAAAAACAGCTGAGCACATACACAAGGAGCTCTTGTCTGTCTTCACTAAATGTCTGGAAGGGACAGGAGTCTTGCAGACATGACAAAAGAGCTTATTTTCAGGATTTAATATTTCTGTGAAATACAGGCCTGATCTTTGGGGGTCCAGCTTCCAACAGAATCCAAGTTGCCTTCCTACTGCAGGAAATTAAATGCAAAGGGAAGAGTAAAGGAGGCTGAGCTCTTCATCCCTGTACAAACCCATCAAATCCAAGCTCTCCAGGCCCTGACCTGCTCCTGCTGTGGCCAGGACAGGTAAAATACTTGCCAAGGCCAAATTACACAGAACCACAGCTCATTAAAAGCTCCATCTGATGCCAAGTTTTAACCCACCCACCTCTTCTACACTCCACATTCATCATGCAGCAGCTACCAGAGACACCCAAACACTCCCCAGCCCTGGAGAACCTCCAAGCTCCTCACACTGCTGTGAAAAAAACGAGTGAGCATCTGTGATTGATCCCAACTGCTTCTCATGATTCACAACCGAACAGATGAACAATTTCTCCATGAAAACAATCAAATAATTCAGCGTGGGTGACACAGAGGAGCAGGTGTGGGTGGCACTGAGCTGGTCCCAGAGTCACTGCTTACGCTGCCCCTCGTCCATCACCCACATCACCCTCCTCTCTTCCATTTGCCCAGAAAAATTGTGGCTGCTCCAACCCTGAAGTGTTCAAGGCCAGGCTGGATGGGGCTTGGAGCAATCTGGGATAGTGGAAGGTGTCCCTGCACGTGGCAAAGGGCTGGAATGAGATTGTCTTAAATGTCCCTCCCAACCCACACCATTCTGAGATTCCATCACCAGGAATGTCCCTTCAAACACTCACTAGGGCACATTCAATTTAAGTTTCCAGGGAGAGGTTTGGATTTAAGTGAAGGACTTTCCCTGGGTCTTGCTTTTAGAGTCTGTGAACCACTCTGGATTTGCCACCACAGAGGAGGCTCCAACTTTCACCTCTAAGCAGCAGCAATCCTTGGGCTGGATGCTGCAAGGATTGCTTCAACATTCCCAATGCTCTTCCCATTTTTCCTTTACCAAGGAGATGAACAGTTTAGAGAGGATAGATATTTGCAAGATAAGCCAGTTTTTTTCCATCCTCCATATTAGCAAGGCCAAGGATCTGGATTCCCAGCACAACAAGTGCCCAATTTGTGGACTTTTTTTCCCTTGTCCAGGCAAGGCCCATCGAATGTGTTGCTGTCAGCAGGTTAATTATTTTAACTGCTGCACCAGAAATGCGTACTTGGGGCTGGCTCCACCAACCCTTTTAAAATAAAAAAGCACATTGGCAAGTGAGAGCTCTCTTGGCCTCCACTCCCTTCCCTTAATTTGATGCTGACCATTGGAATTGCAAACTCTCGGGATCCGAGCGGATGCGGAGCCGCTTGCCGGGCGCTTTGCACGTAGCTGGCCCGAGATAACAATGAGGGAGAGATCCATGGAACTGCACACAGCTCCAGCTGTTCTCCCTCCTGCTTTTCACAAGAAACATCAATATGTTTTCAGCCTGTTGGCTTGGAGGTCGATGCCAAAAGCATTGAGCGGCTCGGTTGGGAAAGACCTGCCAGAAATCCTGGGAAAGAAGGAAACACCAGTATTCCCATTTAAACGAGGGTGGTGGTGAAGGGGGGGAGGAGACAGGCCAGACCAGCAGGTCCCAAGGTCACACAGATAGCATTGAAGAGCAGGAAATTAAATCAGGACATATCCTGTCCCAGAAAAGGTCCCCAACCTCTCCAGCACCTCCCAGGAGCACAGACCCAGCAACTCCAAGGTGTAAACAGCCAGCTGGAGTGTGAAAAGGTCTTGAGCTCTGAACCATTCAGCCATCAGCTGGAAGAACCACCTTGGTCAGGCCAGGGCTTTCTAGGAAGACAGGATGGTGATCCCCAATTAACCTTGATGCCCCCCATGATATCGGAGTCGGACTTGGATGATCCTTGTGGGTCTCTTCCAACTCAGGATATTCTGATTGCAGTAAAAGTGTCCTACTGTGCCATTCTTGTCTACACCAAAGAGCCAGGGCCTGAGCAAGCTTTAACCTTGCTGTTTCAAGTGCTAAAAGCTCTGAAAACACATCCCAAAGGGCCTTGGGGACAGGCTGACCTTAGAAGCACCGCAGCTCCCACAAAGTCTCACCCTCTGGAACAGAGCTCAAAAAAGAATCATCTTCCTCTTGGCTACATCACCTGCAGCTGCTGCAGCCCCACGTGCAGGGTAAATGTCAGTCCCATCAGGGAAGTTTATTGGGAAGCAACTCAGACCTTTGCAGTGGGGCACCAGCTGCAGGCTCACAAGGGTCTTTCAAAAGCTTGGCTTTGGCAAGGAACTGCATTTCTTACTTCTAAAAATAGCAGCCACAGCTGGAAAGGGGAATCCACGGAGTGTTAAGGGCATCCCAGGTGTGTATGGGGACTACAGAGTGTTCCCCTCCCCATCAGGATGCAGGCCATGAGATAAGGACACAGCCCACTAATCCACCCCTCACCAACAGGATAAATCATCTTGACAGCTGCTGAGAAGACCTCAGGCCTTTTCACATCACCTAGCCTTTTAAAAACATTTATTAACCCTTGGAGGAGCCCCAGGAAAAGCAAACTCAGGAGAACCCCCCTGAAGCTGTGGCACAGGAAGACAAGACTCACCATCTTGGGAGGAGCCAGGACCAGTATCACAAATCTGACTTCACAGGAGTTCTCACCCCAGTTCTGGGGCCTCTCCAGGCGGCTGATGCAAACGTGACGTCGCTGAAGGGACTTTATAGTGCAACTGTCAGGGAAAATGGGATCATCAGACTGGGCCCCACAACACCAGGCATGATCTCCCCCGGTGCACAAGGCATAAAAACACATTTCACCTTGGAGAAAAAAACTTTTAGTTACTATTAGCCCAATTCTGCTCCCTTGTGTATAATTTGACATCCATGTTTTTATGGGAAGTACCTTTCAAGATTTCAAGGTGTATTCTGCCTTTTCCTCCAGCTGCTTTTTAAAAGCCAAAAGAACAAATGACAGAGAGCACAACACACTGAGTACCTGCAGATCTACAGAAGCTTCTACACAATAATAAAGTCTCTTATTAAAAAAACACCTGTGTTATTGGAAAGCAGAGTACACTTCATTTCACCTGAGCTCCCAAAGTGCTTCTGGAAACACTAAGGCAAAATGCCAAGCCAATATATTCCCTCTCCTGCCTCAGGCAGACCTCTCTGTTGTAATGGCATTCCCCATTTGCTCCCAGCTGTTGTTTTCCACTTTCTGGCTCACAAGTGTTAAAGAAACCAGGCTGACCTCCCTGCTCAAGATCCACAGAGATGGGATTAGTGCTTGGAGGGAAATCCTTGGCTGTCATCCAGGGGATGGGATGGATACTTGACTCCCAGAACCAAGACTAGCAAAAAGAAGTTGTGTGGAATAAACACAGGGATCATCTCCAGGTCTGTCTCCACCCTGGGATATTTAAACAGAGCTGGGACCTCACTTTTCCTGCTGGGAAACATTGGGGCTTGGTGCAAGGGCAGCAGTGGGTAATGCCAGCCTGGCATGCAGCTGTCCTGTTCCCTTTAAAACCACTTCCCAACCCTTCTGTAAACCACTGGTGAAAAAGGCACGCAGGGTTTGCTTACAGACACCTGGAAGAGGTATGGAAATGTTTTCCTATCTCACAGTGATTCTCCCCTCCTTTTACCTGGTTCAGAGATATTTCTGCTGCTTGCTCCCTTTTCTTCATCTAATAAGCACCTATCACAGTCCTCCAACAGGAGGATTTATTTCTCTAATTCCTCTTCCATAATCCCATCTTATTTCTTTCCTTTTAAGATGTATTCTCAACCCCATGCACCCTGAGGGCTGTTCCATTAACAAGATCTTTGGTTGGAGTCGTCCTAGTCGGGACCACATCCTATTTTCTATCAAGTTCTTCACTATTTGCATATAAAAAAATTTAAAATCACACCATCAAGTATTTTCTTACTGAGTTTGACTTCTTGATCTCAGACTAGAAGCAGCCTGCTTCTATAAATTAATCTCAAAGAGGCACTCATCTGAGAACAACCAAACAGCTTAATTAGACAATACAGGACATAAGATGACACTCTTCCATTTATTTCCTAACTTCCCTCCACCACAGCCTCTTGTTCTTTTTGTACTTGAATCAGTTTTGGAAGAGAGAAAGACCAAGGCAGGTCCTAAGGTGAGGAATAAATAGCTTTTGAAGTAATTGGAGTGCAAGCTACACTTGTTTTCACAACCAAAGCCAAGCCCCTGGTTGCAATCCAGCTGTGGCTGGCCAGCAGACAAGTCTCCTTGTGTTCCAGCTCAACAAGCCAGAGGGGACATGAACTCTGGGATTTGGACCAACTGGAGAACCTTCAAGTGGTTCAACACCTTCAGTTCTCTCACCTTCACCCACCTGCTCACCAGCAGTGAATGATCACTGCACCATTAGCATTAATTCTGAGCTCAGCATTTCCATACCTCACCTGCTGAGCTCACTGATTAATCTGTTTTGAAAAGGAAAGTTTGCTGGGCATTTTGGACATCATTTCTATGCCAGCTATGACCAGAAGCAGGTATCAGCTACCTGTGGCTCACAGAGCTGTACCAACACTTCCCAGACATCATCCTTCCCTACCACGTGCACCAGGCAGGACCTGACCAAGCAAGAAACCACTGAAGTACAAAACAATTTGGAAAAGCCTATTACAAAGTGCAATAATGAAGCAAGCCACATGTTCTGGAGTTTTCTTTCTTCTTGGAGGGACAGGGTTATGTTTCAGCTCCATGAATTGTCTCCAGGGCTGTGTTTTCCAGAGACAGGAGTCCTGCCAGCAGTGCCACAATCCCACTTCAGCTCAAGAGCTTCTTGGGTACAGAGGGGAAAAGGGGACTGTAAAAAACTGAGCTTTGATTTTGGGTCTCTCTCACAATACAGGATCATTTTCCTGGCAGCCACCAAAAATTTGTGTTTCTCTTAGTCAGGAGTTCACTGTTTCCTTAAGCTGAGGGACTGAGCAAAAAGAGGATCCCACAGTACTGAAAGATTTCACACAGAGCACATTTACAAGACACCAAGAAATTCACTGTCATTATCAATCCTTTTTATCTGAAATAGTTTTATCCAGAGTGCTGGAGTTTGAGGTTTTTCACACTTCTGAGAGTCTCCTCCAGCTCCTCTGTAAAGAACTCTATGGACACTGACACACGGATCCAAATCCCAGTATCACACCAGGAAAATTGAGAATTTCCAACACTTAGGTCAATGTACAAATAATTTAGATCAATAACACCTCTACAAATCAGGCAGGAGTTGATTCAGTGAGGACAAACCTGATTAAAACCAGATTTAAACAGGTGCCACAGAGAAGATGGGATGTACCTGAGCCTGGCTGCATGGAGGGGAGGAACAGTGCAGAATGCAGGCTCATCTGAGTCTGCTCTCCCTCTGTTATATCTATTCATTTGGGGGAAAAAAGTGGTGTTTCAATACTTCCAGTGCAAGGCCAAGTCACTCCTGCCCCATGCATCATTCAGCAGCTCAAGCTTTTCTTCAAATTTAAGCCATTATTTAGCTGACTCAAATTCTATTCCCTGGTGGAGCACTTACAGCTCCCACTTTTAATTTCAAAATCCTGATACAAATACAATACAAACTGAAACTGCAGTCCCAACTAGATTTGTGCAAATATTTGTAAAAGATACAAAAAAAAAAAAATTCCTTGGTTCACATGGAGAAATCCCAAGTCAAGCAGAACTTCAGGTAAAAGTCAGCACAGTTCAGGCCAAGGAGAAAGTCACTTTCAAAATGATGCAACTTTTTTTTTTAAAGTAGCACTTAAACAAATTCCCACTAAGAAAAAAAAAAAAAAAAAAAAAAAGCTGAAGGATAAATAGCCAAAGCCCCAAAAAAATGGAGAACTAGCAAGACATTTTCAGCTGACTCTAAATCAAGTCTGGTTTGGTCAAAGCCTCCAAGTTCTTTTTTGGTTTGAGCTGAGCTACATTTGATTCTCCTTTGGTTTGGCTAGAAAGCTGAAAAATCTATTTTCACCCAGTATTAGTCACCCCAGGAAATGCTGGACTATGATTTAATGAGATGCCAGGTTGTGTTCTCAGCAGTTTTATCTTGATCCCCCAATAATTGAGCTCGTAAAAAGAGCATTTAAATTATAGCAGAAATTCTGCTTCCCTGTGCTCCCCCCCTGCCTCTGGTGGTGCTGAGGGTGGCACTGGGATGGTGAGAACTGGCAGTGCTCCACCAAAATCCCAGATCCACCGAGTCCCACGTGCCCCAGGTCTGCCCCACACCCAAGATGTTATCAGAGTAATAACACATTGCTCAACCAAATCATAAAAAGGGTCAAATTATGGAGACCTAAGAGAAACAGAAACCCTCTTTTAAAAGGGCAAGAAAGGAAGTTAATTCAGAAACAAATTATCCCTTGCAGTAAGAAAAAGTGCCCAGCAGAGGTAATCAGCCAGCCAGCCTTTTCCTGTCCCCACACAGAACAACAATGACACTTCTTGTTCTCATCCACTGCCAATAAATCTTCCTTTGCTGAGCAGCTCCAGGCACCAGCTTTGAGAAACCAGGACCTGCAAGTGAGGAATGAAGCTGTGGCCAGGCCAGGCAGCTCACCCACAGCTTGGCACTGGCTGGTTTCAGCCACAGCAGCCCCACTCCAGGCTGGAAGTTCTTCTGGCCTGGGATATGCACCTTGCTGGGCTCCAGGAAGACTCATCCTCTCCCTGGGGATAGATTTCCTCCAGGCTGGTGCATATTGAGAGCTCCTTTCCATCACACAGCACCTGCAGGAGCTCTCCAGCAGCACCTGGGATGGCCCAGCACAGGGAGTGAGGGAAGAAGCCCTTAAAAGAAAATTAATTGGTTCTCTGAAATCAAATAACACTTGCCAGGTGTTGGCTGTGGCACTTGGGACATGGTTTAGAGATGAACACAGTGGTGCTGTGTTAATGGTTGGACTTTTCCAACCTTCATGAATCTATAAGGAAACATCTCATGCCTGTACAGACCCTGCAGGTAGCAGAACAAGCCACCTTTCTTCTCCAGGACCCAAATTCCTAATGCAGAGTTTGAATCTGAGGTTTTATTCTCATAAAACAGCACCTGCAAGAGCTTCAGCTCTTCAGCATAATCTGGGAAAACCCAAAAAAGGTGAAGAGGCCCTTAAAAAAATTATGTGTTTCTCTGAGCCCAAGGAACACTTGGGAGATAATGGCTGTAAATTCTGGAGAAGAGGCTCTTGCTTACAAGGCTCCAAATCTTGTAATCATTCCTCTAAATGAAAATATTTGTTTTAAGCAGTCCAACTGTTTTAATTTCCCATTTTGCCCTTTAAAAGAATAATCTGAGGAAGAGACAGCAACTGAAGCATCTCTATTTGAAATCTATTCAACAGCTAAATCAGAGACAACGTGACTTTTTTAGAAACCCACAGACTTCTGGGTCTGGAAAAATCCTTAAACACACAAAATGGACTTGTATTACTTCTGTTGAGAGAGACACCAGCCACATCTTTCACGCAGTAATACATTAAATTTGGGATCTTACTCCTCAAATTTTGATTATCTCAACAGCAGCCTTGCTGGTTATCCAATATCATCTCACAATATCTATTTTTGAGAGGCTACCTGGGTTTTTCTGAGTTAAACCCCTCCACGGGAGTCACTGCCACGACAGGCTACATCAAAGGCAGAAATTCTACAGCAACACAGAGCACACAGACCACTGAACCACTCTTTGCCTGCAGAGAGGTTTTTTTCTCCCTGTTTTGCTTGCTAGAACAGGTTTAGAAATCAGTTCAATGCCCACTCCATGTGCCTTAGCAATCCAGCCAGAAGAAATGGCTCTACAACTACTCCATCCAGAATATGGAGCACCTGGATTTCATGTTTTTCTAAGGATTCAGCTCTAGAAATCAGCAGTTAGATCAATCTGCTGGCAAGGAGAATACAGCCTGGAAGCTGGGATGCCTGGGGAGTTCCATCAGCTCAGGGACATTTGTTCCATAACCCAGTGAGCTGATGTTCCTCCTAGCAGGACAAGAGGGAGAAAAATCCACCAGCAGCCAGTTAAGCCATTTTAAAATCATATATCCCTCACTTCAAGAGGAAAAAAATTAAAATCAGGCATTTTCATCTTCATTTGTCAGGCAGGGAAAGAAGGAATGGGGTGTGATAGGACTTGGCTTGTGACAGAGTCACTTCTTAAGGGATAAGGAGGGGATCCTTAGCCTTTCTGAGACACAAAGCTGCAACACCAAAACCAGCAGCTCCCACTGGAGCTTTTTTCCCAGTTCAGACATGGAAAGCATCCAGTTTACCCCTGTGTGCTGGGATCATGGCAGGTCTGGGTGGTTCAGGGGGAGCTCCAAGCACTCTTCTGGCAGCACCTCTGCCTGCTTCAGTCATTCCATGCTGCAGGTCCTACCAGCAGCTGAGCCTCCCCACTTAAATAATTGAGGAAAACAGTCCAGCACTCCCCATTCTGGGACAGGACTATGCCTCATCCCAGATTCTCAGCAGCAGCTTCCCAGGGAAGCAGCAGGAGACACCAGCTGTCTTCCTGCTCTGGTAAATGCTGGAATGGGAGGAAAAAAGAGTTGTGTCCATGGTTTCAAAGGTGAGATCTTGTCCTGGGTTGATGAAGCTCATCTATAACTCTCAAGATTTGCTTTCCAGTTAGGAAATGATGATGTACCCAAATAGAAACCTTCATTTTTCCAGAGCTGGACCCTGCTGGTCACTGGGGCATGAAAGGCTTTGATACTCTCAGCTCTCATTTTAACAGAAGAATCCCAAGTTTTCCATAAGCTGATGTATCCTGGTATGGCCTCAGCAAGATCAGGTTTTGGTCATTCCTGACAAAACCAGCCCTAGAGCCTGCAGTGAATCAGAATTCAGTTGTTTTCCTGAACTTCATTGGAACATTGAAACCTTGAGGTCTTTAATTCCTCAAGGGTTTGTTCTGCCCTGTGGCTGAAGCCCAGATCCATATGGAATGTCTGACCTTGCTGGAGCTTCCCTGGCCCTGAAACCATCAGGAAAGCACCAAATCCAACAGAAGCAGAACAAATATTTCAACCCTAGGTTTTCCCCATTGCTCTTCTCACTGAGGATAAGTCAGATAAGAAATAAGAGCCTTCTTTCCAGCACAAGGAAGAGGGAAAGACATTTCTGCCTCCATTAGGAAAGTTCTCCTGCAGCCAGGCTCTGCAGAACCCAGTGAATATCCCACAGAATTCCTTCCTTTCTCACCCCAAACTAATTTCAGCTGTTAATATTTCCCCTCATCACCTATGCAGAAGCAACACCACCAAAACCTTATCTCTGAGCTGTTCTTCCTCTTTAATATAATCTTATCATGATACTCAATTCCATCTCATCCACCAGGAATTAAAAGTTGGTTAAGGTGCACCAATCCAGCAGTGCTAATATCAAATTTAGCAGAGTATAGACCAAGTGCAAGGATAAAGAATAGAAGATATCTTAAAGGTTCTTCCCACTCATATGGAAAATTTTTTCATCAACAAATTCCTTTTACTTCAGAGGTTTGGAAGCTGTTTTGCAATCTGACTTCAAGAAAAATGTAAGATCTAAAAATATGGTTCACAATCTGTTGCACAATCACTCCAGCAGAAATACAGTGCAACAATTAGATAATTATAGTTAATAACTCATCATTGCTTTCCCACCACTTTCTTCTCCCTCTTCAGAGCAACAAAAGGAAGAAACAAGGAAAGTTTTGCACAAGACACCTTCAGGCTGTGAGCTTATTTTTCAAATCATCTCTTGTCATGGAAGCCAGGATTACTCACATGGATGCATTTAAAGCCCTGGCTCACTTTCTTAACAGGCTGAACCCACCCATTTTAGTCTCATGTATGTAATCACAGCATTTGTATCATGACCTTTAAAATGCTTTGGTGTTAAGGCAACACTCCCCAAAACCCTCCACAGAGCTGTCTCATCCCACAGGAGAAACTTCCACCCTCTGCATCAGCAGCACCTCCACATCCTTACTGCTGTTACCCTTCCTGTGACACCCAAAGTGGAGAAAACTGCCCAAAAGTCCTCTTGGTTGACACCATTTTACTTTACAAACTCATTTTCTTCCTCGTGGTCCTGCTTTGTACGTGCCAGGTGTAAAAAAGCAGCACACAAAGCAGGAAATCTCATCCAGCTCTCTTCTTTCTCAGGACACAGCCCCGACATGCAATCACTTCTTTTTCACATTGAGATCACATCCTTCTCTTTCATAAGAGATTAAAAACAAGGGGTAGATTTTTCCTTGTCTGTTGATGGTGTTGTCTCATTTTTGATTTTTTTTTTTACTGCTCTATTTCTCTCCATTTTCCCCAGCCATAAGCAGAGGGCAGGAGAAGAAGTGCAAACAGAAGGAAAACTATTGTGACAGTTGTCCCAGCAAACTGGCTGTGAAGGCTGAAATATGTGCATGCCTTTAGGCACCTATCCCACATATCCCAGCCATTTCTCTGGGAATTAACATATTTCTAGACAACTTGACTTCAAGGCTGCACAGGAATAAAGCAACAGAGTCAAAAAGGCCCTGCTTTGGTTGGCTCAGGGACTCAGGTTGTGGCCTGTCCCCTGTGAAGGGCCAGCCTGGCTCACCCCACAGGCCTGACTTGGAGACAGTAACTTCAAACTCCAGTCCTGGTCAAGTGCAAGCTGGGGTGAAGCCACCACATCTCATAAATCCCAGGTGACAGAGTTCTTACTGTCTGAAAGGCCTGCTCCTCCAATGTTTAGCAGTGTTGACAATTAATCAGCGTCCAAATTAATTGTCAGACAAAGTAATCAGCGTCTAAATAGCGTGGAATGTCTGACTTCAATTTTCAGCTACAAAGTTTGGATGGTTCTATCAAAGGACCTAAGGAATCTTTTGGTCCAGGCTCCCAGACTTTGGCAGGCAAAGCAGTCCATGAACCAGTTTGCTTGTCCCTTTGAGAAGTTCCTTTATTAGCATTTCTCAGTAATTAGCATTTTCTGGCTCATTTTTTCAGCATTCTTAGCTTGTTAACAGCAGACTCCTATAACATCCAAGAGCTGAATGCCCTGGAGGGGCTGTGGTCACCTACTGCATGTGTTTGTGAAGAGGAGCAGCCCAGAGAGAGACAGATCCCACAGGATGGATGGAACAAGCACCACGAGCTTAACCCAAAAGGGCACATTCTGAACCTCTGCTCCTCCCAGCAGCAGGAAAAGGTTTGCATGTCAGTGATTTTGCTCATCCAACCCAGGTACTTACATGATACAGAGCCAGGATTGCTGATACTGCACCCCCGTGACTGTGGCTGTGACCCCTTGAATTGTGTCTGATAAGAGGTGAACTGGGAAGAGAAGAGAGGGAAACATCACAGGCTGTCCTCATTTATTCTGCAGCTGTAAATAACATTTCCTTCTACATGGAAGCTGACTACTAATCCCAAGCATTCCTATCTGCCCAGTGGACTGATGCAGGGGTGGGGGCTGACAGAGAGAGATGGAAACATTTGTCCTGCTGCTTTTGAACTGTGTCCTTAAACTATTCACAGCTTAGAAAGGCAGCTGCTTTCTCCTCCCAACATCATCCTACTGCAGTACTGGGTTATTAGATTAGCATTATCCACCACACACACACACACACACACAGGACTGGGTAGGGTGTCACCTTCCCAATCCCCTCTCTCCCCCTATTCCCATCTACTGCTCTTACATAATTTTATGGCACTACTTACTTTTTGTTCTTTATTGGCAGAAAGCCTAAATTAAAGGGATTACAAATGCGAAGCTCTAAGACAGGTAGCAAGAAGTAACCAAAGCATGAACATGCTTACTACATGCTCAGGACTTGACATATCTGTTAAACAAATTCACTCAGGCTGTGACAGTTACATTTGAGGTGCGATGGACATGTTTGTGCATTCATTCCTGTTGACTCTGAACCATCAGGGGTGCCTACAGAGAAACAATGCTCAGTTAAGCTTCTTCACATCTTGGGCTAAAAGACAGTGGTTTTAGACTACACTACAACATTTGTTGATAGCTTAAGGTGACACCAGAGCCAACAAGGCTTTTGGAGGAAACTCAAGTGTCTCCCATCTCCTCCAGCAGGGTGGGAGTGACATAAAGGATCCACCCTCCCCAATTACTCATCCAAAGCAGGCAAAATTCCCCAGCCTGTGTGAATTCAGGTGGACAATCACAAGGCAAAGGAGCCATTGCTGACGAGACAACAGCAAGAGCCTCCTGGCTGAACAGCGTTGTCTGAGGACAAGCAAACCAAAAGGGTCCACACAGACAAGACACCACAGTGCTGCTGGCTCCTCACCCCAGAGAGCACCACAAGGGGTGATCTTAATGAAACAGGGGCAAGACTCCATCAAAACACAAAAACCCTGGAGAAATGAGGCCCTTCAGTCTGAATGACATGGGGGGAAAAAAAAAAAAAAAATCAACCCACGGTGTCACATGCAACGTGCAAGCTTGGGGACCACGCACTCATTTTCCAGCACCCCACCACGGCAAGGATGGCAAATGAACAGCAGCCCACCAAACCAAGAGCCAGAGCAAACCAAGAGCTGATTACCGTTCCCTTCCCGTGGGGTCCCTGAATCTGTGAATAAAGTGTTCATGATTTTTTCAAAGTTGCAGCTCGGCTCCATGTTCTCGGGATCCTCGGCGAAGTGTTTCAGCATCTCCCGGAGAACATCGTCCAAGGACGTGGCTGTTTCATCCAGGATGATGCTGGCTCTGGCCAAGAAGCCATCCAGGTCTCTCTGGGCCCTGACCTCCTCCTCAAAATTCTTTAATTTCAGGTACTGTGTTGAGAAAAGGTCAGAGCATGAGACAGCTGAACACAATAGCAGCCAAGTACAATCTGTATCCTTCACAAGCAGTTTTCCTGAGGTTAGCACCCAACCAAAGATTCTACTGGCCATTCAGATCACGGGAGAAAAGGCATTTTATGCATTAAGGCACTAAAGGTTTGCATTTTCAAGTCTTATCCTAACGGTGTGCCCACAGGTGAATGCCCAGGTACCATTTATACCCTGACTTAGAAAGGAGAATGAAAAAAAAAAAACCAAACAAGGGCTTTTAATGGTTGTGGTTTTGGTTTGGTTTTTGTTTTGTTTTGTTTTGTTTTTAGCCTAGAATAAAGTAGGTCTAAAAGCAAAAATACTCAAGGTAGCTTTTTAAAATCTTCTTTAGATTCAAGTAAATCAGGAAATTTGAAAAAAAAGTGGGAAAGTCGATTGGAAGAAATGGACACTTGAGCTCAGCAGCATGAAAAACTACCATTATGAATCTCAGTGCTAAGTCAACCCAGTTGTCCTCAAACTGGGATCCATCTGTCCCCAGTGCTCCCAGTTAGGGAGCCTGAAGTGGGAGGTGGGGAATGCCATCCAGCCCATCACCTTTTCTGATGTTTGCTAAATTTCTGTTCTTTCCACTTCCACAGAAGTTTTCTTCTTTTGTGGATTTAGCTTTAAAACAATGAAAAAAAGACAGCAGAGGCTGGAACTATCCCAGCTCTCTGCTGGTTCCTTCTGCTGTCCCAGACTTACTGGCCCTGAGATGGAAGAGACAGCCCCAGTGTGCTCCAGAACCTCAAATCCCTTCTGTAGCTGTCAGCTGTGAAGGTGATTAACTGAGTGATCAAACTACAAATGCCTCATTCCCATTGCACAGTCCTTGGAAATCCACACACAGAGCACTGGACAAGGAGGGCTGGCAGTCCTGGCCCTCTCCTTCAACACTGAGTGAGGAAATGGGAACTGAGCTCTTCTATGGATCTTCCTTCCAATGGGAAAGCTGCCAGGTTGAATTTGTGATGCTGGGAACCAGACTGTCAAGAGACAGTGAAACCCTCAGTTCCCCTCCAGCTCAGGAAGAACCAAGCTCTGAATTGCTTTTACAAATCTGACCTCCAGCTGCCTCCACAGCCAGGACCACGTTCCCCCCAGGATACAGGGCCATCCCAGAGCTTGACTCATGGCTCCTCTCCTTCCATGCACTCTCTCTTACCTTTTCCATTTATAGACACAGGCAAAAAAAAAAATGCCAACATCTCCCTAATTACTGTAATTATCACAGCAACTATCAAGTTGTCAGTACACATCCATTGCAATTAGCACTGTTTTACTTTGCATCAATCACTCTTTCCACAGCATCCTTGAGAGGGAGGATTTTCTGGAGCGTTTCAGTTCCCACCCCCAAGGCTTTGGAACCATCTGCTCGTAGGAGAGGAGATGGTGACACAGCTACAGCTCCACCTCAGAAGTGCAAGCAGTTGAGTCTGTCTCAAATTGAGAGCAGATTAACACACACCTGTAACAAGAGTCTTCAAAATAGCAAAGGTGAATCTGTGGCACCAATTTCTGCACGAGAGAAGCAACCAGAAGCAGAACAGCAGAAAGTTGAGGGACAGCAAAAACTTAAAGGTATTCATGTGGGTTACCTGCCCTGATCACAGAATCATAGAATGGTTTGGGCTGAAGGGACCTTCAAGATTATCCAGTTCCAACCCCTGCCATGGGCAGGGACACCCTCCACTAGCCCAGGTTGCTCAGAGCACCATCCAACCTGGCCTTGGACACTTCCAGGGTGGAGCAGCCACAGCTTCTCTGGGCAAGTTGTGCCAGGGCCTCACCACCTTCATGATAAAAGACTTTCTTCCTAACATCCAGTCTAAACCTACTCTTTCAGTCTGAAGCCATTTCCCCTTGTCCTGTCATTCCAGACTACTGTAAATAATCTCTCCCCATCTTTCCTGTAGCTCCCTTCAGGTTGGTTGAAGGTCCCAGTTCATCTCAATCAACACTGATCCTGCACTGAGCTGTGCCTGACAGCACCAGCAGCAGCTCATTGCAAGGCAGGAGGATTCAGCTCCAGCTGAGCCACAAGCTTCAAGCAATGCCTTGGGAAAATAACTTTCCATGCCTCACTGCTGTTTCATTTCCCTGCTGTTGGTTCTTTATAGGAAATAGGGGGAAGACTCATATTTATCACCCATTTATCATTATTATCACTCCCTAAGTTAGGGGAGGCATTATAGAGTCATGGAATGGTTTGGGCTGGAAGGGAACTCAAAGCTCATCGTGTTCCAATTCCTGCTGTGGGCAGGGACACTTTCCACTATCCCAGCTTGCTCCAAGCCCTGTCCAACCTGGCCTTAACACTTCCAGGGATCCAGGGGCAGCCACAGCTTCTCTGGGCATCCTGTGCCAGGGCCTCAGCACCCTCACAAGGGAGCATCTCTAACACCCAATCTAAATCTACTCTCTGAGCTTAAAGAGGCTTTATGCACATTAAACATCACAAGGCAAGCAGCCACCATGAAAGGAGAGAAATCCATCACTCCCTGAGACACACCAAAATCAAATTACTGGAAGCACTGGCACAGCAAAGCCTCAGCAACAGCTCAGGCACAACTGTTCCAGCCAGGACCACTGCTGGGTTCAGGGGAGATTAATGAATGCTCCCTCGCTAATATTTTTAGCTGGATAGTCAAGTCACACCAGGAAACTTGATGCTGGAAACTTGATGCTGGAAACTGCTTAGGAAGAAACCCAAGCCAGCTACCCAAGAGCCATTTGAACAGCTCTGGGCATCCTTGATTGTAAAGCTCCACGTTTGCACCGTGACAGGAACAGAGGCTGTTGTGCCAAAAAAGGGGGAAAACACTGACACAGCCTCCCATGATTTCAGGCAGGCCAAAATCACACATTCTAACTCATCAACAAGGCTCAAAATGCAAGCTCTCTCCTGGCTGGCTGCTCAGGAGACACCTCCACTTAGAGCCACTGGCAAACTTTTTGTGGCATCCAAAAAATCCTGTTCTCCTGAGCAGAGCCCTGCCTGGGCTGCTGCCGTGGTCCTTTGGGCCAATTGTCTCAGAACCACTCTGGGATGATGATTAAATAGCTCAACCTGTGTGAAGAAGACTTTATTCCTGCCCACCAAGTACCCTGCTAGACAGCAACTTGCTTGAGACACAAACTGCCCTTCCAGAACCACAGGCTACCACCAGACACAGGGAAAACCTACAGGGAAACCTCTCCAGACAAAGCTTCTCACTTCTCTGCTGGTGATTCCCCCTTCCCAGACACTTGGAGCCATCTCCTCCATGAGTCAGGTCCCAATTTCCTTTGCATTTGAAGCACGAAATTTCCACTCAACCTCCCTGGAGGGAAAAACTGGCAAAAGTATCTTTTTCTCAAGCCCTGCTAAAACTCTCTGGAATTTGTGGCTCCACAGCACACTAAAATGCTCAAGCATGAGCTGTAGGCCAGAAAAAGCAAGAATCCTACAGCTCTGAAAAGGGAAAACAAAATAGAAGAGACACTTACGAGTTAGCAGTTTCCAACTATTTCTTATCAGAGGCAGGTCCTGCATTTGAGCTTAGAATTTGCACTTTTAAGTGATTAAGTTCTCAGGTTACTTTCAGTCAAGTGTGTATGACTGAGAACCTTGGCACTGGGATTAGACAAGACAAATTAGGGATAAAGACATTTTCATTCCTGAGCATGGAATTGCTTATTTTAACTTTCCATGATTCTATACCAAACGTTTATTTTTTTTTTGGTGGTGGTGGTGGCTTTGTTTTGGGTAGTGTTTTCTTTGGTATTTATTTGCTTTGAGTCTTTTTATTAACTCGGGGTAAAGGTTTCTAAAGCTATCACACATTTTCCTCCCAATACTAATTCAGCTTTCTGAAATATCTTTTCAGGATTTGGGCTGTCTTAAGAGGCCTAAAGCAAAGCAGAATTAAAGAGCTCTCTGGGATTCCCTAAAAAGCCCCCAAAGCTTACAAGGCTACACAAACTAAAACCTCAAGTTACAACCTGCAACAAAGCCTGAAATCCAAGATCTCAGGCACTGGCACAGCTGCCCAGGGCTGTGGTGCAGTCCCCATCCCTGGAGGGATTTAAAAGTGGATGTGGCACTTGGGGACATGGTCAGT
Source organism: Aegithalos caudatus (assembly GCA_013389925.1). Classification (NCBI taxonomy): domain Eukaryota; kingdom Metazoa; phylum Chordata; class Aves; order Passeriformes; family Aegithalidae; genus Aegithalos; species Aegithalos caudatus. Next base: position 113,753 of record WEIU01020917.1, read on the forward strand.
GGTGGCCTTGGCAGTGCTGGGGAATGGTTGGATTTGGTGACCTTAGAGGGTTTTTCCAACCTAAATGAGTCTGTGATTTACCAGCATCAGTGATGCTACAAGTTCCCATGACAACAGCCACTCCTTCCAGCCCTCAGGCAAGAAGTCAAGACAATGCACCACGAGCCTCACAACCCTAAAGACAAAACTTCACGTGGTGCTAAATACAGATTCAGAGAAATAAAGAATGGGTTGGGGTTGGAAGGGACCTCAAAGATCACCCAGTGCCACCTCTGCCACAGGCAGGGACACCTCCCACTATCCCAGGTGGTTCCAAGCCCTGTCCAGCCTGGCCTTGGACACTGCCAGGGATCCAGGGGCAGCCACAGCTTCTCTGGGCACCCTGTGCCAGGGTTCACCACCCTCACAGGGAAGTTATGAAAATACCAACCCAATTCCTCCCTGAGTCCTTTCCGTGCCATTCCATAGCTGAACGTTTGGAATAACAAAGCCCATACAAGATTTTTTTTGCACTTTCACCTTATCATTATAAGTTACAGTCCCAGGAGCAAGTGTAAACTAAGTGTGGGCTCCTAATCCTCTTCCTAGCCTGCTTGTTTCCAGGGATTTCCCTCCTGCTGAACCTCGTGAAGGATGACTGATTAGCTGGAATAAAGAGGGAACCAAATCCCAGCCACGTCTGCTGGGTGTCTCTGCTCCCAGCTCCAGAGGAGCTCAGCAGCCCAGATCTCTACAGTGCACACTCGGATCCCTGGAGAGGCAGCTGCAGAAGAGAAGGTGATGGATTTACATGTCAAGGAAGTGTCTGGGACAAAAAGCAGTGGAACTATCAGAATCACAGAGAAATTGTTTGAAGAATGAGCAGCACGTGGCTTTTTAGGTTTAAAGAAAGGGAGACAAATTCAATAGAAGAAGCATTTAAATGCCTTTTGCTTAGGCCAGCGACAAGCAGCCCCTCAGTGTGTTTCATGATCCTTTTCTGTACTTCTGGATGATGAAAAAACAAAACTGGTCTCACAGCACCTCTACTCACCTTCCTTGATGTGTGCAGTAACACGCAGCCAGCACCTTCACTTTCAGCTGGAAAGAGGCAAAAAAAAAACCACATCAGAAGAGTGTTACTATCAGAGATACCTGACAGGCAGCAGGAGCCGAGCAGGAGGCTCAGGAGGAGGTGAAGTCATCACTCTCTTGGCAGAGGATGATCTCTAGAGAAAAGCAGAGATTCAGTTTTTACAACATCTCCCATTTTGGAAGCGTGAACCAAGCGCAGGACTGGCATTATCTGATCACTAGGGGATTGTGTCTTGAAGCTTTTTTTGGCCAGGTTTTTTGTAACTCTGATATATTTTTACTCTTCCCTTCTCTCCCTCCCTCTCCACCTCCCCAAAAATCTAACTCCTAATCCTTGAAGTAATCATTTAATCCAATGCATCGTTGTTTGATAGATTGAGGCTACGATTTCATGAGTCACCCTCGTTTGGAAACCCTCCTTGTCCTCATTAAGGAGTCAACAATAACAACCAGGCAGTTCCAAGGGATTGCAGGCAGTCACTCCAAGATGAGCACATTAATGTCCTGTCAACTCACCACGCTGCCTCCATAAATCTGAGGAGAAAGCAACACAGCTCTTGGGAAAGAAAACTGCTGTTTAGGGACTAGCAAATGTCATTGAATACACAGGATGGGGGAACCCGGGAAATTCCCGCTGCAAACTTCCAAGTGCCAACAATAACATTTTCTTAAAGTATCTACAAAGCATTTTTTGGGTATCAGCTACAAAACAAAACAAAGCCAAGCTGTATTTGCCAAAAGCCCAGTACTTGTAATCAAGGCAGCCCCTCTGTGGCATTATTTGCCCCACAGGTACTTTTTGTGCAGAGAATGGTTTGCGTTGGAAGGGACCTTAAAGACCATCGAGGTCACCTTCCACTTGACCAGTTTGCTCCAAGCCCCATCCAACCTGGCCTTGAACACTTCCAGCCTGGCATCCTTCTCCTTAAGTTCTCCAAAAAAACCCCACAAGCCTGAGCTGCTACCAAAATGAAACACGTGAACAGCTTTAATTCAAACGAGCGCAGCAGCAGCATGGAAAAAACCCACTGAAGACCAAAACTTTTCCAGAGGCCGAGCTGTGGAAAACTACAGAGATGTAACAAGGAGTTACAGTTATTCAGATGAGGGTTTTGCTTCCTTTCCAGATCTCTGCTTCCAAATCCTAACCTGTAAGAGCTGCTGCAATCTCATGACTTGGCCACCTTCAAGCCAAGCCCTACTATTCTCCAAAAACTAAGCTGAAGGTGCAACTCATGTTAAAACTCCAGAACTCCAGGAAAAAAGCGATTATCATTTGCATGCAGAAAGCTGCTTTAAACAAAATCATTGCTGATCAAACAGAAACTTGAGTCTTGCCCTCGATGGGGTTCAAAGGCTCCCACTCAAAGTGGGAGCAGAGCTGTAGAAAAGAGGGAAGGGATTGACTTCATCTCCCCCTAAACAAAATGAGGTGGTTCAGAGGCTTTGGTTACATCACCCAACTTCTCCCAAACTTCACTTGGATGCTGCACATGTGATTAAAAGCATCACTTAACCAGACAAGTCTGCTGCTGCAACAGCCCCAATTATTCCTGCTTTTGACACGCCTTCTGGAAAACACAAGCTGTTTCATCTAAAAAGTGCAATTTATTATTAAAAAGCAAGCACCCAAATAAACCAGAAACATCAAGCATTTTCCCCAGGCTCTCGCATTTGTAGTTCTCCAGCACTCACTTACCCAACTTCCAGCCTAATTACACATGCAGAAGTATGCAGGGAGATTTGGAAGCCCATAAATATTCATTGAGGAGAAAATGTTTTGGTTTATCTGCTTTTGCAAGAAATAGTTCCAGAGAGACAAAAAACACCCACAATCCTGAACAATAGCAGGCACATGCTGAACAGAGAGCTGCAGCCTGCCCTCATGGATACATGGAAATGGAACAGAAATTTCTGTTGTGCTTTTATGAGGCAGCAACTCTTGGTTCCTCTTATCATTTCAAGGTGTATCAATCTTTGCTGACAGCTCTCTCACGTACCCAGCTGGTGCAAGTGCTGCTTTATCAACACAAGCAAGAACATCTCATTATATCTGTTGGAGCAGGATCTTTCAAACTTCTCAAAAAAGCTCTTCTGGGTATGGAGGTGGCACTTTGGAAAGCCCAGAGCCTCATTCATCATTCATCCCAACAACACATGGCTCAGATTTAATCCAGGCAGGGAGATGGATGGATACAGCCATTGCAGTTCTGGGCTGGTATCTTAAATGCTCACTGGAGTGCTACAACATCACTCAGGGATAGCAGCAAATCCATTGGAACATGACAAAGGGAAGGGAGAAATACACAGAGACGTCTCAAGTGCTCTTCTGCCTTGTTCACATTCAATATCCTCTTATTTCCAGCTGGGCAATGTGAGATCAAACCCTGCAGGAGGTTGCCCATGACACATCCAAAGCTCAAGTCCAACCACCACCAGCCTGCAGCTCATTTTCACCTCCTCCACAGCAGCATCCCTACATCCCTCCAGCCAAGGAAGGGGTAAAAAGATTCAACACCCTTGGTCCTTGCACCCCTACAGAGGAGCCCTTCATGGGGAGTGACATGGATACAGATGACATGGATTCACCCTACAAGAAACTCCCCATCAATCTCCTCAGCCAAGTCTTACTACCAAGAGCAATAACTTGAAAATCTCAGTAATTTCAGATTTCACACCTGAACGCCACAATTAACCACAACCAAGCCCTACGAGGAGGTCAGGACCACGTGAAATTTTCACATCTATTTTTGTGGCCCTCCTCGCCGGACAGAGCAGGCAGCAAAAGCCTATTTTAGGCAAGCGAGCGAGCGAGGGGCATTATTGTGTGTGCTCACACACAGCTGAGGGAGAGCTGCCAGGGGTGGCCGCGCTTATCTGTTGGGCTCTGCTCCAGGTCCTGCCCAGGGGAAAAGCCAAAAAGTCAGCAACGCATCCCCGACATCCCCTGGCAGGCACATCAAGGCGCCACGCGCATCCCGAATTTCTGGGATGCGTGCACGCAGGCACGGAGCGTTACTGGGAATGCCACAGCGACTCCCAGGGAGCTCAGTTCTGACAATGCTGAGGAATTGTCAGCATCAGAACTCAGGGCACACTCAGGGACCTCAATCTCCTTTTTATTTCTCACCATTCTCCAAACAGGCCCCATCCAACTTCAACACGAACGGGGAGATTTAATGCTTGGAAGTTTTTCTGCTCAGTTTCATCCCAGCTGCCCTAATAATATCCCTGAGAGCAACCCAGAGAAACAAAATCCCCTCCTTGCTTTCCCTCCACTCCCTGCTTAGGTAACAGAATCTGCCATGCAAGCCTGAAAACAAACCCCTGAAAGTCAAATACCAAAGTTTAAGGCTTTTCACCTTCTGTCTTTAGAGATCTCCTTTCACCCAGGATCCCTTTCCATCCTTTTCCTCATCCAGGTCCTCGGTGCTGCCCTTAACACCTGAGAAGATCCAAAAGCCTTTGGAGCAAAGTTTTCACTGGATGCCTGCAGCATCTTATTTTATTTTGGGATAAAACTAGTGGAAATTAGAGAAAAAGAGCTTTTTGGCTGTGCACATTTCTTTAGATCCACACACACTCCCTGGTGCATCTTCATGGTAAATATATAAGCACAGTAAAATAAATCAGAGCAGAATACTGTATTAGCACTTCCATATTTTTCCCCGAAAAATACCAAGGATCTGCTGTGAGTGAAAGCATTTAAGGTTTGGAGGGCTTATTACTAAAACAAAAAATCTGTTTTATCTTTGTTTTTTATCAGAGGTCTGCCCAAATCTAAGACTCAGCCACTCGTGTCGAACCACACTGCGAGCAGAAAAAACTGTTCTGCTTTTCAAATCTGCCTTAAAAATATTGAAATAAAACCCCATCACCACATGGCACGACAGGAGATTGTCAGGAGCAGTGGTAACACCTTTAACACACCACTGGCAGTGAGGGATTGCACTAACAGGCTCTCAGAGGGATTCTCTGCTTTGCTATCCTGAGCCTGGACTAATCACCATCAGATTTGAGTAATTTTGGTTAAATATTGTTAGATAAATAACCGTGCCTTCATTATCTCACATTCCCACCACAGGTGATAGGCTGAGCTGAGGCAAAAGAGCCTGAAGTCAGCTGGGTTCACCCCACAAATCCCCAGGTCAAAGGCAGGTGGGAATAAGGACTCTGGAGCAGCAAAAACATCAGGGCAGGTGAAGAACCATCCCTCACACTCCTGGGTGGGGAACTGGGAAGAGAGGGGACAGCAGAGAGCATGACCAGGGACCAGGTGTCACTTGTCGCACCCATGTGCTATAAAAGCCAAATATTCCATGAAAAACAACCCACCCGTGGTAGGTTCTGTCAATCAATTTGGAGCAGGGAGAAAATGTGCTTTTTTTTTTTTTTTTTTCCATGCATTCTAAATCCCAAGGGAAGCCTCTCCAAAGGACCAAGGTGAAGCAGGGAGAAGGGAGGCCGCCGCCTCCGTGCAGAACCACCCGTGCTCCCCCCACACCTCCCTCGGCTTCCTAAGCAGCGCTTTGAAAACACCCTCAGTCAGGAAATTCGGAGGGAGGCCGTCCCCTCCCCGCCACACAATCGGTATATCCACTTTCCATTAGAGGGTAGGAAGCCTCGGGAGCCCAACATCCCACTCTGACATCAAACTGCTAAAACAGGAGTTATCAGATGGAACGCGTGGGTCAGCATTGTGCCTCGAGACATAAAAAGGGCCTTGGTATTAATGTGAGGAAATGTGACTATTGTGTGCAGAGTGATACCCATTCAAGCCCAGACCACTTGTCTCTGGACGCTACTCTCCCTGGAATATCCTTGGCGCCAGCATCCAGCTTTTCTCCTCGTCCCCTTGAAGCAAAAAAAGTCATTTGGGCAGCGGCCGGGCCAGGATTTGGATGCCGTGTTTTGCCAGGAGCAGCGGCGGCCGGGCGTGCACGTGTGTGCCTCTGGAGCGGGATACAGGAAACTGTTGATTCTCTGTATCTAGGAATGATCAATTGTCCTCAGGGTGGAACAGCTTTTAATTTCTCCTGAAGCGTAATTCGTGTTCCGCTGCTTCCCCCCCACACCCCGGCAGAGCCACATCCTGCTTTCCAATTGGCTTTTCGCTGCCGTCAGGAGTTTGCCTTGCTCTCCCCAAAAAGTGCTGGAGGCACCTCTAAAATCACCAGTCTGAGCATCAGCTGCAAGTGGGAAAAGTTAGGCAGCTACAGCTCCACAAATCCTTGATAAATTGTGCCTAAATTTAAGAAAATACAGTGCAAACGCCTCTTGTAATGTGGGTAAGGAGAAGGCGAATTGTTTCAGAACCTTGAACTACCAAAACAACATCCAAAGAACTCTTTTAAAACCCCAAACTACAAGAACAAGATCCAAATGATGCTTTCAAAACCTAAAACTGAAAAAAAAACCCCTCAAGATCCAAATGAAAATATGTGCCTAGGTGATTTAAGGGAGCTGCCTAGGAGATAAGAACACAGTGACTGATGGCAAGGATGTGTCCCCACATATTCCAAAGACTCACTTGCATCATTTGTCCATTAAATTTAAGGCCCAGCCTAAACCAAAATCGCTGTATTTATCTGCAGGGATTTAATTCCAGGTGTGCTGCAGATAAAGCTTTCCTGGACAAAAGCCTGGAGTTCCAGGACAAGGGGGAATGGCTTCCCACTGAGAGAGAGGACATTTAGATTAGACCTGAAAAAGAAATTATTTTACAATGAGGGTGGAGAGGCCCAGGTTGCCCAGAGAAGCTGTGGCTGCCCCTGGATCCCTGGAAGTGTTCAAGACCGGGTTGGATGGGGCTGGGAGCAAACTGGTGTAGTGGAAAACATTCCTGCTTACTGCAGGGGGGTTGGATTAGATGACCTTTAAAGGTCACTTCCCACCCAAACAATTCTGTGATTTTACTTGCAAACATTTATTGTGACTTCAGAAAAAGCCTCAGCCTAAAAACCACCCTGATCTTCGCCCAAAAATGCAGATCCCAGGTCCAAAAGCCTCCAGCTTCAGATAAACACCCACCTTCCTGTTAGAGCTATGAACATTTGCTGAAAACAAATGTTACCACCAAAATCCAAGTTACGAGGATGAAAAGCAGAAGAGAATTAAAAAAACAAAAAACAAAAAACCCTTTCATCAGTTAATGCAAGGAAGAACTGAAACACCCAGGAGAAATGACCCAAATGTCACTACTGAGCAGCATTTTGGTGCTCAGGCATCTGCACTGCTTTGGGCTCAGTATTCCCCTGCAAAGGCAGCCAGTATTAATTAAAAATAAGACAGGCCATACCTTAAACCCCAGATTTCTTCAAGCCGTCCTGTTTTACACACACCTGTGCACAAAGCCCAATAATTTATGTCCATGGTCAATTGTTGGGAGTTTTATGGGGTGTGCTGTGTTTTGTTGGCTCAAGGCTCAACCCCACACAGTGATCTTTTTAAAACAGAATTAGAATGGAGAGCATCCAATTATGCTCATGGAGAGCTGCACACACATCACACAGACAGGAACAGCTCAACAGGATGATCAAGAGTTGTCACTGCATCTGTAATTCCACCCTCACTGCCTGCCAGCACCTGCATCCCAGGGTTCCAAACTCATCCCCTCCCTAAATGGGAATTTTGGATCTTTTAGCCCTATATTAAGGTGGGCAGCAACCTCACAGCAGCTGACCCAAAAAAAGTCTCCAGCAGGAGAGACCACACTGAACCAAGAGAGCAGATTTTGACTCAAACATTTCACCCAGCTTGGAGAACACAGGAAAACAAGATGAGGATGCAAAGATTCCATTCCCATGCTTGGTTTTCCTCTGTGTTTTCAGAGGAGCAGAGAATTGTGTAGGATCCTGGTGCACCAGCTCCCCAGGGGTAGGAAATGAGGTGTTTGGGGGCTCTGGCATCACCTGGAGAAACCCTACTTTTATTTCCCCTTCCTTTCCAGCTTGTCTTGCTTTGGACAATCCATGCAAAGGTTCAGCTCCAGCTTTGTTCCAGGAAATCAAAGCCTGAGTATAAAAACAAACCTCCCAAAGCTTCCAAAGAGTGGCAGCAATCGAAGGGAATTTCTGAACAGGGAACAATTCACTCCCAGACACACCTCGGCTCTGGCAGAATTGAACCTCAGTTTGGGAATTGGGTATTTTTTTCAGAAATTCAGGGTATTTTTCTTGGAAGAACTTAATGGGCTCATCTCAGCCACCCCAAAAGCGACCCCTCCAGGAGGATCAGCTGTGCCCCGTGCAGCCACAGAGTGATCTGATGTGTATAGAATCCAGCCTGGAAGAAACTCCAGTAAAACCATCTCTATAAAGGAACTGATACCCCAGATGACTCCCACACCTGGACTCTGATGAATTCTCTGCCTAACAGTGAAAAAATTGGATTTTGGCTACCTGGATCACTTTGATGTTGTAATGGGGGGAAAAAAATCTCTTTTTTTCACATATGCCCTTACTGAAAGTTTGGGCTTTTGTTCTGCCTGAAGCTCATTTTAAAAATCTCCAGCCTTCCATTTGAAACAGGACCCCAGCAAACCAGAAATCCATTTTTCCTTAAAAATCCTAAACATCTCAGCTGAAAAATAAAAGGATACAACTAATAGCACCAGCACAAACAGCACTGCTCCAGGGAAATAAGGAAGCCTTTTTTGTCCTGTTTTGAATGGAAGGCAAAACAAAAAAAAGAAAAAAAAAAGCCCAGGAGGACACACAAGGAAAGTGAACTTCTTTGGATGCAGAAGAATCCACAGCACTTGCATTCCTCATCCCCAAACAATGCACCCTACGGCATTAAGTCCAGACTTGTCATAGCAGAGCACAGCTCCCTTAAATCTTTCAATTAAGATGGCATTTGTAAAATTGCAGGCTTGGAAATTGCTGGATATTATTCCTAAGTTCAAGCCATCACTTAGAGTCAAACAGCAGACTCCAAGATAGTCCAACAGGGGTCCAGGCCGTGTCTAATCTGCATCACCATTCCCAGTAACTGCTCGCTGCAGATCAATTGGGATTTGCATGTAACCTAAAAATAACTTTTAACAAACTTAAAGGACTCTCCGACACTGTGACACCAAGAATAATCCAGAGCTTGTGCATTTAACCTCTAAAATCACCAGTGCCCACACAGGCAGGCTCCAGCTGCTGGGACAAACCCAGGCTCCTGAAGTGTCTGAGAGCTGCATTTTCCCAGGCACATCCCACAAAATCCCGCTTCCACAAAATGGGTGGGAAAGCACTTTAAAGATCATCCAGTTCCAACCCCTTTCCATGGGCAGGAACGCCTTCCACCAGACCAGATTGCTCCAAGCCCCATCCAACCTGGCCTTGAACACTTCCAGGGAAAAAAGAAGGTTAAGTTTTGTCTAACTTCAGAACTACTTATCTTACTACAATTGAAAACATTTTCTAGAAAAATAAAATGGTTGCTACAGCTAAGCAAGATTGTCACAGCCACCAGCCACCAAAAAAACCTTTTTAGCTGTATGCCTTGATTTCTGTCCTCTCCTAAATCCTCTGTTCCTCAGACCTGGCTGGGCACTATGTGGGATCTCAGTTTAGATCTGTGTTCCCTGCCTCTTCCAGCTTTACTTTTCAAAGGATTCACTAAACATCAGCACTGGTTTTCATGGGAAATTCAGCGAACGGGATTTTGTTTGATTTTGTGCCGGGAAAAGAAGTTCAAAATCGTGTATGGAATGAAACATAAAATGACAGACATTTTTGGTGAAGTGCTTGGTTATCTTCATCCCTCACCATTTATCACAGGCAGTACTGAAGATATTAAAACACTGTGCCAGAAGCAAAGGCTCAAAGATGGGTTGAACAGGGCCTGGAGCAACCTGGCCTAGTGGAAGGTGTCTCTACCCTTAAAGAAATGACATTTAAGGTCTCTTCCAACCCAACCCACTGCGATCCCATGAAATCCCAGCAGCAGGAACAACCCCCTGTCCCCATCCCCGTTCCCGGGGGTCACTCACCGGTGGCGCTGGGAGCGCCCTCGAGGTTGACGTTGACGAAGAAGCGGATGCTGTCCCCGGACACGATGGTGGAGTTGACACCATCGAAGAGCTCCTCGCTCGTCCCTTCCTCCTTGGCATCGTCCGTGTCGCACTTGAGGTACCCTGTCAACGAGATGGGGGTGCCGTGAGAGGGCCGCAGGTCCTCCGTGGACGCCGCGGGGTGCGAGGAAGCGGCGGACTCCAACTCCAAGTCCGAATCCGAGTCCATGGCCGTGAGGTCTCTGCCGCCGCCGCCTCGTGAGGGGCGGCTCTGAGGCCCCGCGGTGTTCGAGGAATGGCCCCCGGAGTGTTTTGGCCTCAGGGGCTCTTCCCTCCGGCCTCAGGTCGATGGTGTGGGCAGCAAGGCCCAGCCTCAACACCTTGCTTCCCTCTCAGGTAAAAAAAAACCACCACAGGATGGAAAAGCTGCCTAAAAAATACCACCAAACACAGGAGCTGTGCCCTAGCCTGCCCCCAAACCCAACACCTCCGACGGCCCAAGGCCGCACCGCTGTCCTAAGACAAGGAAATTTGAAACTACAAGTGGAAAAATATAAAGGGAAAAAAAATAATAAAATAAAAGAAGTTTCCAAGGAGACACTTGATATGGATGGAGGGACCCACAGGTCCCTAAGGGGCAGAGGAGCAGGTCACCGGGGGTGGCAGCACAGAGAATGCGAGACAAGTTTCTTAATTACACCAGACAACTCCTTAGCCTTTTGCAAGGCTTTAATTAGAGTTTAACCCAGCCTCATCCAACAGCAAAGTGGTCCCTGCAACATCTCATTACAGAGCAGCTGGAGGACTCTTGTAGCACACTCATGTATCATGTTTAATTAGGAGAATTAGGGACATTATAGAATGTCGATTTTTACATTACCAGGATTATTCAGCAGCTTCTCCTCATCTTCTGACAAGTCTTTTATGCCTAATTTGAAGCAGGAGGGAGATATTTCATTAGCGGGCTCTAGGCACTACAGTGAAATGAAAAGGGGGAGCTTCAAGGCAGAGGCTTGAATGGAAACTAAAATATTGATTGCCTTTTTTAAAGCCTCGTATAAGCAAATGTGGAGGCAGCAGCTGAAAGCAGCACACGCTGCCTCTGAGGGATCGAGCCGACAGTTCTCCACCACAAAACACAAACCCAGAGGAGTGAGGCCACAAACAGGAACTCGGTGACACAAGACAGGGGCTGCAGCATTTCCTGCCACGAGCTGATGGAGCTCAGCATCCCTCAGAGGGTGCAAAGGGTCTGCAGGAGCTTCAAGCCTCCAGATGACTCCTAAACTGCTTATCAAAGGTGTGGGAAACCTGATAAAGCCCCTCAGATTAACCCCCCTCCTGATCTCTGCCTCCTTCACCTTACAGCTTGACAGGAATAAATGTGAATAAGCCCTGTCTGGAGTGTTCTGAAGGCTTCAAAAAGCATCCAGGGTGCTGCTGTCCCCATCCAGCAAAGCACACCGAGGATATCACCCTCTGCTGCTGGCAGAGCTTAGGGTGTTTGCATTCCTGCACGACAGAAACTTGTCCAGACAGAAAAAAGTGAGGTGAGGAAAGTACAGGAAACATCTGAATGCTGTGGGCACCTCCAGATATGAAATCTCTGCTGGCAGAAATGGCAGGGATGTCCTGGAGGGATGGACAACAGCCAGACAAGGTGCTTGCTGCCATCAGAAGTACTACAAAGTCCCACACAAGCATCTCAGTCCCAAACTAAGTCCCAAAGTTTAGGTTTGGTTCCTCCAAAATGTATGATGGACACCATAATCTCTCCTCAAAGCTGAGCACCCACCGTGCTTAAATTCCCCCTGGTGCCAGGAGACTTTGGGCAGCTTTGCAAAGGAAAAAAATCAGCCTGGGAAGACTTTTTCCATCTCAACCATATCCAGAATTGCAGCCTCAGGGAAGTTTTGAGCTTCATCTCCAACCTTCCCACTCACTGGCTCAGATGGGAGACACGTAAGGATGGCTTGAGCACCCAGCTCTGAACATGGATGAGCTTTTCCTCCCTGTCCTAATGGAATTAGATGGGTAAATAGGGAAAAACCAAGCAGGAAAAACTATTTATTCCCCTTCCCAGCCACTGAAATTGGTCTGATAAGAGGGTGGCAGTGGTGGCCTCTGAAAACAGAGAGGGCTGGAGACAGGAGAGAAGCAGCCCAGGAGCTGGAAGAAGGGCAAGGGTGGAGTAGGATCAGAGGGTTGGGCAGAGGTCAGCGAGGACTCTGGCAAGGGAAGCATCCTCTGTTCCTCCCTCTTTAGGGGAGGAAAGAGCAGAACAAAAGGCAGCCGAGCCTCGTGTCCCTTGGGCAAGGGACGGACAAAACACTCGCCTTGCAAATAATCCCCAACCTGGGCTGGACAGGAACTGCACTCCCAGACAGGTGTCTGCTTTGTCACTGAACCACCTCCAGGCTTCAGACCACTCCTGTTTGGAATCCTTCAGCCTATTTCATCTGCCAGGAGTTTGGAACCACGAGCGATTCACGCCTGTCAAACGCAGGATGACCTGGAGGTGACACAGGCTCTGTGCGTGGCAGATGCACCTTCCCTCCGAGCTCCAGCCCTGCCTCCAGCCCTGGCAGCTGTTTCCCTCCTCATTCCCTGATGTTCACCGAGTGCCACCCCCGCTGCTTGAAGGGCAGCAGATGCCACAAGCGACAGCAGAAGCTGTTCAGCTCCTCTGGAGGTTTAATGGGTGTTTTGCAGAAGCTCAGAGCAGGATCTGATGTGGCTGTTGCAGAATTTGTGCAGATACCAATCGAGTTTCCATATGGAAGTCCCAGAAACACTTCACAGGCTTTGTCAGGAGCAGTTTGCTTCAGAGACAGAGGAGAAAGTTAAACACTTTTTCATTGGCATCAGATTTCCTGGGGGGGATTGGTGTTCACCCCATATTTATCATTGCAAGTTGGCACCTTCAGATGAAGGCAGCATTTGCTGAAGTGCCATGAGCTATGTGACAGGGCCAAGTCAGAGCTCTGAGCACAGAAAGTGCCACTACAGCCCAAAAGATGGTCTAAAAGCACTGGAGAAAAGAGGTTAGGCTGAGGAGGAGCTGGAACACCAGCCAGTTAAAGCTGGCTCAGATCAGTGCAGCCCCCCTGCACCATGAAGAACACACTGTGGTCAGGATAATCTCCCTCAGCCCACCCTGCAGGACTCACCTCATGGCAAAGAAATGGAAAAATATGGGAAGTGCATGAGACCAAGGAGAGCAAGCAGCATCCTTCAGTGCTGCAGGAACAAAACCCCTTCCCCATCCCCTGCAGCCAGAAGCAGCAGATGCTTTCACCCTAAATCCTCCTTTACCTTAAGGGCTTCACTCAGCCCATATTATGCAGCATGAAAATAAACCAGAAAAACCAGAAAATAAACCCAATTTTATGAAGGTGCTGGGAAGAAATAAAAAAGGAATAATTATGATTTCTCTGATGATTCCCCCCAAATCATCATCCTATCCTCTGTAGTTCATCCCTGGCCCAGACCTGCTCTAATATCCCAATATCCACCCAAGATCATGGATGGGGCTTGGAGCAACCTGGCCTAATGGAAGCTGTTCCTGTCCATGGCAAGAGGGTAGAACTGGATGATCTCTAAGGTCCCTTCCAACCCACACCATTCCAGGATTCCATGATTCCATCCCCATCCTTCTCTCTTTACTCTCCTCACATTCTCAGCTCCACTTTCCCCCTCAGCTCCTGCTGCTCTCAGCCCTCTCACAGCTCTGACAAGGTGCCTGCCCTCCAGCTATTTTCCTTTGGAGCTGAGTTTTAGTGCCCAGGGCTCTGCAGGGAGCAGCAGTGACTGCAGCTGCTGCCATCAGAGGTGGCTCTGAGTGTCCCACTGCTGCTCTGATGGCACCTGGCAGCTGCACCTGGGGTAATAAAATCAGCAGAGTCGTGGTGAGCAGGAAGCTCAACCTCAGCCACATCAGATATATTCCCTGGAAAAGGGAGCAGCACCCCCAGCCCAAGGGCTGCAGGCTTCTCCAGGAAAGCCAAAAACCTTAATCAAGCTCAATTTCCTGGGAGAAAAGCAGCTTTATTAATAAAACATCCTCTCACACCCCAGCTGATGGGAATTATTCCAGCCACAGCCCCTGCATGACCTCTCAGGGTGTCTCAGGTGACAAAGCCAACTGTGGAGCTTTAACCAACATCTGCAGGCACAAGCCACTGACTCAGAGCAGTTTTCTGGAAGCAACTGATTTTTACCCTCAATTTCCAAGGCAATCTCCTTTCCAAGTCTCGAAAACTGTTCTCATTTATAGCAGCGCCTATTCCCTCTGTCAAATGCGAGCTCAGGCTTCCAGAAACATGGAATTGCATCTCCTCCTCTTCACAAGTGGTAGTTACCCTCCAAAAAACCCTCCTCAGAAAGCCAGGAACCTCAAACTACATTAACAGAGGCTTTTTGAGCTATGATTGGCAATCTAACGTTATCAGCTTGTCAGGTTAAAAGCCATTTCCGATTTCTCAAGTGAATTTTTAGGCACAGAAGGCAGCAAATTGTTTTGGAAGAGCCCGAGAACCATTTTTGCATCCATTTTCTCAGAGGAATTACAGGTCAAGTACAGAAGGTCAAAGGAATCAATGATAATAATGTATATTCAATAGCTTTTAAAGGTAAAGGAGCATCAACTGGGACATGGGCATTACCCTAAAATCCAGGCTGGTTCTTTTGAGCATCCCAGTGCTCGGCTGTAATAGAGTATTAAGGAACTCAAGAGAGATTTAAGCCTTGCATCTAACCTAAAAACTGGTGATAATACTGCCAGTGAGTTTTAAAAAAAGTCATCTTCACCTAGTTTTTCTCCTCATGGATTTTTGACTTACTCTAACCAAGAACAGACACTAATTTTCAAGAAAGGCACGAAGTTTTAATTAACCTGAGCTCTCAGCTCTCAGAGGGTTTGCTTCACTCCCTGCAGGCTCTGATTCACTGCATCACTTGGAAAACACCCAAATCCCCAACTTTGGGTGCAAAAGGAAACTCAATTAATAATGGAGCATCCACCTCCATCCTGACCTTTGCACAGAAAACACGGATCCCTGGTGCCTCCATAGGTTAGGTAACCTTCCAGTCAGTTAACTCTGGCACAGGGCAACTGGAGGATTCAGGAGACACCTGGAAGAACTTGGTACAAGTGTTATCAGTTCTCCAATCTCCAGGGCATTCCAGAAAAAAAAAGGGTTTAAACAGCACCCTACTCCCCTGTGAACCAAAGCAAGTTTTTGGGCACATCTCACAGGCTGATTCCAGCATAATCACCTACTTACCAAAATAATTGTCCTTTTTTTTTCAGATTAAATGAGAGCAATTATATTGATATAATCACATTTTTCACATAAATACACAGCTAAATTTTACACATCCCTGCTGAGGTTAAACTGCAAGTTTTGGGGTTTGTTTTGCATGACAAGAGTCATGAAAAATCCCTTCCTTCCTAACAACTTATTGCATTTCAGAGACAAGAACAAGTGCAAAGCTGCAGACAGCCAGCAGCACCCACAGCTGTCTCCCACCCAACCAAAACTGTAAGCCACAATGATTAAATAAAGCTGGATGCTTGCTGGAATTTTAAGATTTTCCTTGGGTTTATAGCCGAGAGAGTCCCCGGCAAGGCTCACAGATTTACCCCTGGAAGCCACAGGGATGCTGTGCCAGCCCAGGAGACACCTGGGGGGCTGGGGGTGTCCCCAGAGCTCATGGTTGGACTGCTGAGGGTTTGCTGCTGAAAATTAATTGGCCAGGAGGACCCAGACCTGTGAATACCTTGGTTGGAAAAACTCCTTTATTAAGATTCACAGAGAAGTTGTGGTTGCCACATCCCTGGAAGTGTCCAAGGCTATGCTGGACAGAGCTTGGAGCACCCTGGTCAAGTGGAAGGTGTCCCTGCCAATGGCAGGGGTGGAAGAGCTGATCTTTGGGGTCCCAACTCAAATAAATCACTCCAGGTTGAAGCCAAATAATTTGGGTTGGCACAGGGAGATCTTCAGATCACGTAAATGGGATTTAGAGAAGTGTCCCCCAATGCCAGACCTTCCACAGGTACCTCAAGAGCCAGGGAAGTGTTGGGTGATGCTTCTTGGCTCTCCAGCACTCCCTGGGAGCCCATCAGATATGGATTTTCTGGAGCAATGACCACCTGCTACGATGATGTCAATCCATTACCTAAGCTCAAGAGCACAGATTAAACCACAACCTCCTCTTGGGAAAGGAAAAAAAAAAATATCCAAACCAGAGGTAGAAAGTGCAGAGCAGGTGAGTCACCAAGAGCAGAGCTGTCCCAAATCCCTGCACCACTGGCTGACCATAACCTCAGCTGCATCTTCCCAACCCTACTTCAGCCTTTTGTCATGAAGAGCCAGATGGAAACGTCAAGCTTGCCCCGCCACTTCAGTGATAATTCATAACAGAACTCCAAGAGCTGATGTGCTGCAAAAAAAACCCCAAAAAACCCTCCAAAACAAAACAAAAAAACAAAACAAACAACACCCAGGCACTTTTGAATTAATTCCAGTATTGTATTTTGCAGCCAGATTTCTAGGAAATGTTGTGAATAATCCAAGTAATTCAGTGGAGTGTTGTTGGGGTTTTTTTTTTGTTTCGTTTTTGCAGAACACAGGAGCACGTGGAGTTTCAGTTTTGCAGCAGAACCCTCAGAAATCAGGGGTGTTCCTGCTCCTTTTATTATTTTATTACAGGCCTCCTGATAATTACAGAAATTAAAATGTGCAAGAGACCTGTGAGCCATCCCCTCATGCTCTCCCACAGGTAGCAGCAGTTCATCTGCTGGCAAACTGGGCATCTCATGGGGAATAACCCACTGTGAAAGGATTTGCTTCACAAAAACATTTTAAATAATCTCCTATTAAGCAAACAATTCCAAGATAGATAAAGTCAAATATAAAAAAAAAAAAAAAAAAAAAAGAAAAAAAACACCTCAGCACACATACCAAGCTGGACTGCAAACTGAAAAACAAAAACAAGCAGATAAAATATATCCAAACATCCCAAGCCAGACTGGGGCCTTGGGGCCCTTCAACACAACTGTGATTTATTGTGCCAGCAAAACCAATTAATAAGTCAGAGGAGACGAAGCAGTGAGGGATTTGCTCTGGAAGACCAGAAAAAAACCCCTAAATTTATGCTGCAAGATCTGTTGAGCCAGCTTTAAAACAATGCAACAATTCAGATATCCCCAGCACTGCACTGGGATTCCTTCCCTTGGATTTTGCAAGAGGAACCAGAAAACTTCTGGGTTTCTCTCTTATCAGGGAAAGTTCTTGGCTCAGTTAAAAACCTCATCGCAATTTCGGCAGAATTTAATCACCTGCAGGTAATTCCAGGGCCTTTAGAGCTCATCCACCTCCACTAAAAGGGTGCAGGATGCTCACAAGAGACAATGAGGGGCTTGATGAGTTAATTCTGAGCCCTGATTGCTGAGCTGCATTTCATCAGGGCTCCAATTACCCCCAGGTTTGGACTGGGGCTGCACAATCACCTCATTACTCACTTAAATTCACCAGAAAGAAAACTCATTTGTCAAAACAACCTTACAGGAGATTTAAGTGACTTTAACAGAAAGGGAGGGGGACACCAATTACCACCAGGCCCTTACAGGTTTGTTTGTGCAAGAGGCTTGTTCCAGAGACTCAAAAAAAAAAAAAGTAAAAACATGGATTTTCATCAGCAAGGTGGTAGAGGACAACCACTAAAACTGACAGTACACATGGGTTTAAAACAGACCATCAAATCTGCTGCCACCACCCTCAATGAGAAATGTCCAACTGGGCAGGCACAAATTTATCTCCTTTTTTTCCCATCTTAATATTGCCTGTACAGAACAAACTACCCACCAGATTTTTTCTCCCAGGCTACACTGTAAGTGTTTACCTCATGCAAATCACTAAAAGCCACAAAAGTGGCTTTCAAGTTCTTCCAGAAATAAGGGAAAACTTGAACTCAAAGCTGAAGAAGATGTGGTCTCCTTAATAAACTTTCCAGATTTTTTAGCTAGTTAGGATGGGAGATGGTTGGGACTGTAACAACCTCTGAACTTCCCAAATAGTCACATATTAATTCACTAGAAAATCCTTCCAGGGCTTTCCCCAGCTCCTCAGTAATTAACAGAGCTACAAATTACTAAGCACTTGAAGTTTTTATGGATGTAAACATCCAGGAGGCTCTTCCAAAGCTCTGCTTTGGTGCTGCAGCCAAGATCACCCTCGCTACAGTCCTTTCAACTGAAAATGAGGTTTCAACTTTTCAATTTTAACATTGCTGAGAACTCAAGAAGGCTAAAGAAAAGTTAGCTGGCAAAAGACAGACCCAGGCTCCAAAGAGAGCCTCAGATGTGCTCAGAAACAAAAACATCCTAATTACTAAGAATACAGAAAACCATATGTATATGCAAGATCCCAGGAGGAGATAAGGAAAAAAGCTCCAGTCTACACAGAGCAAGAGTATCAAAATATGTTGCTCTGCTGAGAAAAGGGAGTAAAGCGTCCAAAAAAACAGAATTAAAGAGGTTTCTTCTTTTTCTTTGCCCTCTCCCAACACAGCATTGGGGGATTGGGGATTTTAATTATTTCAGAGGTGGGGCAAGAGCATCTCTTGCCTGGCAGATCCTCACAAGTGGTGCCACGAGGCAGCTCGGTGATTTCGTAGCTCAGTTTCAAAACAAGCTGTTTTGAAACCCTGTGGAAAGGTAACACCTTTATCTGTAGTCTCCTCCAGCCCCGATGACGTTTTGGGGTGAAGGTTTTGAGAATCCGAGAGCACGAATCTCCTGCAGGGAGATCACCAAAGCAGCGCAGCGGGGTGGGAGCGCCCACACCGCCACCCTCCATATGCTCCAAGGCCTCGGTTCAATCAACCAGCAGAAGGTGACTCATCATTCCACAGCAGCTGAACTCTCCCAAAAGGTCAGTTTGTAATGAGGAGTAAGAGTGACAGCAGCTTTGAGAGTGAAATAACCAAGAAATCCACTGTATTTCCAGTCACAAATAACGTGACGCTCAGGGCCGAGGAGGAACTCGCGAGCAACATCCCCTCCTTCCCCAAACCACACAGAAGCACAACAGGAAAGCACCACAAAGCTTCTTGAAGCCCTCAGAGGCAGCTCCAAGGTGCTGTCTCCTTAAGACAAAGGAGGAAGATGAGTAATAACACAAATATAGGCAGAAATGCTCACTGTCGTGGCACTAAGTCGACAAAAGAAGAAGCTTCTCTCAGAGATTCACACAGAGGACGCCACAACTACAAAAAACATTCAGAGATCTTCTTTTGGATTTTTTTTTGTTGTTGTTTGTGGGGATAGTTTGAGGAAGGCAAGACTGAGTGCTGGAAAAGGACATACAGAGCAACATAAAATGCTAGGACAGAAAGCTGTGCTCGTGTTCCCTGTGGCAGAAGGGTTTGGGAAGAAGTAGGAGCCTGTCCCACCTCCAAAACCAGCACAGTTTTTCCCCAAGCCCTTACACTGCACTCAGGCAGATGCTGGGGGCTCAGTCACCTCCCCAGGTCCCAACCTGGGTCACCCTCTCACATTCCCAATCCTCAGGAAAGTACCAGCCACATTCCAAGTGCCCACAAGCAAGGTGGGAAGAAAGGAAGGAGCAGGGCTACCCAGACTTTGTGCCACACATGCCCTCAGAAAACCTCCCTGAGGTCAGGCATTATTTTCTGCCCTTCTGCAACTCAACCCAGCCTCCAGAGAACACTTCTGCACAGAGATGAGAGGACTGGCTTCCAGTTTTGTCCTTTGACTCCCCAAAATTTGTTCTTTGTACAAGAAGGGGAAAGCCAGTGCCAAAGGAAATGCTGTCACCAGCGGTGCTGGATCAGCTGACATCTGGCAGACATTCAGCTTCCCCTTCCAGATGTCAACCTAAGGCTTGGCCCCCTGGAATAAGGAAGATGAGCCTTGTGACAGCTACAAGCATCTAAGGGCCTAAAAAACCAGAGAATTTGAGTCTTCTCCTCTCACCATGTCCTGAATATTTTTGGCACTTCCAAGGGCGGGAAGCCCCAAGCCTTCAGGGCTACTTCCTGGAACTCTCCCGAAGATCTCTCCCTAGTACCCTACACACATGCTGTTTTGGGGGAAAACACAGGGCAAAAGGTTGGAACAAGATTAGCTTTAAGATCTTTTCCAACCAAAATTATTCCATCGTTCTATTTCTCCAAAATCAGCAGAGAAGATGGGACTTCAATGCACTTCAACTGTTCTTTTATCGGTACAATATCTCCAAGATCTCAGTCATCTTTGAGGCAGATGATCCAAGTTTTCAAATACCACCATTTAATCTCGCTTCAAAGAAAAAAAAAAAATCTTTGCAGTAAAAAGATGTGTCTGACAGAGCCATCCAACATTTGCCTGATGGTCTTTGGCAGGATGTCTCCAAAGGGATCCAACACCCCCGCATGATCCCCACTCCAGAAAAAGACAAGCAAATACACCTGCCAGGCTGTACGACAGGAAAACATCACAAAAGAACTTGAAAAACAAGGAGCCACCCAGAACAGTCACTGATGACAATGTGGAGTTGATTATTTACTGCCTGACTATCTCAAACATCTACAGGATTTAAAAACACGGAGCCTGCTCCCAGTATAAGATTACACAACCACCACACCAGACTGTTTTCACATCACACTTCAGATAAATGGATTCTGTATCACCCATGTCAGGTTTGCAGCCATCCCTGCAGTCCAGCTCTCCCTCCAATATGGTGGGTGTGCAAAAAAAAGTCAAATAATACTTGCCACTCTCTTCAAAGAAGTACCCATTTCTTGACATCGCTGCTGGTGGAGACTCTGGAGAAGAGAAAAAAAAATTAAACATGAGAATCATCAAGATGCTGAATGTCTTCACATTACAGCACAAAGCCAGTCCCAAAATACTGCAGGCATCAGGTTTCCCTGAATGTGGTAAATGTAACTTTTTGCTTACTGATGTTATAGTATTTACCAGAACTTTCCTTTACAGCCACAGGCAGTACTTGGAAAAAAGTCTCAGATATCCTGGGCTGGGACCACAAAAGAGTAAGGCTAAAGATCAGGAGTCTGATCATCTCAGGGATTTACCAAATCTGAACAAGTATGTCAGCAATAATACAAACTAAACATCTGAAAAGTTTTTATAAAAATACAAGCTATAATGAAGCTCAGGTTGTACCTTGTGCTCAAATAAAAAGATTTAGAAAAAACAACTCCATTTGGATGAAAATGGGAATTCACTTCCCATCCTGCTGCTCCTAATCACTAGGATATCCCCCAAACAGTGCTTGGCACTTGAAGATAAGCCCCAAAAACCTCCAGCCTTCCTTGGCCCACTTCCTGAGCTGGGATCTTGCAGCCAACACCATCTGCACCAGCAGGGTCTGGTGAGGAAGCCACAAATGGGAAATGATGCTGACCAAGAGTGAATCCACCAACACAGCAGCAGCAGGCATGTATCCCATCATTTATCAGGGAACAGGAGTTTTGGTACTGAGTCAGTTCTGCAATTCACTGCTGGCAAAAGCAACTACTGAACATTTCTTGGCGTGATAACAGAGCCCAGGAGCACCTGCTCTCAGGTGTGATCAAAGCCTGGTGCCCAAAGCCAGCCTGGCTCTTCTGAATGCTGACAAAAGGTGACAGCTCAGCCTGCGTGGGCACAGGCAGCAGCTCCCCTGGACAGGTGCATGGCCCATTTTACAGTGAATAACAGAGCTCTTGATTTCCAGCCCTGAGCAAGAGTCACCCAAGCAGCTCCTTGGAAACCTGAGGCTGGATGCTGCCTCTTCACACACTTCTTCCCAGCCAAAATGCAATCAGAAAGAGGAATAGGTTTTCTCTGTCTTTCCCCACTTCATTAGGCTAATCAAACATTACCTACGCAAGCCTGGGATGAATTTGGGCCAACAAGGAAAGAGGTTTCGCCTGCCTTATTGTTCTACAGATTAGGCTTCCTGCTTTTCCTTTGAGGTATGACACTGTTTCCCAAAGACCCTTTCTCTGCCCCATAACTTTTGGCTCCCAGGTTGCAGGCTCTTTATTCCCTCGTACAGTGTGCCACGTTTTCAGGGCTCACAATTCCTGCTGGTCCCTTGGGAGCCTTTGTGCACATGATGGATGCAAAGTCACGGCACTGACGGCAGCACCTCCCAGCCCTGTCACTTGTCACCACTCAGACCTTCCAGTGCCGACAGGTTCCTGAAGGGATACCCTGATGGCCATGAGGAAAAAAAAAAAGAAAAAGAGCCAGCACATAAACCAGAGGGCAATTCGAGTGTCTGGTCCAAGGGAGAAACACAATGTTCCAAAGTTCATCCCAGAACAATGGGCTGGAGGAACAAACGGCACCGAACTGTGGCCAAGGGGCACCCATTACACGAGTCAATTGTTTCCCTCCACCTGGAAGGGAAGGAGAAGATCCATCCAGACTGATTAGCATGTTAATGATCAAAGGAAAGTTTTTAAAGAGGCTCTTATTGTGCAATGATTGCATTTACGTATTTCAGGGAAACAAACAAAATACGCCTCAGCGGCGGGTGGATTACCCAAGGAACCCACATTCCCACCAGGATGGTTTATCCATTCCTCACTCCTGTTATGGCTTCTGAGGGAGCCTGAAGCAACATGTTCATCCTTCAGTGGGCAAAATGAGACACTCTGCTTTTCCTTCAAATGAACACAGCTATTTCTGCAGGTTGATGCTGTCTAATAATGGGGAATTGGTTGGTTTCTTCCTCAGAAATTCCTTCCAACTGCAGCATCGCCCAGATTGGCATCACAGCTCTATCTATGGGAGACTGGTTTGGTCCCTGCTTGGACCAGGCATGAAAAGGGTAAGGCTGGGGTGTTACAGCAGGCAGTGCCATTTCATTAGGTGCCACTGGTTCCTCTGAGTCATTAATGAGCCACAGTCCCCAGGGCAACATGCTCGGGTAATTATGGTGGAGGTGCTGTTTTTTTCAGGTGAGTCATAAAACAGAGGTCTTAACCTTGTAATTAAAGATGCAATGGCACGTTTGGGGAAAAAAAAAGTCAGGCGTTCACCCTACTATGTCCTGGCAAAAACCCAGCCCTGGTAATTTGTCTTCTCCCAACATAATGCTGTCCCACAGCACCAACCCAATTCAGACTTCCAAACAGCCTTGTTGGCGCCTTTGGAAAAGCTGTTACATCCCCCACGGAAGGGCACATTAACATCAGGAACCTGTGTGTGGCGTGCCCAGGAGGTAAAAGGTGATGGGTGTTTATACAAGCCCAGACACAGGCAGGGAGCCGTGGGAGCAGCTGAAAGGTCAGGGATCAGCACAAGTGGAGGTAGGAAGGGTAAATTGGGGGATACAGCATCTGCACCTCTGATGCACTACAGAATTCAACATTCACCTGACTTTTTCATACAATAATTTGGGTTGGAAGGGATTTCTAAAGGTCTACTCCACCTTCCCTGCCATGGGAAGGGGTGTCTGTAACTAGATCAGGCTGCTCAGCACGCCACCCAGCCTGATCCTGAACGTTTCCTGGGATGGGGCATCCACCAAACCTCTGAGCAACCTGGTCCAATATTTCAGCACCACCATTGCAAAAAAATTACTCGTTATGTTTAATCTAAACTTCTTTTTGTTTAAAACCATCACCCCTTGTCTTATCCCAACAAGCTTTTCTAAAACAGAAAAGCTGTCGCCGCTTTTCTTAAAGGCTCCCTTTAAGCACTAAAATGTCACAGTAAGTTCATCCTAGAACCTTCTGTCCTGGCTTTGGATACATTAGGAGGAAACATCTTGAAATAAAGGTGTCCTCTAAAAGAAGACATCTCTTCTCCAGGTTGAACAACCCCAAGTTTCGAACCAAGCAGAACAAATCAGACAGATCTCACGGGAAGCCAAATTAATCCCTTTCCTCCTTACGCCCCAGTCCCTTTCTCCCCATATTTCCCAGTCAGGAGCAAGCATTCCTTATGCTGGGGGATGCTACCTAAGGACAAGGCCAGCTGGCTCGTGCTGAAGAGCAGGCTCAGGAGCAGCCAGCAAGACAAACACATCAGCAGGCTCCACCTGCTCCCCTCTCCCGGCGCTTACGGCATTCCACATCCAAGGTCTCGGCTCCTCGGCCGGGTTTTGCTGAGATGGGCTGGGGTTGTGCAGAGCTGACAGCAAGGCTGAGCCTGCTCTGCTCCAGCAGGCACTGCCTGACGCACGCACCAACCTTGCATTTCCTCTCCCCACCTCACCTCCACTCCTGAAATTAAAATGAGTTCAACCACGGGCCAGTTATGAAACGCCGCGGTGATCGATGCAATTGCTGGGCTTAGGGAAGCCTGGGCAGGAGTACAAGTCTCCAAATTCATTAGGTATCAACATTATAGTGCTCCAGCGTTTGCCTGGAGTTGCAGAAGTGTTTCCATGAAGGATAAATCTTCCTGCAGCCTGCAAAGTGCAGGGGCTCAGGGGTTCCCCCTCTCCACGCCCTCACATCCAACAATCCCGTTCTTTCACCCAGGTTTTCTATCAAAGGCTCCAAAAATTAAAGAAAAAAAAAAAAAAATCCAAGCAAAGAAATTTCAGCAAGACAAAGGCTTCTGGAGACAAAGCTGGTAAGCACTACCCCAAGGAGCAAAGATGCACAGCACAACAACTCACTCCTGCGCCTCTGGTATCTCTCAGACAGGTCCTGCCTCTCTTCAGACTTTATCACCCATCACCTCCAAGGACAACCAGACTCTCCAATTGCTCTCCCTATCCAAAGGGAGAACAGGGTGCCACCTTCCACTGTCTGCCCAAAAGCACACGGTGCAGCTCTCCTTTTACAATTTAAGCCATGCTCCTCTTTTCTAAACATTAATTCACTCCAGAAAATAACTTCCTACTGCTACCCCAACCTTACTCCCTGCAGGGATGTCTGTTAGGTGAGACTAAATTGGAGAGGCACACGGTGTTACCACTTCTTTCCTTTCTCAAAAGGAAAATTTCTGAGCTTTCTGAGCACTGAATTCAGAGGTGAAGAGCTGAAGTGCTGCAAAAGAGAAAACAAAGCTGCTTTTCCTGGACTCAAGGATACAGCTGAAGACTTCATGAGTAAGCCACTACCCTTTGAGCTGAGGCAACAACAGTGACCCCAAGAGCCACCAAGGCAGAGGAATATCAGAGAATCACTGAATGGTTTGAGCTGGGAGATAAAAGACAACCCACTCCAACATTCTGCCATGGGCAGAGTGTCTTCCACCCAACATACAGATATGACATTTATTTTTTTTAACTGGTAGCAGAATCACAGTTGCTGTTGTTGTTGAAGGTGCTTGGTTTTAGTACTGGGATGGAACAGCTGATCCACCATGGGAAGCACCAGACAAGAAGTAGGTATATTGCCTGATTTCTTACATTCTTATCATTTTTACATTTACATTTAACAACAAACCCCTGCCATGCCATCCTGCATTATTAAATTCCTGTGGGCACTGCGTCTCCGATCTAATAACCCATTTTGACTCTCTTGTTTTAAAGTTAGCAATAAGTTCTCTTGAGCCTTGCAATACTGGAGGATTATGAATAAAAACACATTCTCAGGATACTTGGGTAACTCAATTACAATGTTCTGGTGCTGGCATCTTCCAAGTAAACAGCCCTCTGCAGCACAAGCCTTATATTGAAGTGAAACACAGCTCTGCAAAAGCTTTCTACAAGTACTGCCACAGCCTTTGGCTTTTGTGATTTCTCCCTGGTAAATCTCTAACAATTCCAGTGCCTTGATAGTTAATTGGAGTTTATTTTGAGACAACACCAGTTTAAAAGAGGCACTGGGGAAGAACTTTCTTATTTACAGGCCCTTTAATATTTGGCAGCTTTTGGGTTGTCTCTGAATTGTGGGCAGCTCGTACATCTAGAAAATTTAGTATACCCCGAAAGTTCTGATCAGAAAGCATCATGTATCTTCATTATCTTTTACTCAGTATGTGCTACATCTAGAAAATTTAGTATACCCCGAAAGTTCTGATCAGAAAGCATCATGTATCTTCATTATCTTTTACTCAGTATGTGCTCCAATATCCCAATTTCACCAAATGGTTTGGGCCAGAAGGGTCCTTAAAGACCATCTAGGTCCTTAAAGACCATCTAGACCTACCCCATATTCCAAAACCTCCCACCAGACCAGGTTCCTCCAACCCCATCCAACCTGGCCTTGAACATTTCCAGGGATGAGGCAGCCACAGCTGCTTCAACAACTTCAATTCCCACCATTTTTTGCTGCAGCTCTGAGGACATTTCTCAGACTCATCAGCACATGCAATGTCCTGCCTCAAAGCTGATAAAGCAAAACACGCCAGACTGCGAGTGAGGAGTTACCACAAAAATCAAATTGTTTGTGCTGGGAAAGCCTTTACACTTTGCCTACTTCCTCCCAGGAAGAATTAGCAATTATTGCATCATACTGAACTGCCCAGTCAGATTACTGGGCAGAAATGGGATGGATAACTGGAAAGAAATTCACTTCCCAGAAGATATGCAGGACTTTAGCTTTGCAGCAAGGTTTTGGCCTCTTCCAGCTGACTCCAGGAGTTCATTGAATGCAAAATGAGGAATGTCACAGTTAAGCTGCACCCCCACAAACTGATCCAGGGATAATTCCAGCTTGGACAAATTTATGGTCTCATCCAAGGCTTCGACCTGGTGGAAGATGATGCAGCTTCCCCCATCCAAAGCTCCCCAGTCCCAGTGTTCAATACTAAACTCTTAATTATTAAATTCTTATTCTTTGCTCTCTCCACCCTAACATGAATTAACATCCCAGGACAAGGGATTTCTGCACAAGGCATCTGGAAGCTGCATTCAGGTTCCTGAAATTTGGAGCAAGGGGAGAGTCACAGTTTATGTGTTTTAAATACCCAATCACCAAATGGTGCTGCTCTGCACCCAAAGTCAGCAGAAACCCAGACTTAAGAGCAAAATCACACACAGAGAAAATAATACCTGAGGGGAAACCTGTAGGAGAGGAGGAATTTTTTAATTATGTGGAGCACTGACTGAAATGGAGTTTAAAAATCTCAGTGTGCAGCAAGAGCTCAGCTGGAGGAGGATGAGGAAGCCTCAAACTCCTTTGATAACAACTGCATCACGGCAGAACAGGACAGGAGCTTGACAGGCAGCAAATCTGATCACAGACGAGATGATCAGCTCCAAATATGTCAATATTACAGTTTTTCTCCAACAGAGCCTCTCTTGTGCTCTTAAAAGAAGAGATTCTGGGAGTTTTCAAGCAGCACAGGCTCTTGGTGGAGACACTCCCTGCAAATCATTTAAAACCACCCAAGTCAGCAAGAATTAATGGACAGCAGCAAGCAAAAAGCTATTCTGCCTGGAGTTGCCACTTCTCATTTCTATCTACACCTTCAGCAGCTGATTCCTTCCCACAGCTCCACCTAATTCAGCTGGAAAAGCCTGGTGAAAGCAAAGCTCCTGCTGGCACAGAGATTGGAATATGCTCCTGTGCTGCTGGTCTGGGCAATCACAATTGACAGGACAAGAGCTGGAGATCTGACTTGTTTTTCTCCATGCCTAGAGAAGTGTGACCAAAAAAAAAAGAGAAAAAAATAATCACAGAAGGCAAAGTTTCCAAACTGATCACTGTAATTCAAGGAAGTGTAAGATCAGTAAGGGATGTTTGTTAATTCTTGGGCAGGGAAGTGCCTGGTAAATGGTGTTTGATGAAAGCCCAAACACAGACCTTTCCCCAAAAAGCATCGATAAAGGCAAAGGAAAACATCAAAGACAAAATTCAAGAGGGGCAAAAAGACCTTTTGTAAGTGATTAAATGGGGAATATCCACACTGGGAGCCCCAGGGAGTTTTTTTCTTGAAGAGCTGAGTCAAGAACTCACCAACTAAAAGACTCTTCTTGGGCACAGCTTTACAGGCTCGCTCTCCTTTGCCAGTGCAGACACACATCCATGTCCAGCACAGCCTGAGGGGGATAATCCCTCCCTTCCCAAAGCACAGCAGAGCCCTGTCCCTCCCCAGCTCATCCCTTCTCCATCTCAGTGCCAGGGCTGCAGGGAAGTGCTCTGCAAGGACAGATCCAGCTGTGATCCTGGTTCCACCCATCACAGATGTCAAAACATCTTCCCAGTGCAGCTCCCTGCAGCACCAGGAGAAGAGCAAAAAGTGGGAAAGTGGGAAAACTCCACAAGTGCAGCTGGTGCCCACAGGGAGGGCAGCTCCCCTCTGCCTGCAGCTGCTGCCCCTCACCTTCCTCAGCTCATCTTCCTCATCATCATCAGGCTGGGAGGAAAAACACAGCCCATGAAGGGAAAAGAAAAGCACAGCACACCTGGAGATTTAACACAGGCAGCAGAAAGGGTGCTGGCATTGCTGGGCAATGAAACAGAGATATTTACTGCAGACTTTTACCTAAATGGGTTGATTAAAACATCGTCTGCATGCAAATACCTGCAAGAAATCAACTTAGGAGGTCCTGAAAACAGTTTAGGAGATAGCCATGCCCCAGAAAGATTTAAATCTACTCCAAAGCTCTTCACCCCAGTAAACTTTTGGAAGATGAAGTGCTGCTCAGAGCAGACACTTGAGGAGGAAGGTGCTTTTAAGTGGCCCAATTTGATGGCAAATTATTGCTCCAGCCCAGAGACCCAGACCTGCAGGGACACAGGCTTAGCCCTCCTGATGTATAAACACGTCCTCTAGCAAACCTTACAGAGAGAATGTTCCTGTTAAATAATTCTTTAAAACTCCCTCTTATGTTTAACACACTCCTCTTGCCACAGGATTGCATTGATGTGTTGCTTATTCCCCTATCCCCCTGCCAGAAGAATCCCCAAAGGATTTTCACCACTTCTTTGCTTCCCAGAAAGGTTTCATTCCCCCAGATCCCTGTTTTTGGGACTCAGAGGTCTGGATTATCCAAACCAAACATCACACCCTCACCAATGCCCCACTTCTGTGATTTCTGGAGAACACAAACCAGTCCTCTGACATTTCTAGGGCTATCCCAAGTCACTTGGATATAAAATTTTGCTCTATGGCTCTGTCCTCCATCAGAGTGGGATGACATCCCAGTCCTGGTCCAGGCAGAAAACACCACTGTATGGCTTTGGAGGCTCAGCAGGCACTCAAGGCTCAAATCATGGATTGTATGGAAGGAGCTGGATATCCTTCAATGGATGGAAATGGTGTGGGGAGGTTTTAAGTTATGCCCAGATAAATGAAACCCCAGAACTAATTTTCACAGTGGCTGGCTGGGAAAATAAAGCATCATATTGAAGGGATAAAGCAGGAAGCATCCTCCTGCCTGCTCCCTGCCAGGCAAACACACACCCACACACAGGCTCAGGGATCAGACGTGGCTGTTTTCAAAGCCTTTTCCCTCACTGCACTGAACAATTCCCTTCCACAGCTTCCTCCAGCTCAGCCATTGCAATAAAACCAGCTAATAAAGAGTCACTGGGTGCAGCAGTGACAGCTCCCAGAGACCTTCCCCCACCACAAAAAAAAANNNCCCCAAAAAAAAAAAAAAAAAAAAAAAAAAAAAAGCTGTTTGGATTTAGCAGGAGCACCACGTTCTCCAGATTGACTCATCACTATTTAGCCCACCCAAACAATTAATATCCGAGGCTGCCTCCCAGAGGTGAGCTGCAAGAGGAAGCCACCCTGCACACCCAGACTCATGCAGCTGCTTTCCCTGCTGGATATCCACTCCTCATCCACTGGATTATTTGGCCAGCATTTCGCAGGTGAGCAGGACAATTTCAGCAGCAAGGCACCAACAACTCTTTGAGATTTGGCTGTTGGACTATTTTGTCTATTCTACCCCTTTAAAAGAATTTTTTTACAGGTTAAAGGGGGAGGTTTTGTTTTGTTGGACCCTCTGAAAAAGTGATTTAAGACTTGCTTAAGCACTACATGGAGAGGAGAGACAGTAAATACCTCCAGAGATCCCACAAGCTGGCAAAAGCCCAAGATCAGGCCAGTTGAGGCTCTTCAGTAGACTTTTCCTGAAACATTTAAATAATTTAGAAAGCATTAACTCTTACTGACAGCTTCTCAGGCAGCTCTTTGCCTTGCAGAGCCCTATCAGAAGCCTCATCACTCTTAATCCAAAAGAAAAAGAGATAAATGCAACAGCCCCAAACCTTGGTCAGGGTTGAGAAGATGGATTTTAAAAGATGCCTGAGATATTTTTCTCTGCTGAAATGCCTTCTTTGTACAGGCAGGTCTTCCAGAGGCCACCACCTGCCACTTATCTGCAGTGGCACTGTGTAAACCATGCAAAAAAATGGTTAAGAGACAGTCTGACAACATTTCACTGACTTGGGGCTATTCAGAGGGTGGGAGCTGCTCCCTGCAGGGGTTTAAATGTGTAAATACTGTAAAAATTAAGCAGCAGGGAGGAGTAAACTGGGGGGAATAAGCCTTTCTTGGGGGTTAAGAGATGCTGCAGCACCACCAATCTCACTCTGGAACATCCCTCCCTCCTCCAGGGTACCAGGGTCATGTTTTGGAACAAAGTGCATTTCTAGAAAGTTTTTTTTTCCCCCCGCTATCTTATCGCCACCAGAAATGAAAACAGCTGCTGAAAAGGCAGCAGTGGCTGAGCCAAGCTTTTACAACAAAGTTGTTCCTGCACCCCTTCCCACCACCACCCCCCAAAAAGGCACTGGATGGAAGAGATCTAACCCACAGAAAACCAGAAGTTAGGCCAAACCCAAGGTCTGCACTGGAAACAGAAGCAGAGCAGTGAGCCCAGCCACCAAACACATTTTCCATCATGCTTCTCATCAAGAGTCAGAAAGAAAAACCTCTCCCTGCCACGAAAAGCAAGAAGAGCCCAAAGGATACCCAAATGGCCACAGAGCTGCACTCTGCAGCCTCATCCATGCCCCCAGAAACAGGGTCTGCAGCTCCCACCAGCTTCAGCAGGATAACACAAACCACCCCATGCTGTTTCCCACGTTTAGGAGCCATAAAACAACATCAGTGACAACAACAACAACAAGAACAACAACAACACAGGTGGGGGGAGAGGCAGCAGCACCAGATCCCATTTTCCTGTCCATCATCAATCCAAAATTAAAATGCCCCAGTCCAGTGATGAAATAAGTGCAGACTGGCACGCCGTGAGATGATAATGTTATTCATTAGGATGTTGTTTATGGTTCATCTACAAGGCTTCCACGGCTACAGCGCCAGGGATGATGTTTGGGAGCATTTTAGACACACTACATACATGATTCTGTCTCCACTCAGCACTGCACTTCCCACAAGTGAAACAGCTCTATGTAAAGCTCACTGACAGGCTGGGAGGATGTTTTGCCATTAATTAAGAGAAAAAGCAGAACAGAGAAGCTCTTCGGTGCTCATCTCCCCATGCATACCTTGAAACTAAATTCAAACCCCAACAGCCAGCACTCTGGTTAATTTTAAATGGAATTCAAAAGGTATTCTCCATCCTTAAACACAGAGACATCCAGCACAGGCAATAGATATCATCACTAAGCAGAGCAAAGCACATAGAAAATACATCAAGCACTGCCTTACTTTAGTGAATTAAATAATTCAAGAGCTGGCAGAGCTGCTTTTTTAGATTTCCTGACCAAATGCATCACCCAGCAACAGCAGTGCTTCAGTTTGGGGGGAGGTTTTTAAGACCACAACTTACCTGCACTACTTCTTCAAGAGAGAGATGCCTCAGCTCCCCTCAGGGCTGCTCCCCCCAGAGCCGCCAGCACTTGTCCCCAAAGGCCACTCGCTCAGGTGGCCGAGGCAGCGCCGGCTCCTGCTTTTTCACTGGCTCCAATATTAATCCATCCAGAGCATCTTTGTCTCTCACTTCCAATTGGCGAGCGGCGGATGGGTGGAGTGAGAGTGCGACCCATTAGCTCCCAGATGGACACCTCCAGCCCGGCTCTGCCAGCCCCACACCTGGGCAGCACCTCTGAACATGCCACCACTGCCCCAAAGATAAAAGGTTTGGGATGTCTCCTCCTCCAGACACCCAGATCCCACCGCCTCTCCGAGCTGTTTGCTTCTGGAGAGCAAAAATAGAGGAGTTAAAGCGACCCAGCGCTCCAGAGCCGGAGAGTTTTGCTGGATGCAGGATGGAGAATGCTCCTGTGCCTCCTTAAAAAAGAAAAAAAAAAAAAAAAAAAAGCTCTGTGCCAGCCAGGCTCAACTGAAGTGAGAGGATGCTGTACCTTACAGAGAGAAGTACAGGGAAAGCCAGAGGATGAAAAAAAAAAAAGGAGGAGGGGGGAAAAAAAACCTGCTGCTGAGAGGGAGATAGAGCAAATTCCTTAAAGATACAGCTGCCATGCCTGCCGGGCTCTGGTGTTTCATCCAGCTCAGCTGCACGGCAGCAGCAGTGCAAGGGTTAATGCATGCATGCAGTGGAATGAGAAACAGGGCAGCAAGTCTGTGCTCCAGCAGCAAGTTGCAGAATTTAGAGCTGAAAGACCTCACCTCATCCGAGGGGGATTAAATCCCAGCCTGTGTGCCCAGCACTGGACCATGAGGTGTCTAAAAAGCTTTGGAGGGAAGATGCTCCATCCTCTCCTCCTGCTCCAGCCTATTCTACACTGCTTCACTTTCCTTACAATCCCAGATTTTCAGCACAATAAGCAAAGTCTCCCCCAGCTGGATATTTAAAGCCCAGAGGAATGGTCTAAGCTGGCCAAACAAATAAACAAACAAAAAAAAAAAGGGACAAAAGAAAAAAAAAAAAAAAAAAAAAAAAAAAAAAAAAACCCCAAACCAAANCCCAAAGCAACATCAACTCAGCCTTAGAAAAAGCAGAACCCTAAAAGAACAAGACAGAAATAAACAGCAAATTAACCAAACGCTGGCAAGGCTGGGTCACTCCCCTACTCCAGTGAACTCTGACAATCGCTGCGACTTCAGTTAAAAAAATTCCCAGTGATGATATTTACCAGGAGGCAGCAAACACTTCCCAGAGCAAGGCAAGGGGAGGCAGCACCCGGCTGGGGAAGGGGCATCCCTTTGGCAGAGGGAGCCCCAAGCCCCCAGGCCCTGCCACAGGCTCGTTTCCTCTGCACAGAACCACAGGCAATGCGTGTTTTTAAACACCTCCCACGCGTTTTCTCTGCTGAGACTGCTCAGCCAGTCTCCTCCATTTTTTTTTATTTTTTTTTTCCCTTGCCATGCCACCTGACGAGCTTTTCCAGGTAAAGCACATCACAGACTGGCAAGAAGATGCTAAGGAGGTAGAGCGTGGTTCAGAAAGTGTTTGGAGGGTGGAAGAGACCCCTGGAGGTCTCCAGACCCACTCCTTGCTCCAGCTTTAAAGAGAAATCAGGACACCACCTCACCAAGCCAGGCACCTTCCCCAAAAGAAGTTTTATAAGAAGTTGAAATTCCCATCCTTTTGATCAGCACTTACAGAGTTCAGCTCCTAAACCAGCAGGACTCACCAAGCTCCCCATATTACATTAAAGCAAGATTTGAACCAAGCTGGAATTTTTAAGGTAATTCCTCACAATGAGACAAAACCTGCATTAGAGCATCTTCAAACCTTCCTCCATCCCCACACCTGATACCTTCACTAACAGTTTAGAGGACACCTGACAGCATCACAACCCTAAAGGTGAACCGAGCCCGCTGAGCCTCCAGCAGGTATTTCAGGTTTCACACGGTGCCGGATTCATTTCAGCAAGTGAACAAGCTCAGGAAACAAAAGACTGGCTCAGATCAGTTTCTATTTTTAATTTTTTCCACGCTGAGGTTGTTTATCCTCTCCCTGGGTGTAGCAGGGGACCAGGGCAGCTCCTTGGTGGAGATGCCAGCGGCCAAGCTGTGGGACCAGGAGAGATCCCAAAGCATCATCACAACCCCATCCTCCAAATCCCACCTGCTCTGCCTCCCTTTTTCCCCACCATCACCAAAACCTCCTCAAACCCCACCAGGACTTCTCTTGCTGCCCCATCCCAACCCTTCCAAACCCTGGCCACGCACCGTCCACCGGCCTGCTCCACCTCTGCGACACCAAACGCTGAGGCCACGGGGCCAAATCCTGGGAAGAGCCGGCGCTGGCCCCGAACTGGCCGTAGGGAGAGCGGAGGAAGGTGAGCCGGGGATAGCAGAAGGACGCCGGCTCCATCAGGACGGAGAAGAGAGGAGAGCCAGGTACGAAGCAAACCGCGTCTCCCTTCTCCTCCTGCAGCGCGTACTGTTGGGACATGCAGTCTCGGAGCTTTGTCCCAGAGAAGTTCCTTATTTTTTTTTTTTTTCCCCAAGAAAGGATTTAGTGCAAAAAAAAAAAAGGTAATAAAGAAACCCCAAATGCACCGGAGCAGCCCCGCTGTTGCTGTCAGAGCCCAGCAGAGCACACTGGCAAGGCAGCGTCTCCAGCCTGTATTTAAACGCCCCTCTCAGAAAGCAGAGATGCAGCACAGGAAGAGACAAATTCCAGCCCTGCGTCGGGCTGATAAGCCAGGTTTATAATATTCAAGAAGTATTGGCATTACTACAGTTCCTCCCCCCCCTTCTCCACAACCTCCTCCCGCAACGAATATCTTGTGCAGGAGCTTGTTGTGCACAATAAGCAAAAAAAAAAAAAAAGAAAAAAAAAAAAGGCAGCCCAATCCTTAAAAAAAAAAATAGAAAAATCAGCCTGTTCCGGTGGGAACAGCCAACACGTTGAATAAAACAAACACACGCGTGTTAAACCCTGGGGACGCAATTAGGCTCGGAGCAGGGGAAAGAGGCGTTTAACTCCTGCAAAAGGAGACGGCAGCGGGCGAGAGGAAAAGGAGAATAAACCTGGAGCCTCACACCGCGTCCCCTGGGGTGGCTTGTCCCAAAGGGTGAGCCCAGGTGGTCACTGCAGGGTGCCAGCACCTGCCCCAGCACCAGGAGGGGAGGAAGGTCACCTCATCCTCCTCCTAAGGTGTTTTGTCCTCCTAATTCCCACTCCTGAGCCCCTCTCAGTGGGTAACACCCAGCAACAACTCACTCCACCTGCACTGCTCACCCAGCTGAACACCTTGAGACAAAGGTTGCCCAGTTCTGACCAGCTGAGATCTTCTCTCCACCAGCTCCAAATCTTAGTTTTCCCCACCAAATCCCCCATCAGCACTGCTGGCACACATCCCAGCACGCCACAGCTGCCACAACCCCACCAGCCTTTCTGCCACTTCCAACAGGTCCTTCACACCTGGGGAAGCCCAAAGGACACGTGGGGAAGAAAAGTCCTCACCCAACACCAGCATAAAGTGTAACCCACCCCAATGCCTTGGTTTTCATGTTTTTCTCCCCATGTTCTTGCAATTTCTCAGCAGATCTCTGAGGATTGATACAACTCTTTCCTCTGTTCCCTACCCAAATCACAGCTCACAGAACCTCCTTCACTTCAGAGGTGGAGTGAAGCCCTCAGTCCTGCTGGTTTTAATTGGGAGTCAGAGCCAGGGATGAATTTAGAAAGAGGGAATAGAAAAGCCCATGGAGTTGTGAGTGACAGCAAAGCCCTTTGATATCACAGCCAGCAGTGACAGATGCAGGAGCCCGCAGCGCTGTGCTCTGGGCCAGCGCGTCCCCGTGCTCTGCTGAGAGCCTTTGTGGGGAGCTCAGCCCAGAGCAGAGTTAGGAAGTTGCACTTCCAGTGAAAAATAGGGAAAAAAAAACCAAAAAGAGATTTTTCAGCATTGCCAGGTCCCAGCACAAACTCCTGAAAGAGCTCAGCCCTGCAAACTTCACAATGACACAACACTGCTCACACTCAGGTAAGGATGAACTTCGAGGAATTGCCTTGGCATTCCCAGTTTTTAACCACACTGCGTCCTTCCCAGCAGACTCCCCACCCAGCCTGGATGGTAACAGCAAAGGTAGCTGGGATTTAACCTGTGCTGGATGTCTTGGCAAGGATTTGCATATTTAGAGGGTAGATAACAGCTCCACGATGATGATGAGTTTCTAAAGTGTCCCGAGGTTTGTTTACTCCCAGGCCAATCCTACACAAGGAACCAGGACTTCTCCAGGAGTGGGTTCACTTTAGGAGGAGGTAACTCAAGTGCCACCCAGCCTACTGCAACAGAAGGGTTTCTTTGGCTTCCCAGAGACACCTGAACCACAGCACAGTATTAGAATTACTAAAAAAAAAAACAACAAAAAAACCAAAACAGAACCCAAACGTGCAGCTCTCCCCAGATAATGTGATTTAACACACCTTAGGCATAGAGTATCTATGCAGAGCATCAGTGAAGTTCTGCCACGACAGAATTGGAGGTTCTAGTCTTATACAGGCAAATAAAACAGCACCAGGCTAAGCTAGGTAATTCCAGACTAAAATCCAACTTTGCAACTAAAACCTGACCTTGAGCCTAACTCTTACCTCAGCTGCCTCCTGCAAGAAAGATCAAACAACAAACAGGCAAACTGAACAGCACTAGGTTAACCGATAATTCTGGATTAAACTCCAACTCTGAAGCTAAAAACCTGACCCCAACCCTTACCTCAGCTCCCTTCTGCTGAAATATCCAACTCCTCACTGACACTTTCCTTTAAGCCAACACAGAAAGCTTCCCTTGCGGATCCTTTCCCTTTGAAACCCAAGACATCTTTGTTTTCACACTGACTCAACACAAAAATAAAGCTTGTTTTAATAAATGTTTACAGCCTCAAATGATTTACTACAGCTTTACTAGAAGTCAAGCCACTCTGAGCTTACACACAGATATCTTATGCCACCGGGTGGGTCAAGCA
This sequence comes from Aegithalos caudatus, assembly GCA_013389925.1. NCBI lineage: Eukaryota > Metazoa > Chordata > Aves > Passeriformes > Aegithalidae > Aegithalos > Aegithalos caudatus. Next base: position 150,556 of record WEIU01020917.1, read on the forward strand.
AGGGCTCCAGTTAAAACCCCAACCCTTCTTTTTATCTGCATTTATTTAAACAAGCTGAGGCATTCAAATTGCCAAGGAACAACAGGAGAGCCGGAGGGGAACTTCCTCTGCGGTCCATCATTCTTACGGAGCACCAACTGTACAAAAGCCACAGATATTTCAAAACTGGAGGGCTCTGGCTGAGATGGATTAGCCAACAAATCCCGATTATAGCCGGGAAGCGGCGACGCGCGGCTCGCAGGGGAGGCAGCAATGACTGAGGTTGCTGTGCAGACGGGACTCCCAAGTGTCGCCTCGCTGTTCCAACCTCCCCAAAAACACCAAAAAAGCAGCCACAAACCCCACAAGAGTAACCCAGGTGAGGCGCAGCTGGATTTTCTCAACCCTGGGTCTCAAGTGGTTGATCCCGTGCTCCAGCGCTTGAGGGGCAGGAATTTGGCAGAGGAGGGACAAGGCTGTGCTCACACCTAGAGACAATCCAGGAGAAATCCTGCAAACGCCGAAACAACTCGAGGGAAAGGGGAGAATTCCCTGTGGATTCTCCACGTGCAAATCTGCACAGAGAAGCTGTGGCTGCCCCTGGATCCCTGGAAGTGTCCAAGGCCAGGCTGGACAGGGCTTGGAGCAACCTGGGCTGGTGGAAGGTGTCCCTGCCCACGGCAGGGGTGGAACGGGATGATCTTTAAGGTCCTTCCAACCCAAACCATTCCACGGTTTTCTATTCCTGCAGGACAGCCCAGGTCTCAAGTACGACAACACAGACAACGCAAAAGCAGCAGAGCAAAGCCCTGAAGGCAGAACATCAGCTCTAAATGAAAACCTTTCCATTAAACCGCAGCGGGAAAAGCTCCGGAGGCACAAATCCTCCCCCGAGCACCGAGAGGTGCGGGGGACAGCACGGGTGACAAAGCTGCTGTGCCACCTACAGTCACTTGTGGTCCAGCACAGAGCTCCTGTGCAGCAGCCCCGGTGGCTGTCACCCGAGCGAGTGTCACCCAGCGCTGCCGCGGCCATGCCGGTGAAGGAAGCGCTTCCTTTGCAAACCAGCGGGGACACACCACGAAAAATAACTCGGAAAGTTCACCCTAAATCAGAAAGTCAGCTCCCGAGAGTATTTAAACCCCTCCTCCTCCTCTTCCAGCACTTCAAATAAACTCCTTGCTGGGGGTCTTCCCCAGCGCGCACAGCTGCCCCGACTCTTCGCATTCAAGTTTCACTTTTTCTACTTTTTTTTTTTTCACCCCGTGCTTTTTATTGCGGTTTTTACACCAACACGAAGTCAGGCAACCTCATCCGAAAGCAGCCGAGCGGAGCTGAGCACCACGCCGTGCCCTGCGGCCCATGCTGGGTGCAAACAAGTAAAAGTGGGGCATAAGAAACTCCTCCAGAAGAGCCAGACCCGAAGTTTTTCCATCGCTCCTTTTTTTTTTTTTTGTCCCCCGGTCCTCCTGTCCCACCGCATCCCCTGGGTTGGAACATCCCGCTCTGCCCAAGCAGTTCAACTTTGGGGGTGTCACCACCTCCCAGCAGATACCAACAGAAAAAAAAAATAAAATAAAAATAAAAACAACCCTTTCAGCAGCGATGCAAAGCGAAGATTTTTTTTTTTTTTCCTCCCCTCAAGAGGGGAAAATCAGCGCACATCCCCCTCCGAACCCACCGCGTCCCACCGCGCCCCCCGCACCGGAGCTACCCGCACAAGCCGGGGTGCCAAGCGGGGTGGCAGAGGGGACACCCCGGTCCCTGCAGAGACCCCCAGAGCCCCGATCCTCACCGCAGGGCTGGAGGTGGAAGAGCCGCCGGGCTGCCATGGCCGCGCCGTTCAT
>WEIU01020918.1:300-17695 GCA_013389925.1 Aegithalos caudatus
CAGCATGTATTTTGGCTGTATTACATAGTTTTTTTAAAGCCACATCTAATGTTAGCTGCGTGATGAGGAGTTATCTGTCCTCAGGAAGAAAGAACTGTTTGTGATAGGTTCATCTTTCAGAAATCTCCTAAGACAGATATTAGTACTAAAGTGCATGGACTGTAAAAAGTGAAAGCAACGGGTACAATAAGAAGACAGGAAAGTGGTTGCTGAATTTTATGCTGATGTTTCCTTTCTTGACACTTAGAGCAGTGTAATTATCCTGTTGCTTAGAGAATGACAGGGAGCTTGACTCACACCTTTTAAGTAAAATATTCTCTTTGACTTGTCTAAAACTTATTTTGGGGGCAATATAGGGAGGGTTTTATGCCTGATTTCAATATATCATGCTTTTAAAATTACAAACAGTCTGATTTAAATCTGGAAGAAATTCAAAGGAAAAACATTCACCCCAAAAAGACAGGAACTTTGTTCAATCTCTTAAAAATATTCTTAGTCTCTGTAATGGCTGATAGGATAAACCCATGCAGCTGAAAATAGTCTGTAGACACAGATTCATAATGTGCATATATTATTATGAATGTCTACCAAAGAAACTAATTCAATGGCTTCAATTTCTTCTGTGGAACCAGAAATGGAATAATAAAAAGAAAATATTCAGGTTATGCAAAAATCTTGTGTGCAGGATTAGTTCCTGTAACATAATTGGCCTAATGGATAAAGCTATGGAACTGCATCTTTGCTGATGACAGACTGAAAACAGAAATCTTTCACACAAACATCTCTATGTACTTCTCCAATTCAAGACTTCAAGTAATTGCAAAAGAAATTGTTTTATATTAAAAACTCAGTTGTTTTTCATTAGGTTGTTGGGATACTCAAGAGCTGTAATGGTGTTTTTGCAGCAAAGATAGGAAATTAAATAAAGTATGGTGCTGTTTACTGCTGATTCAGCTATTAAACAAATTTCCATTTGCAGTAAAGACACTATAAGTTACATTTAAGATAGAATTTAATTAATGGAAGTCTTGTTAATTACCACTAGGGCTTTATTCATCTGATAGCATTTCTTAAACAAATTATAGTAGCTGTGCCTTTCAGTGGCATTGACTGGATTGGAATTGTTATGCAGTGGGCATGTGTAAACTTTGTAAATTTTGTTTACATCAAAATTGTATCTGGCAAGAACTTGGTTTGAAGCTGACCAGGAGCTTAGAAGCAACCCATGGTTCTCTATTCCAATGACCCGATCAGGTCAAATTGAGAAGAGACAAGCAGGACCATGCAAGATGAGACACTTGGCCATATTATGGGCAACTGCAATTCCTGATTTATTTAATTGCCTAGGATCAGACCTGGTGTGTCCTGAGAAGCTCTCAGAGCATTAATCTGGCCTTCAAAACCATATAGTAGATACTGTTTAGGAAAATTTACCTGTTGAATATTTCCTATAACTCCCAAAAATGTTTTCAAAATTGGCTTGCATTTACAGTGCAGCTATGAAATATTGTCCAGAAGGTGAGTCAGCAGCATATGCATTTACAGATTATTTTTGAATGAACACAGCTGTATTGCTTAGTGATTCATTGCCACAGTAGTTCAAACTTTTATGTGGCCTAATCATATGAACTCAAGATGAAGGCAAATGCCTCACATTATAAATGGATTTGTTATGAGAGCTATTTAGCAAGATCATAAAAAAGGCTTTAGAAATTTTCTCCCAGGTGTTTAAATATTTAGCTAGCATTTATTCTAAACTCTGTTGCAAATCTTTGTCATCTGTATATTTATCTGGTCTTTTGTAGATTTGACACAGAACAAAATATCCTATATAAATAAAGGATAAGAACAAGCAAGATACCTGACAATGCTGACAAGTGGACAACAGCTCCACTACCCACTGCTGGTCTTGAGCATCATGAAATTCCTGTAGCTGAGAAAGACAGCAGTTCTATCTATGTGAATGAAGCAAGTCATGGAAATCTAGACTCTGAAAGCAGATGTCTCTACTAAATGCTTTTATCCCAGTAGTCATCCATCCTGGCTGGAGTCTTACTGTTTAGTGAAAATAAAGGTGGACGTGACATTCCAGACACTTGGAAAAGTATATATAGAGTCAGAAATGTTCTCAAGGAGCCTTCAGCAGAGCTGAAGTTTGTTTGCAGAGGGGAAGCTTTGTGTTCAATACTGGTATAACCACTTTTGTCACCATTGGGTGACAAGGGCTAACAGCAGGGCAGTAGGTGTGATGTATAAAGTGTAAATAAGTGGTTTACAAAATTAAGGAAAGGAGATGTAGCAGGAATGCACTATAAAGAGTTAGGGGAAATTAAGAAGAATATAATGGTTATAGTGAAAAGCAGAGGGAAGAAAGAGAACAAAAAAGAATAAAATGATGAGAAAGAAGAAAACACCCAAACTAGGGAGACAGACACTTTCAGTTAATTTGATGCAATATAGAATAAGACAATTCTTGTTGTTTGCTATTTATTTACCCACACTCTGTCTCCATTACTTGAATCAATGTAATTTGTGACTCAAATTTTCAAAAGGATCTTTGACATGTGATTCACTGGGGATTATTCTGACTCTGATCAACTAAGAAAAAAAGTACACTAATTTTTGTGAGCTGCTTGAAATAGCTTTTGTAGACCATGTGTTGGCTGCATGGCTAAGTGGGATATACCCAAGGGAAGAAACTGGAAAAGGCAGCAAAGGACTGAAGAGAAACAGGTGAACAGATAGATTAGTCTTGGGGTGGCTGCACAGGGAAAAACAGCTGGTGGGTTTCTTCTTAATCCAAGATAATTCCTGAAACATATCAGCATTAGAAGATTAACAAAGTTACTAGCCAGCCTGCTGATCCAGCTCTGCTCAGGAGTGAAATCCCTCATCAAATCATAACATTTAGAAAGGCTCCTAGAATTTATCTTCTGTCTCTAACATTTGGACACTGATTAAACAGGATCATCAGATGGGATCATCAGTGTCTGGTTATACAGAGCAGCATTTTACAAAATTAAATCACTTCTATTCACAACAGATGAACTTGTGGTGCTGGCTGCCCAAATGAGCTCTACTGAAGAGTCTAGGACACACACATGGGCTCCAGCAGCTACATCTGAAATATTGTATCATCAAACAGAATGGAAATATCTTTTAAGTGTATTCCTAGTAAGTGTCAAAAAGATAATATGCATCTGGAAATATATTTTATTTTACTAACTATGTATAAAACACTACAGCCACTGCACAGACGCGTAAGAAATGATTGTTAAGGTTGTTTTTTTAATAACGTGTATGTCAGAGGGTTCGGGGGAAGTATATTCCTCCTGTCTGTATTTCAGACCAGAATCCTCAGTGCAGATCTGACTATCAGAATTATTTCTCTTCACCCCTGCCATCTGTTTGATGTTTTGAAATGGTCACTCTGTGTGCATGTGTGTGCACACGTATGGAATCATCTTCAGGTCACACCCTTACCTTACTGGCTTCAGCCAAAGGCTTTCAGTGTACATCTGTGAGAGGAAGCTGAAGGTGGAGGGGAGTTAGCTTGCTCTGGGAGCCATTTGCAATCTGCTTGATTTCACAGGTCTCTCATAGCACTTTTTAATTTAATTGTCTTTTTTCTTTTTTCTTTTTTTTCTTTTCTCCTTTTCATTCAATTTTTCATGGACAAATAGAAGAAGAAAAGGTCTTACTATGAATAAATAAAGACTGTCTCCAGTATCTACATAGTGCAAATTTTGCATTTTTAAGTTTTTGTGTGGGCTCCCAGGAACTGCAGCCTACTATCAAACCTGTTCCTTGTATGACTCCTTCACAGTCTTGGGTGACATGAGCACAGGTTTCCCAAACCTCTGATGTGAGTGCCCATGGGTAGTATGAATAGCCTTGATTTAGAATTTCCTTCTGGGAGGGCTTAAGTAGTTTCCTTAGGATTTTACCCCCACAGATCTGTGACTGGAATTTGAAAGACAACTTGTTGCACATTCAAATGTTCAGTATAATTAATTCAGCCTACACTTTGTACTGTACCACATTTCTGTACATTCAGGTGCAGAGGACTACAGATATAAGTACATTCTAAGTGTAGTAAGGTAGTCTAGATTATGTTTGTACAGAAATGTATTGTTAAGTATGAAAACCAGGGAATTTTTCCTTTATTGAGATACACAATGTCATCTCTTCTGCTCCCCTGTGCTCTTGGGAATTCCTCTGATAATGTGGCACAGGTTGAACCAGGACTAGTTCTATTATTCATGTGGCTAACTGGATGGGAAAACAAGAGGACCTTTTGCATTTTATTTTAACTTTGTGGGGAAATAAACAGAAGCTGAAAATTATCCAAAAGCTAACACTGCTCAGTATGAGTTTTCAAACCAATGTTTCGTTTTCCAACCAAACTCCAAAGTCTTGGGAAGCACAGACTGGCAAATACTTTGGCTCATTTTCAGCAACGTGTGATTGGCCCCTGCATTTGAGATCAGTACACATGAAATAGTTAATGAAATTTGTTACATCCTGTCTTTAAAAGCTGATTTCAAGGAGTTGAGCAAAATAGTAAATTTAAGCATCTGATTCTCCATATTTGCACATACTTAAGTGGTCTTGCTGAAGTTTTCATTCACTGTGTGAATAAAAGGATGTTTAGGCCACAACCCAGTGAATGATTAGATTTTTATGGCATATTGATTATTTCAGTTAGATATAAGTAACATTTTAATAAAAAATCTTCAGAGAAAATCCAAAGCCTGAGCTGAAGCCCATCTTTTTTTGTGCTTATCCTGACAGATAAGCACAGAAAATTTAAAAAAAGAAAATATTTGAACATGCACAATAATAGACCAAAAATTTTGTACAACATAAATCTCAGTGAAAGAGTGAAAGTACTAATTTCTGTGTACCTCTAAGTTTCTGATGTTTTCTAGTATATGTACCTTATGTGCATATTTTATTTTTGTCTTAAGCACTTCATAAATGTTGATCCTTAATGATTAATGTTTACCCAATAATTTACACATACAAGACAGCAAAGGATTCAGTCAGGGTATTTAATGTCCTTGAAATAGAACAGGTGAAGTTTAAAAATTATACTTTTAATACTTGGCATTCCTTCATGCAGAAATTATTCCAGTCCTTCCTCTTCCTCTCCTCTATTCTTGACTTATTTCTGTACAGTACTGTGAGTGTTAAGTGACTATTTTAATATAAATCCCCTTCTCAGCACTGCCAAAGAAATTTTCCAGCTAAATGCTACATGACCAGCATATGCAAAATGTAATGGACCCATCTGTGGGTGTAAGTCTGTTCAGTATAGCCTAATATTGTCACCCAGACAACACTTGGGTATATATCACTTGTATGAGAGTTAGCAAGTAGTTCCAAATATTTGCTGAAGAGACATTAAATGGCTTTCTAATAGCAAATTTTAGCAAACTGTTACCGATTTGCAGTGCATGCAAGTTTACCTGTTGTTGATTCATTTCAAAAGAGGAAAATACTCCATGTTCTGTTAGAGTGCAATTAGATAAGCCCTAATTTATGACTTAGGAAAAAAAGATTAGCCAACATTATAATGCACAAGACTAAATTCCAGTCAATTGTGCTGATACAGATCCACTGTAATTCCATTAAAAATTCAATTAATTTTTTTCCAAATTAATGTTGAAGTGACAAAAATTGAAATGCTTCCCATAATTTCTGTTGTCATCTTGAAGCAAAATGCAGAGCCTTCTGGTCTTTTTATTTCTCCTCAGACAGTTTTTAAAGAGTGACTGAGGGGATGAAATGGTATATTTCTACAGGGACTTCTATTCAAAGAAAGCAAAACTTTTAGATCTCTGTATATGAACGTGGAAATACTGAGTTTCTATTTTTTTTTTTTTTGACAAAGAACAGCCAAAAGTCATGCACCAATCCTCTTGCTCTGCAAAAGAGACTTGAGCAGAGCACTGCAGACACGCTTGCAAGGCTGGGGGTGTTCCCAGTGGGCACAGAGCATCCTGTCAACTCACTCAGCTGTTTCTCACTTGGAAATGCATATGCTTGGCCTTTTCCAGGTGCAATTATGCAGTATCATCACTACTGTTTCTTACCCATACCTAAAACTGACCTGGTACCAAGGGCTGCTGATTACGGGCCTTTTTCCAGACACTCATGCATTAATTAGATAGATGTTTGCCACATTCTTCTAAAAAACCTTCGTTCAGCTTCGCATTTATTTTTTTTTATAAATCAATTATAAGCAATAAAAAATAGGTGAGATTTTGATAGTGTTTCTATTATGATGAATAATTCCTTCAGACAAGACAACAGATTTAGTCCTTAAAAACTGAAAAGTACTGTTATATAGAGAAATGCTATATTGCCTTTATTATGAAGAGTTAAATTACATTCTATTGCCTAAGGAGAAGAATTTGAAAAAATGGAGAAATATCTCTTAAGAATATTCTAAATTTAATTATCCTTTAAATATGTATTTTATCAAAACTTATCTGTTTGGAAGGACTTTCTCAATATCAAGCATGCTTATGCAATCCATACCAAAGAGTGCATGTGCACATTTTAGAACTCTCAAGAGCTTTTGCTATGTAGTCAGTATAGTTGGAACAAAATTAATGTCATGCTTGAAGCTACATGTTTCAGCCTTTCTGTTATACATTTTTTGGGGAAAAAAGGAGCCTTTAGAAGAGACTTTTACAGCATATCTAAATTACATCAAATAAGTGCTCAGACTGGCTGCTTTCTTCATGGTAATCATGCATTACTTTATCGGGCAGTCATATGAATTTTAACTTACATTGTTCACTTGTTCATGGTTTTCTGAGGTGAGCTCATTTGGAGTTGAGGTTAGAAGTACAATCACATCAAATTGCTTTGAAAAGTTGGTCAAAACTTTCTGAAATTATTATTGCTGTGAAAACTTGAGGGCAATCAGTTTGGTTGCTCTTCCCTTCTCTGCGTGCTGTGAAGGAGAGAAATCTCTCTGCCCTACAACCAGAACCATTGGGTCAGATGCTGTCACTGTGAGAATCAAACACAGATGTAACACAATTAAAATAATGAGACTGTGTGTCAGTTCTTGAAAGGGATGGTCTTCCAAATATTTCATGGAAATAGAAGAATTATATCAGCTACCTTCATCTCCTTATGTTATGTTCATTGATGCTCACAGCCTTCCTTCCTTCATGGAATGAGGGTACATTTAAAAATAAATCCAATAGGAATAGGTAGGTGCTTCAGTGAGCTCATTTATTCAGGTTTCCTAGACTGATCTTTGAAACACGCTTCATCTTCACCTTGAGAGGTCTGACATTTGTTAAGACTTCTTTCCTTCTCCTGTCTTAAATTGAAAATCTTTTCAATTTTGAGTGCCCTGATACTTGTGAAAAGACTCCGAAACCTAAAGTTCAAACCAAAACAAGGAATGGCATTAGAAATTTACTCTCTAAAAAAAAATTATACCACTTCAGTTCTATCCATTTTGATCAAACATTTATTTCTTCAAGTTTGAGAATTATTTTTTTTTTTTAGCAAATTCTACTTGTTTTTGTTTTGGAATGGTAAAAAGAATGTGTTGTTGAGTTTCAAAGATATGGAGCTGTGCCTGTACACAGACAGTGCTTTGTAGATGCTGTAGATAAGGAAATGTTGCCTAAGCAGTGATTGGGAAGATGTTCATGGTATGCAGAATCAGTTAGATTAGAACTCACTCCCTTTAACTCCGCATTTATTCTCTCTTATTAAATGTGATTATTCCTAGAAATCCTGGCTAGGTTTGCTCCAGAATGTAAACTAACTTGGTAATGGGCCAGTGGTCATTCTGCTTGCTCACATGGAGCACAGCTGTATTTTCCCAAAGAAGCTGTTGTCACTGATTCAGAATAGCATTCACCTGACATCTGCACCTTAGGAGTTCATTTGTATTCACATATTTCTATTCTGAAATTAATATTGCAAGGATGCAAATAGATAGTCCTGGGTTCAGACTACTTTTCAAGCAGAAAACTGATAGATAGCTTAGGGAGTTTTAAGACTTTTGACCTTTTCTAAACATGCAATTAGTGTTTCATTGCTGCATAATTAGAATATCTTATTTGAGCTTTTTTGGGATTTCATCTTCCAGCTGAAAGAAAGAACTGCAAAAAGAAAAAAAAAAAAAAGTGGAAGAAGGGATTTTGGATTTTATTTGTGAAATATTCAAGTTTTGATTTATTTTTATTTTGCTTTTCTATCTGAATACAGTTTGCAAACAGTAAAAAACCAATATTATAGTATGTGCTTAAGCATGAAAGCTGCTGGTTTAGGAAATAAAATGGTCCTAACTTACTGCTGATGCTAAATCAAATCAATTGACACCTTATCTATGAGAGCACCAGAAAGAAAAGCTTCATTGTTTTCAATCATTAGATAACAGCGATCTACATTAATTTTAGCCATTATGGCCAGGAAAAACAGAGCAACACTGCAACATTTTCTGTCTTCATCTTGTGAAATCAGGGCAAAGTAATGTCCACTTATATCTGTGGTAACAGAAGGAAAGCATATGTTTCATACCGAAGTATAATGCCTTCACTACTACACAAATTGCACTTACGGAGAAGTTACTCTGATAATCTGATTGTGCCAACAATTTCCTAAAGCATTAGCAAAGGGATTACATGAGAAAAGACAGAAATGCACCCTCATTCCTTCTCCATCTTTTTTTATTGAATTCTTATTAAAATTTCACTACAAAGCAAAGCATGGACTGGAGGATGTAGAAAACCCACTAGAGATTTTATTTTCCACACTAAACTGTAGCACTCCTAATCTCTTCACAGTCTCTGGGACTCTGGTGATTGATAAGCCTTCCCTGATATCAGTGAGTGATGTTTAATGGGGCATATAGCTGACCCAGTGATCTGTGAAGCTCCCCCTCTGTGGTTTCCAGCTGGGAAGAAATCCTTGTCAACCTCAAGCTACTATGACAGTTTGCAGTTTAATTTCATTTGGACTGCTGTCACACCACATTAGCTCTCTGAACATTTCTGATGGTAGCAAAACAAAGATTTGTGGCGTAAAAATTACATAGGAAGATATGGACTCAAGTGACTTCAGTGACTCAAGTATCATCATTGCATAAAAACTAATTCCCCCAAATTGCCTAATTGGGTAGCTCTAACCCCTTAATTCAGGCTCTTAAAGCACAGGTCTTTCTGCAAGAGACAGTGGGTGATCTGATTGCCAGTAGCTGCTCTGGTCTGAACCCAGCTGTGGTGGTGCGAAAAGTGGAAGGGCCACCTGTCCCTGGTTCACTTTGCATTGCTCCTCTATGGGAAATTACTCTCCATCAGACTTGGTGGCTGGATTGATTCTTTTCTTCTTGCTGTCTGAACTGCTTCTTGAGTAAACTGCACCTTTATTTGCTCCAATCAAAATGAATTCACTTAAACAGCCTACAGAGTAAACTTTACTGACCTGGTTCTTCTTTGTGCAGTTAACATATGAAACTCAGGTCTGAGGAGACCACAATTCCTGTGGTCAGGATCAGCCAAGTGTGGCAAGAAGGGATGATAGAAAAACTCCCCTTTGGCTGTGGTAGATTATTCCCTTGTCTGCCACCACAACTGATTCTTGTTAGGAGAGAGAAATTTGTGTTCATCCTGCTGGTATGCTCTGAAAAAAAGAAACAAACCAAAAATTTTATAAAATGTCATTGAAATCAGCAAAAACTACATGTACAACAACTTGGGCGAGGAAGAAGATGCTGTTTTCAAATGAAGACATACCCCTTTTTTGCACTTCAACAAGACACTGTTTCTTATGATCAGGGGGTTTGCTCAGCTTTTCCATGGAATGGAGTTTTTAGTTGAATCTCACTCTTTGCAGTATAAGACTGGAATGAAAATATCATCACTTTCCAAACACAGTGTTTCACCACTTCTTTTTTCCTGTGAAGCTGCCTCCCCCTGTTCTGGCACTTTTCTACTAGTGAAATCATTTTTGTTCTATTCCAAAAGCACTGATGCAATAGGGCAATTGGAAATATATAGGGCAAATGGCATTTCCCTCACTGAGCCCTTTCTTAAAATGTCTTTTGTTTCCTTCCATCATCCCACAGTGTTAAAGAGGGTCTGTTTTGGTGTAGAGCCTGTCTCAGTATCATTCAATATTCTGCAAAATGTCTTTTTAAACTACCATCTTTAAAAAACAGGTAATTTTCTCAGTTTCTTGACATTCCTTATGATGCCATGTCCCTCATGTCAGACTTATAGTCATGGTTCACTATCTTCTTTTTAATTTTACTTCATTACTTTTCAAGTACCTTCTTCAAGAATCTTTACATTGCAGGTACTAAAATTCAATAAAATGCTACCCAAACAAGATCTTTGCTCTGCAACAAGTACTGCTGTGGAGTTCAAAGCTTCAGTTTTCATTAAAGGCAAATTTTCAGACATCTATTTTTGTCTCCAAAGTCATCAGATGGAATAATTAGTGAGAATTTGCATGAGACTCCCAATTGCTTGTTCCCCTTTCCAGCTCTGCCTGTAGCTCTGCGTATTTCACCATGTTACTCCAGGTTTATACATCAGGCTCAAGTGAATTAAGTAGGAGCCGTTCTTCCATGCATAAAGCCAAACATGCTGAAAAAAAGATGGTAGGAATTATAGTGTGGCCAGCCAAGGTTACTAAATGCAGGTTACTTTAAAATGTCTGCCTGCATCCTAAGGGAAACATGCAGGAAGATATTCAGAGGTGTAGTAACCAGAGGATGTTCGTAGCTAGACCTTCTTTTTGCTACATTTGTGCAGAGAATCACAACTTGAACTTAAAACTTGGAAGTTCTGAGCTGCATAAATCCTGCTCTACAGGTTAGCCTCAGCTGGGTTCACAAAACAGACTCAGGTCTGATTCAAATTTCTAATAAGAAGGGAGAAATTCATAGGGCAAGACTGACAGCTGAAGCTAGTTTTGGACAGTGTATAAATGACATAGAAAGTAATGTCTTCTGATAATAAATGTATTCTGTTATGTTGTGATACTGGACTGTCAGCAATGCCAGTTGGAAGCCCACTGCTGGGGCCCAGCCCAGTCCTGTGCTACCCAAACCTGCTGGATCCTGACTTCAGCCCTCTTGTTTTTCCTGGTAGTGCTGCTGCACAGAGTAGAGGGCTCTCTTCCTGCAACCACAGGAGTCCAGAAATTGTTCAGTTTGAAAATCCCTTGCCTTTGAGAGGAGGAAGAGGGAAAAGTTTCCTGGCAAAAAATCCACAGAATCAGATCCCAGCTCCCCAGCTACCAGCTCCCAGATCCCAGCAGTGGGAGAGCAGAGGGGATTGAGAAGTAAAAGACACCCTCTAAACCATGACTCACATAAACCTGCAAGTACTGCAGTACCTGGTGATGATATGACATGATAGATTTGTTTTCAATTTCATTACTGTCATATCCAATTATGTTTGATCCAAATTAAATCTAGTTATGCAGAAGGATTTAAATTTTTTTTCTCTAGTGTAGATAAAAGCTATTACCTACAGACTACAGAACACAGAAAGAATGGCATTGAATCCATCACCTGGTGCTCTATCATTTAATCCCAGATGTAGGGCCCTGACAGTGAAATCTTGAGGGGAATGGAAATCTACCACTCTTGGAAAAACAGTGCTGAGTCTGTTCCCCTCTTGCCAATATTTTTCCTTGGTTAGTTAATGATGTTCTTTGCTCTGTTTGTGATGGACCAGGCACTAAATGGCAGAGTATTTAAAAAGCAGATGCTACAAATTACATCCTTAATCCTCCTAGGAAACTAAATCCCATGTCCAGGTCTTGGAAGATAACTACTCCCTCCCACCTTGCATGGGTATTAAAGAAATACATTCAGGTCTAAGCGGCACTCAGGTACCATAGTGAGGAGAGAAGCAGCCTACAGAGGACAATTCCACCTTCAGATGAGGCTATGGAGTGCCGTAAATGACATTTGGTGAGCTGCACACTGAAAAACAAGAAGAAAGAAAATATTAAATTGCTCCTAGCTGCATGAGAATCTTGTGCTGAATGAGAGGAAGTTTAGAAAAAAAAGGTACATCATAAAAGTGTGTCATAGTTTGTAGGCATACAGTTAAATAATTAAGTCTTCCCCTAAATGTCAAATGCTTGCTTTTTTAAATTCTAATTTTTGTTCTGATATGTAGGATGTTTTTCTTTGAAAATGAAATCATGTATTTCTTGAGAGAGTTTTTCCTCGCTTTGTCCTAAGAAAACTTTCTCATGTAAAATTAAACCCGAAGGGTGTCCTTTTGAACGGATAGGCAGATTTATTTCATTCTCTTTTTCTCTTTGTGTGCCACCTTTCTCCAGGGCAGACCTGCATGGACAGGTCCCTACTGGAGTTCTGTGGTTCACAGTGCTCACCTGGACCACCAGGCTGCTCTATTCCCTACCTGACCCCTGCTGATAACCTGTCTGATGTGCAGGCACCAGTCTGGGCACACGCCCATGCTCCTCTCCTGTGGGGTGGCTTCTCCACTGTCCCCCTGCAGGGGTGTGCAGAGCCCAGCTGTCTTTGGTGGGTGCTCCACGCTTCCTCTGCATGTCTGCAAGCAGCAGCTGGCACAGACTGCAGCAGCTGCTGTTGGGTAGAGGTGTTGCTGACTTACTCACAGACACTGAGCAGGCAGAAAAGTATAAAACACACATCTGCTCACCTGCATTCTGCCTACCTTTCTCAGAGCTTGGATGGATGTCCAGCTGTCTCAAGCACACACAGGTAAGTCTCAGTTCACTCTCCATTCCTGGTGAAGTTGCTACATATATACTTGGGACTTATACATATATGTATGCATAAACTTTTCTGAAATTACTGCAGCTTGCTCACTTTCTCTCTTTTGTCGACGTACTATATTGCTTTTTCATTATAGCATTTTTTCTGAGCAGAGATTTGACCTCAGCTTGCATATCTCACAGCAAGCAATTAGGTGTTTTCTGATAACTAGCTCTCTTCTTGGTCCCAAAGGACCCTCACTTCTGTTGCTCATCTCTCTGACCTGTAACTGGCAGCCTCAGAGCAGAAACCAGCAGGTACAGTGAAGGGCCATGCAAAATTCACCAAGCCTCTCCAGTCTGAGCAGATTTTACAATGCAGAGCGAATACAAGTCTCAGTTCCTTTCTGTAGTTATTATTTACCCAAGTTCTTCTGCATTACCATTTTGCATCAGCATTTCCGGGCTTTGGCCTTTGTCAACTTTAATTTGCATTTTGAAGAGCTTAGTGGGGCTCTCTTTGAGGTCGTCATGCTGAGGTAGGAGGACTACAGAGATGACTCCTGCTGCAACAGGCAGCTTTAGGCACGGTGTTGGCTAACTGCCCTGGTAAACTGAGTGAAAAGAAAAGTTATTTGAGGGCAAAAGAAAAGACAAAAAATTTATATGCCCTTTCAGTGTGCACATTGACTTTCTGTTTCCCACTGAAGAGTAGAAGCTTGGAAACATATAATTAACTTGTCTTTCTATGAATCTCATTTTCAAGTATGACAGCAAACAGAAAACAAGTGATAATCTGGCTTCAGCAGCAGATACTTCAAAGCAGTTTGGGTTTTTTTTTTTTTTGTTGTTTTGTTTTTTTTTGTTTGTTTGTTTGTTGTTTTTTTTTCTTGAAACACATTGAAACAAAGTTTTCAGAAGCAACATCAAGATATGAAGTTTGTGCACCATAAATCAGTGTGCTGACAGAGTGATGCCAGTTCCTCTTGTCCTAGAGGAATTATTAAAAATGCATCACTTTAGATGAACAAAAAATAAGGGGGATCAAAGTAGATTTGTACAAAGGAGATTTGTAGTTTGTGAAATGTCCCCACACTAGCTCTAAGATTTTTTTTATATCGCTAAGTCCAGATCTGTGTTTTATATCAAGCCTTTCAAATCACTTATATCTGCATTACATGCAAATCCTGAAACAATAGCTCATCTTCCTTATGTGGAATAGTCCATAATTAGTAAAAATGTGTAGTTTACCAAACCCACTGTTTCCTATGGCCTCGGGTGTAACCAGAACACTTGGGCAGATCAGTTTAGGATTTGTAGAAGATATGAAGAAATTATGTTTTAAAACTGAAAGAAAAGTGATAATAAAAAATGTTTATCTCCAGCTCCATCTCACTAAACCAGTCTTATAATTTTTATGTAGGACAACAGGATGCTGTAACTGCACCGAGCATACTGTGTTTAGACCACAGAGATGGGGAACTCTTTCCCAAACCTTTCCCAATGTCTCATTTACTCTGTCAGTCCTAAAAGCTGAAAAGGCCAAGAGTACCAATGACTTTAACAACATCAGTGTATAGAAATCAGTGAGGGCTGACAAAAATAGACTTGAATGTTATCACATCTGAAACTACCTCATGGCATAAAAAACTTAGATTAACCACAGGACATATGAGTCAATAGATAGCCAGTGCATAACTTTAGTTTTAAATCTTCAGTAACTTTCTGAAATAATGCCTTGTCATTTTGCTACTACTCAATTTTCCATTTTCAGAAGTTTCCTCTTGGTCTCTTTATTCAGGCATGTAGTCTTTGAAGTCTTCAACAGGAAGAAAATATTTCTGGTTGTGAGACAGAGACAAAATTATGTCTCTATTCTTCTACCAGGATAATGGCAAGTAACATCCTTCAAAGCTAGCTCAGTTTGAAGGAGGATATGACTTTGGTTTTGATTTTTAATGTAAATTTTCTTCCAGAAGAACCTGTAGGTGGGGGGGTAATGATTTTCCTCACACTTCTGTCATGAATTAGCAGAGAGTTAATAAAGCTTTAAAGAGGCATCTCTAACGATCTTTAACAACAGGTGGTAAAACTCACTTACCCAGTTTACCCAATACTAGCTGTAAATGAGGGTCCCTCAGGAGAACCAGCCACAGAAAGCCTCTCTTCTTTTAATAATACCAACCTCTGTTTCTATGGAAACAGCACATCGTGTTTGCTGCTAGCAAGGCATGCGTTTAGCCCCTTTTAAAATAAACTGTGTTCTCCTTGCATTGTTTTTAAGGCTGAAAAAAGCACTCGGCTTCCAGCACACCAAATTATTAATGACTCTCCTTCCCCTCCAATTAAAAAAAAGAAAGACGCTGGATGTATAGCCTGTAGCTGCTAATTATTGAAACAAGTAGTGGCCTTTTTGTAGGCTGCCATTTCTATGAAGAATGGATACCTGCTTTATGGCAGGGCATTGGAAATCTTGGAATTGTGGCTAAAAACAAATGTTAACATCCTAAGGATGGTAACTGGCCGGCTCTGTTAAGCACACACTCCCCTGCATGCTTTTCCATGTGTTAGAGTTTGGTGATTTGCACCAATGCATTTTGGAAGTGCTGGCTCTTCTTATCACTAGGTACTTGAAGATGCTGAAAGTCCATCTGTCAGACATCTGGTGTGCCTTATGCAAGTGCATGTAGTCACTTCTTCTTCTACTGGGCCAGCAGTTTTTCAGCCTGAGTCACTACAGAAATTGATGGAGTTTTCCTGCCCAGCTGTAGATGTGAAGCACTGAGTAATTAGAGTGCAAATAAAATAAGATGTTAAAAGCTGCAACTTACCTGCTTCATTGATGGGTGCTTGGGTCATACTGAAACAATTTTATAAGCTGATGAGTTTACTGTGGAAGCTGGTTTTATAGCTTTCCATCTCTTGAACAGTGAAAACAGACTGGTCCATTTCAAGCTGTGATGGAATGAAGATTTACAGAGCTTGGAGAGTCTAAAGGATGGCATTATGGGGTTGTCAGAGTAACAGGCCTTGGGAATCTGCACTGTTTCTGATTAAAGGGAGAAGTCAGCTGGAGGCAGACATCTGAGACATGTTGGATTGATTTGCAGCTTAAAAGCAGATTGTGTTTGGGGAGAGAAGAATGGAACTCTGGCTTGCATCTGTTTTTCAGATTATATAACGAAAATATGTTTTCTTAAAAAATGGCATGAACACAACCCCACTTCAGCAGTAGCAGCAGTTTCAAACACCTACCTAGTGAAGCACAGCCTCACTTTTGCAGTAGGTCATTAAGAGAGAAAGGTGGTGTCATGAAAGAAATCAAAGCAACCCAGGCTAATCTAGTTTAAAAATTAAAAATAAAATTTGTTTTGAGGTTTAAAGAAAGATATATTTTATATACCACCAGGCATATTTTATGCACCACTTCATATGGTATCCAAATACCACTTCCTGAAATATGGAAGAGATTTGATCCTACATTTTTCACTCAGCCAGATGCCCTTGTTGACTGGGGCTTTCTTCAACGCTCATAAGCCAAGTATAAAAGAGTAATTTGCATAATAAACTTAAAAAACAGCATTGTGGTGAATACACATTGAGATGAGAGAAAAAAAATTCAGATGCTGTACAACATTCTCAAGATCAAATTAAGAATTTGTAAATCTATAAATTAACTGTCATGGTTCACAATACAAACATGGCTGATAGTAAAACAGATGTCTCTGTCTTTCCTTGGTGGAAAACAGAAATTTTACAGTGCTAGGAAGCTTTTGATATTTCTGTTTTTCCAGTACTTCTGAGCTATTCTTTGTAATTCGTTACTGCATTGTAATTCCTTGCCTGTTACTTAAATAATACTCTTTAACCAATTTGTGAAGATCTGCAATTTTCTGTCTGCTCCTTTTGTGTTAAATTGCACTTTATCTCTTTTTCCTGTAGTGTTTCCAATTCTCCGTTGATCAATATGGTGCACTGTCATTTAAAGGGAATATTTTCACTGGATTTGAGAAGGTTTTGTACAAGATACACAGTAATTTTCTTTTGAGGTGAATCATCTTTTCCTCTGCCTTGTTTTACACGATTTCTCTGGGTTTTCAGTTTGTAAAGAACTTTCTTATTATCAGATTTTAAAGATATGTGAGACCTATCTCTATTATAGCTGAAACTGA
Source organism: Aegithalos caudatus (assembly GCA_013389925.1). NCBI lineage: Eukaryota > Metazoa > Chordata > Aves > Passeriformes > Aegithalidae > Aegithalos > Aegithalos caudatus. Next base: position 17,217 of record WEIU01020918.1, read on the forward strand.
TAAATGGTTAGAGATATAACAAACCTCACAGCTATTTTAAACCCCAAATCCATATAATCCAATATACCTCTAAAAGAAATTTTTGTCCATAATAATTTATTAATAACAGATTCTTTAGGCCTCTTCATTTTCAGTTTCTGTTTGAAGAACATGGAATAAAAAAAATAGAAGTATTTGTTGTATTCATTTATTCATTTGTATTTATTCTGTACTGGAGAATACAGGCCATCAAATTTTGATCCGCCCTGTTCTCTTCTTATCTCTTTTTCCCCAGCTTTTTTTGCCATAGAATGACGAGAAAGTTTTTTGACTTTTCTGACACAGCTACAACTGCTAAAATGTTGCTTCCAAATTTTAGTGAACTGATGGTTTCTCTGCCAGTACCCAGGGTGTCAAAGAGCATTCTCTTTCTTTTTCTTTCCTCCCAACATTTGTTTAAAAAGTCAGGACTGGATGCTGAAGCAGAAAGTATAATTTAA
>WEIU01020918.1:17742-127570 GCA_013389925.1 Aegithalos caudatus
AAATACGGTTTTAGAAATGTCATGGAGAATTACTGTACACTGCAGATGTTAAATTATTTCTTCCAGTTTGTTGATCCTTAACTAATTTTAAAAGGCTGGTGTCTGGGCTCTGGTATACATCCAAACCAACTAGAAGTTTCACAATGTCATTGCTTTTAATACTAAGAGATACAATGATTATATTGATTGTCTATTTAAGGCAAACCAGTAAGACACATCTCTCCAATATAAATCCATCCTGAAGCCCATCAGGTCTGTCCATTTGAGTTCCTCAGTATTTATTTTGTGATTAAAATCAGTGTGACTTATTTATTGTGAAAAAGTGCAAGGATTTCTTTTCATATTTAAGATTCTCTTTATTTTAAAAATATCTATAGTTGGTATGAGATATGATATGATATGATGGTGTTTGGTTATACTTGGACTTACTTTTTTATTTATTTATTTTTGCACCAGTAACTGTAATAATAGATATTTGTCTCATCCGTAGGCTGTGGAACAGCTGACAACCTGTAATGAGAGTTTAGAAACTGGAATCCTCAGTGATCAAATCTGGTTCCAATATGTAGTTCACCAAGAAAAAGGATGTTTCTGTATCCATGTTTACCAAAGAAGATTAGGGAAATGGGTCTTTTTACTACTTGCAGCATTAAAACGTGATGAACAATGGACCCCAAAATACAAAGGACATTGGAGCGTGTGCGTGTGTGTGTGTGTACTAAACCTTCTTATCACAGGCTCTGACACTTTGAACTTCCATCCTCTTCATCCCAGCTTCCAGAGCAGACAGAGCGGAAACCAAGAATGATACCAAAACATAACTGTAGGTATTTGTGTAGAGAGATGTAGAATTTTTTTACATTGAAATTCAACTGCTGACATTTTCCTGTGAAACAAAGTCTGTAATCTAAATTCACAAGCAAGAAATTGTAGATGATGTGCTTTTATTACATATTGAAGCATACAATCATTATATTTGTCCTGTGGTTTCTCTAGTTTACCTATTTCAAATCTTTGATTTCATCCCGACAAGATTTTAAAACCTAGTTTCTTCTTCTACTCACCTGTGCAAATACTTGTAAAAGTGCAATGACTCAGGAATGTTAATTCTGTCTGAACAGCTTCTTAAGGAGAGACTGAAACAAACCACTCTGGGTTTCTTTTAAGCTGTTTGACTGATGTTAGCAACCAGATGTCTGTTGTGTCCCTGGTAGAGAATTACTATTCTCTACCAGTTGTTCATCAGCATAATGGCATCTATCTTCCTTTTTCAACTTATGCAAAAGAATATTGGGAAATGAGAAATTTTTATTGTCACACATCACAGACTTGCCAGAGACTAGAATTTGTAGTATGGGATTGGGACAATGCTTGTTAAATGATTGCTAGGATAAACTGACAGGATCTCTGCTTTTAAAGATAGGCTACTCATATACTAGCACCAGAGAGTGGTAAAACTCAGGGAAAAGTGAGAACCCAGGTATTCTCCCTGATATACAGAAATGACTGCTTTCCAGAGTTTGCTCTGCTTCTCCTTTTGCCATCTCAAAAGAACTGCAGAAAATGCTCCTTTTACAGGGAGGATTTCAACTTCACAGCTTTCTCTAAATGCATAATTTCAAAACTGTAGGTTTATTTTAGAGTAGATTACCCATGGGAGTACAAAGCTGGAACAGGCTTCCTGATTCATTGGGGTCATCCTCTGCTTTGTCTGCAGTCCCAGGCAGTCTCATCACACACACTCTTTTAACAACTGTTTTTTAGTGCCATCCTAAAGCTAGATGCACTTAAGTTATTTTGTGCATTAAGAGAATCTCCCAAAATAGGTCTTGTGCTAAAACCTCAGAATTTCTTAGTCTAACAAAGTAAAAGCATTTGCATCTGGGTATCCGCTTTCATTACTAAGTAGGCTGCAGAGGGGTTGAGGTGTTCCCTGATTTAAAATTTTTCAATTTGTTCCCACCTCAGGCTGGGTCATTCCCATTCCCCTTATTCTTACAGGCTTTGGCCTGGTTTCTCTAATTTCATATTAGTTCTTTCTTCTGTCCTGTAATCTCTTTCTCTCTTCTCAAATTTTCTTACTTGAGGTGAGTTAAATATTTCTTGTTTGAGATGACTTAAATATTTTCAGTAAATAGTTTTCCTTTTTGATGTGGTTGAACTGTCAGTTAGATAATAGCTAAATCTTTGACTACAAATATTTACCTTCAAACCCTTCAGCACTCCAAATGCATTCTTAACTTGGATTTACCACCACTGGCTTTACCTTCATTCCACCCTCATGATTGTTTCCAGAATTTGTAATTCAGCAAGACAGGGCAAGAGTGTCTGAGCACATCAGGGCATAAGGTGTGAAAGAGTAAAGTATGAGGTAGAATAAAAATGTCCTAAATAAGTACATAGCAAACTATCAGCAACAAGAATAATAGAGAGTGGACCAGAAGATTTGGCCAAATTTCTCTCTTTTGTGTCCTCATGACTGTTTTTATGCTGATTTGTTCCAGGGAAGGTAATAAGGAGGGCTGGTAAGGCATCAGAAAGAGTCTGCTCAGTACAACCGATAGTTGCTTTCAAAATCGGAAATACTCTGACTGAGGTGGTGGCAGCTGGTGAGGAAGTAGCTGATAAAAGGTAAAAAATGTAAATCCAAAGCACAGCAAACTGCAATCCAAGACAAGTTCTGAAATGCTCGCTGTGTCAGTCCCACAGCCCAGCACAGTCTGCAAGGTTCCAGCACAGTCACTCCTTCACCACCCTTGTCTCATAATAGCACTTTTCTCTTAACCACAGTAGCAGCTCCTCTGTTTGGCATACACTAGGAACTTGTGTGAGACAATTGTGTAAATAACGAAATTGAAAATATCTTTTTCCTTCAAATAAGCTGTGAAAAGACTGAGCTGTGTAGGAGATGAATGAATACAAGGGAGGCTTTGCCTTTTTATGTACTTAATAGAATAGCAATCTGTGGGAGTCATGTTTTCTATCAGCTGAAGGAAATTGTATACATCTACTGCACACTAAGCAGAAGGCATAGTTACAATAGATGATCATTTAGAAGGCATCTATGTATTCTTTAAGTGTTCAATTATTTTGAGTGTTTATGCATGTTTCAGGTTCACTTCTGCACGAAGTACACTACAGTGCACGATTCAGTTTCTTAGAGTGCATCGCTCTAATATTTGAACACTGGGGAATGAGTTGCTGATTACTTTTCAGTCATTATGTTTGATTTTTAGGTTTTGTATATTTAATCATATCCCATTTATTTAAATACTCAAAATTACCCTGTGATTTAAAACATGCAGCCAGTAATGCTGGTTACCATTTAATACAGTGAACAAATCGCTGCTTTTACATGTTACCATTTTTGTGATGCTTTATGTCATGGCTAATATAAATAACATAATTTTCACTCAGTACTTTTCATTTTCAAGAGCTGTAAAACCTTATCAGAAGAACAATACTATTGTGGGGTTTGTATCTCCTTCATTTTACAAGAGTAAAGTAATGTAAAATGTCTTGGCATCATTCCAAGTAATGGTTTTACCAGCATATGCATACCAATGAATGTTTTATTCTTCCAACATCCTTTTTTTTCCTTTAACCACAGTAAGGATGTGGTTAATAAGTAGAAAACATGTGCCACCCACATAATAGTTTATTATCTTGATCCTAATGTGAGTTAAACTTAAGAAATCTTCAGTTAGTGACCTAAATTCTTCTAAACAAGTTTTCTGTTGAGGACTACCAATACAGACATAAGTTTTAGGGATACTTCCAGTATTGGGTATTCTATGAAAATGCAGCTATAGTAATTCAAATTGGGACAGATTGAGTTTGGATTTTTCAATCACCTGTCTCACAAAATGAGGAAGAAAGCAATAACTCTGTATGTGCTTTATAATATTGTGCCCTGTTAATTTTTTTTTTTTCTTTTAGCTGATCCCAGTAAAATCATAGGATCATAGAATCATAGAGTGGTTTGGGCAGGGACCTTAAAGGTGACCTAATTTCAATCCCTCTGCCATGGGCAGGGATGCCATTGACTAGGCCAGGTTGCTCAAGACTCCACAAACCTAGCTTTGAACACTTTCAGGGGTGGTGCACCCACAGCTTCTGTGGGCAGCTTGTTCCAGTGCCTCACCACCTTCAGAGTAAAGAATTTTTTCCTAATATCTGGGAAGAAGAGAAGACCTGAAGTGTTCAAGCTGAGAGCCATCACTACTGACACACTTTGCTACCAAATTTCTTTGAACAGTTCTGTTCAATGGGCAGCTCTGTTACAATATAATGCACAGATCTCTGAGCCCACTGGAAAGATCAGGTGGCCACAAAAACCTCTGCTTGCTACATAGCATGTGTACACATTTTCTCTGTGTTTTGAAGAGGAAGGATGGCGACTTGCCAGTGGTGAGTCTCACCCACATGAAGATGCTGTGGAATGACCCTGGTTTTAAATCATTGGAACTGGAACAAATGAGTAGCACCACCAGTTAGCCCGGACCCTTAGGGAGGACCCACATTTTGCTCAGTGGCAGCACAGATGGTATCTACAGGAACAGCAGCTGGCATTTGTCTGCTTGCAGCCCAGGGAATGATCAGGCTTGCCTAAACTGAGGGAGTGAACAGCAATGTCATGAAATGGTTGTGTTAGCAGCATGTTTGTACTGTATATCTTGTCCACTGCTTACAAAAGTAATTCACTTCCCAAAATGGCTGGAATTACAACACTAAACTATTTGACCATTCCATGCTGTAATTACATGACACCAAAGCATTTTGATTATTACATGCAGTAACTATGATTCTCTTTTGAGAATCAGTGCCATGCTAGGTTGGCTCTTCTGCAGGAAAGAGAGTTGCCAGCAAATGATCTGTGATTTATTTCTATCATGAGACAAGCTAACCCCACCATTAAGCAGTCTGTGTCTCAAGGTGCTCACCAACAGGAAACAGTGCATTGTATCTGCTCCACAAGTAAGCAGCCCAAGTGGCTGTTCAGATGGAAACCTCTTCCACCCCCAAGTACCCCCAGTCCTTGGGTATGGCAATGGGACTGAGCAAAACATAATCTGAGCCTAAGAGCTTCTGCTGCTGAGCCCTGCCTGAGCCCTGAGACCTGGACATCATTGCAGCCAAGAGACTTTCCTGCAGGGATACGAAGGATGTGCTTGCAGCACTGCTAGCCTCTCATCATTTGAAGGACTGGACAACCCATGGAAAAGACTATCCATGATATGCAGTAACAGTCTCTCATTAGATGATGCCTGCCAATGAATATAAATGACAATCTACACAGAAAAGCTGTCCAGCTCTTCACACTCTTTTCTCTCTTTATCATCTGCTGTTTTTCAGAAGGCCAACCTGTCTCTGTGCCAAAAACTGCTCTGGATCCCCATGATTACACTAATACTACTGTTCTCAACAAAGTTACACCATTTCCTTTTGGTGAATCTCTGAACAGACTCACCAGGACTTTCCCCACCTCCAATGACCTGGGAGAACTGTAGCTCCTCCCTGTAGGGATCCCAGCAGTCTGACAAGCCCCTCACAGGGACTGCTCCTTTAGGAGTCATGAATGTTTGCAAACAAAACACCACTGGGTAAATATGAGACCACAGAACACAAATTTGTGATACAGAATACATGGTAAAGTACAGTCAAGACAGTGAACCTGGAAGAATGTGGTCTTCCCCATTGCAAGAGCTAAGAAACATAGCAGAGAATTGTGCCCCAGATAGAGATGAACTTACCCTGTTATGAGGAAATGTAACAGGAGATCACTTGGCTTGTCAGTATCTGATGAGGGTGAGACTGTGAAGACAAAGAAGATTATGTCAAGATAAGACTCTGTTTCCAGATATTATGGCAGCCAAAGTTTTGGAAAATGTAGTTGGAAAAGCCTGTAAAAATATGAAATAAACAGATGCAAATGTTTCAAAGCAAAATAAAAGCGTAAAAGTTGATACCTCAATTAAAAAATAAAATTCACTTCATGAAGCAGAATTTATTATTGTAGGTTTAGAAGTAAACATATGGGTCCATGATTTTGTGCATAAATACAATAGGAAGATCTCTTTTGTGTATCCTTTTGAACTAGAAATTTTTTCAAAATAGATTTTTTAAAGTAAAGCTCTGTCACTTTTTCCTACCTCTTTTGCAGAGTATCTGGAGTTGTGGATTTATTACTAAGTACATATTGCAGAGCAGGCAGATCCCCATAAGCATGAAATCCATTTCTATGTGCAACCATAAATCTTAAAAGCACTATCTATATCAGCAGAAAAAAATAAGTGAGGACCCATTTTGGCTTTGTGTATTTGTTCATCAAATTGTTTGTGCATAAATTGTTTCCTCTGTGGTTTTTTTTTTCTCCTCTACATATATTCTCATCAGAGAGTTAGAGCATTGTCTCTACCTATTTTTGTTCTCTAAATGCCACCAAATGTTTAGAGGAAGGATGAAAGCTTTGAGTTCAGCACAGACTAAGATAGGTTTGTTACCTAGTCAGCTATCTAGTGACAGGTATTGACACAACTCCCAATAAAAATTTGAGATGCTGGAACAGAAGATGAGGTGGAGGTTCTCTGGGGATTTCATGGAGAGCATAGCTTCACACATGCTGTAGCCTGTGCCCCACATACAACCCCCAGTGAGATACAGGAAAGGCTGCTGAGGAAAAATGGCAGTCGGGAGCAAGATGCTACAGCTGCCACATTAATTCATGTGCCTGGATCTCAGTGTCTAAAGGAGGCAGTTGGAAAGAGGGCCAGTGGGCCAGATGAGTCATTTTCTCAAGGGCTGGATTGAATCACAGACTATGGGCTGAGTGTTCCTCATCTTGGAGTGCTGGTTTGATTTCACCACAGGCCACTGAAGGCTGGGATCAGTTTTAGCTTTAAAGAAAGAGGCCAAAATGGGTACTTACAAAGTCAAAAGCATTGGTGTTTTTGCATGAGGCACCTGCTTGGTGGAGATGGCAAGGGTGAAGTGATTTTAGTAAGTGCTTCCTCACTAGTGTAGAGTGGCTTCAAGCCAAGCTGGGCACATCCCTGAGATCCATTTATGTCTGTATTTTCAGTACCTTCGCTGTACCTGCTCTGAACTGATATTACCCATGTCTGTGTCCAAAGTTTTACGTGAAATTTTTTACCAATCAACATATCTGGCCTTCAAGTCTTAATTTATTAGAACACTATTCAATTAACATTTTTACTAAATAGTAAGCTTTTCAGTTGTTAACAAAGCCAAGTACAAATCACATTTTATATTAAAGTGACAGATGATGGAAATGAACATGTCAAGAGTGAGCATGCAGCAGGCAATTCTTGCACTGTAGTTGTAGATTTGCTTTCTTGCTGCCTTTCTGTCAACCTTATGTTTTTCTAAATTCACTGCCCAGTGATCTTTTTTAATGTACAAATCATAATATCATAGAATAATTTACATTGGAAATGTTCACTGCAGGTATATCATATTGCATCATCCTTGAGAAAAAAGATATAGTGACATTCTCAAATGTCATGAGCATAATTAGAGTTTGTTTTTCCTTCCTCTATGCACAGAAAACGGTTTCATCAGAACAAACTGTTTCTTAGTGATTGTAATTGAGGTCTGTAAATCACATAACATGCTTACTAGGACCATCTCATTAATTCCTTGCACAACTAGGCCAAACATTAGTATCAGTTGCACTGTATTTACATGACTGCATTTGGAAGAAGAATTTAGCTTTTGTACCACTTCTCTTTCTCAAGATCAGCTAAATAAAATTAAGTTCTATACAGTAACACTAAGAAGAAACACCTGGTATTGCTGAACTAGTTATTTACCCTCCTACATAATGCTGTGAAACCTGGAACAGAAGCATTATAAATACTTTGATTCACAGTATTTGTACTTCATAATTTAAAATCATCGTTTTAGTTCAAGGCTTCACCAAAGCCATGGTGTTCTTCTGAAGAGGTTACCCTCATAACTCTCTAGCCCTCAAAACACCCACAGTACCAACAGCCATAGCAGAGACAGAAGGAGACTTGTTCTCAAAGAAATACCCCAGTGATCCCTTGGTTGGGGTGTTTGCTTTCTCCTGTAGTGAGGGGAGGTCCACTTTGCTTCACCAAAAGCTGAGAGTAAGCACATGAGCATGGATTTTGGGAACAAAGGAACTATCAGTAGGTTCATGATAGGGGGCAGATAGTTGTGCAGAATCACAAAATTGTGATGATTATGATGACATGTGCAAGTCATCAAAGGTGCAATGGGCCCTGACACTTAACTTTCTCATAAGCAAGTGAGATGCAGGAAACACCCTGTCTATTCGGCCACTTGTATAAAATCATTTTAAAAAAACTTTTCCTCTGATTTATCTAAAAGGTCTGTGGAAAAAAGTGGATGCCATGTGACATTGGAAAATACAGTTTCAGCCCAATACCCAACCCGTTTTGCATGTGGCTACTGCTCAAATAAGAAAAAATTGAGTGTCATGAGCCAGCTGGACACATCTTTTGCCCATCTGTTCCATATTTATTTATTTTTTCAACATTTGATTTACTGTTTAATGATTATATTTCTCTTATTTGGTACTTAATGGAGAGATACAAAAAGTTTTCAATGTCTCCTTCTGCTCCAATCATCCTGGAATTCCCACAGTCAAACATGGCTGCAAAACCAAGCTCTGTCACCAAGCATACTAACATTTTATTTATGTGCTTAGAACGCAATCAATAACTGTATATTTCCCAGATATCTTCATGCACTCAGTACAAGAGTAGAAGAATATTAGAATGTCTAATTTGACTTGGGAGCATTCTCTTCTCCTTTCAAAGAATAAATAAGTTTCTAATAGATAAACAAATAGTCATAATTCTAAACCTAGTACAGGAGCAATCCTAAACCCTCAAACCCTTTCTTCACTTCCTGCTTTGAAAGACAAGAAACACAATGTGTTTATTCTTGGAAAATTTTAAAAAACTACAGGGAAGAACTAGAGGGAAATGAATCCTAATGCTGAATGTGTCTCATAGGATGTTCTTTTCAGTTCCAAATTAAGTCAGTCATTGCATCTTTGGGAAATTTCAAGGCTTCTAACCTGCTTTGGAAAGCAATTTCACTGACACATTCTCAATAAATTAGTTTAGTTTTGTTCTTAAAAGACTGCTACTTCATACTTGTTAATATTGGTATTGTAGCTCTACTGCTGCAGGGATACAAATAAAGATAACTGGGGGAAGAAAAGAGTTACTGAGTGATCATAACCTTCATAAGCATTTAATGAATTAACAGTACCCCTTACAATCACCTCTCCTGGCAGCACAGAGTTAGAGCCAGATCAGCTTGTTCTTAGAATAGCTAAATCCAAAACATTTCAGACCAAGCAGCCCTGGGGAGTCTACATGCAGGAACTGGAGTTTGAAGTGGCTGCAGGTCACCATGTGTGGTTTGTTACCAGTTTTTCTGCAGCTCAGCAGCAAGCACTGTGACAAACTCAACCATTTTTCTGGGCCAGGAGTATGATCTTGCATTACAAGTTACCAGCACTGCAGGGAAATACAAAGTTTCCCAGAAGGAACAACCCCTTGAAGAGTTATGCTGGACATCTAAGTTTGGCCATGTCTGCCAAGCAGGTATTCAATACTCCACTCCTCAGGCTGCTGTTTTGAAGACCACAGCTACTCAGCTCTTGCCTACTGCCTCAGTTCCTTATATATGGGTAAGAAACTGCCTGTGCACAAAATAGGAAGCAACCCACTTCTTATCTGCAATCTGACTGTCACGCTCATGACACCAGTTCTGGCTTTGTAATTTCACTTGGGATTGTAAATATTTCTTGAAAAACTGCAACAGTCATCCCAACAGGACAAGAGGATGATGGAGTTTACACCTACCATGAGCACTGAGCAGAAGGTGGCCAGAACAGCAGCTGCTCCTGCTATTACCATATACTGCCTGAGTAGCGTGAATTCATAACTGCCAGTAGCATATAGTTTCTTTTAGTCATTTGGTTATTTTGTTATTTAAAACATAGTTATTGATATCATAATATCCAGTTCATTTTTCTATGAAGAACATAGGGCTACAGAGCAATCCAGGTTTCCTGCTTTTCATATTGTGCAAAACAAAGTATATTTTACTGTATTCCTGCTGTTTGCCTGATTTCCAAAATTTAGATTTATGATTATGTTCAGCACCAGAGGTAAGTAAACAATGGTCACAGTACAATGAATTTTGGATTAAGCACCTCTCACTTAGAAACAGCTGTTCTTTTGTGTTTCCTAAAAGTTTGCATGGTGTCTATTTTATTAAATATCTTCTGTTCAGTATTTCCTAGTTTTTGGACTTCAATAACTTTCTTTCAGAAAAAGAAGACAGATAGTGGCACTGTCTAGGGAAAAAAAAGTCAAGATAGGCTTTTTAGTAACAAACTCAGGACTCCTGAGATGTGTGAGAGCAGCAGTATATGTACAGCCAGCAGAGAGGGCAGCCCGGAGAGTTTTGGCAGGACTGATCTGCCCTGTTGGATACGCCAGTATCAAGAGGCTGAAAATGTCACTGAAGAGAACTGACCAAGAGAAACAATGCTAAGACAATTCCTAACCATTGAATTGCTGCAGAGAGATACAATAAAGAGATTAGAGCTGGGGGAGCTGGGAAGGACAGAAATAGTTATAGGGCATATGTATAGTCCTGGAGATCTTGAATTAAATGCTCTGAAAAGGTTTAGATATTTTTGGCAAGTGCTTAGGGCAGAATCAGGCCCACTCTAAATTATGTCAGCTGCCTGGCAATTACACACAGCAAATGCAGGAGACATAAGGCTGGGCTCTCTAGGACCCTACTGATGCAGCCAGAGGTGAGTTACACTGACGCAGCTTTCTGGCTCTTAGCTGATCTCTGTCACAAGAGGAGGGGATGATTTCAAGAAGTTCTGGTTTTCTCCATCTGATTTCATAACACAAAATCACATGATACAGACAAGGATGCGTTTGGGAATAGAAAAAATATTTTTGAAGTAAACACCTTAAGCTTTATTTTTGGTAGAGAGCCAACATTATCTTTATTTTTCTGTGTCTATGGCCCAGGAGTTAATAACATTATATTTAATCAGCAGAAAGCATTTTTGCAATTAACTTCATTTGGAACAGTATCTGGCTTTATAACATTGATTTTACACTTCATTGGGTTGATTGTTACATTGCTATTAAAGGATCACAGCATTTTATGTAGGATTGTTGTTAAAGACACAACAGAGTTAAAAGACCCTTTGTTATAGCTGCTACAGGTAACTAATAGAAACTACAAATAGCTGCAAAAATGAAAATCATAGAATCACAGAATAGTTTGGGTTAGAAGGGACCTTTAAAGGCTACCTGGACCAACCCCACTGCAATGAGCAGGGACATCTTCAACTAGATCAAGTTGCTCAGGGCCCCATTCAACTGACCTTGAACACTTCCAGGAATGGGGCATCCACACGTTCTCTGGGCAACCCGTTCCAATGCCTCATTATAAAAAATGTCTTCCTCTAGTCTGAACTCACCTTCTTCTTCTTAAATCAGTTCCTCTATATCCACCCCAACTTTCCTGCTGATGTTTATGACCCTTGTCATGAATGCAAACATGATTGGATTAGATGCAAAGTGCTGGTGTTTTCTTGATTCTACATTAAGATCCAACCCCAGTACCATAGGATGAAAAAGAAAAAAAACCAAAAATCTGGGAAAACTGGCAAAAATAGATAGCTCTTCCATACAAAGCCAGTGCCTTTGCTTCCCTCCCCAGATGTCCCTCACAGACCAGCCTAGGCAAGGCTGATGTGTAGAACTGGTGATTCAGCGTGGCTCATTTAATGTAGAGCTTAATGTTCTTGATGATAATTTAGATAGCTGAATCCCCAGCACCCACTTTAGCCAGCTCGTGTAGGAGGTATGAATGCAGGCACAGGGAGAAAAAGCATCGGATTTTATTCCATGCATTGTTCTTTATATCGTTAAGGGGGAAAAGCTCTGTTATGAGTTTTGTTATAACACATTTGTTAAACTACACAGACACACCCGTGAAAGAATGGAAACAGTGATTAGATAGGGTACAATCACTGACAGAATCACTATAATTTAAAAATGACTAATTTATTAATATCTTTAAAATACCCTAACTAAATCTCTATTTATATGGTCAGGCCTTTAGTAATTTAGCAATTCTGTCCCAGACTGTGTTTATTCATGTATAGGAACATTTTTGGGATCAGATTCTTTTGAAGCAGAGCCTTTGTCTATGCTATGTGAGAACACAAATAGCTAAGAGTCAGGCTGTCTCTGCAGGCAAAAATCAGTGTAACTGGATATGGGGAAAATCTGGGAGCACAGAGACACTGTTGTTGAAGGGAGACAAGCCCCTGTCTTCTCCAGAAGATGAGGATGACACATCCCTGAGAGGAGAACAACAGGTTGTGTGGTGGCTGGGAACTCCAGGACTTTATCTTATGTCTCTCCTGCTTCCTTTTCTGTCTGCCAAGAGCTATTAGCCACACATGCACAAACAAACCAGGAATAGTTACACATGCTTTTAAAAAGCTTGTGCTTGAATTGCTTCTTTAAAAAGCATATTTATACAGTCAATCAAAGCCAACAATATCTCCCAGCCAGTCAGTTGCACTCACTATTTCTTTTAAAATACAGCCTAATACTTCCTGATTCTCCACAGCCAGCCCTCCCTCCCCACAGAGGAGGGTTGCTGGTGGCAGCTCCTTGCCCTTGCGCTCTGCTTTCTGCTCTATTCAGACAATATTAGAAATGTTATGCTCCATCTTGTAACTGGGCTGATCTTTCTACAGAGGCAGTGGCATTCCTCTTTCATGCTACATGAAGCCATGCTCAGTGCTGGGGGAAGGGGAAAAGAAAGTTTCGGGGGCAATAATGTCCCATATAAATCCACTTGCACATCCAGTGCAGTAGAGCTCTCTGTGGCTGTATCCTGCAGAGCGCTTTGTGCAGAAGAGCATCCTTGTGGGGTCTCCTGGGCTTCTGAAACATCTGCTGCATTTTGATTTTTAAAATCCTTTACCGGGAAGTAATTGAAAAGTAAAGAATTCACAGGCAGGAAGACACTGAGAAGTTTTCAGGACACAAGAGAATCACAGCAGGAATTGACTGAAAGTTTGATTAGGCTCTTTAGTCTATAGATGTTGAAAATCACTAATTAATACTGAGTGATGATATAGATTATTTAATTAGCAGTCTCCAATGAACTGTAGCTGCTGAATTTTGTACTGGAGTTATTTCTGACAAAATAACATTGCCTTTCTTCCTTAACTCTTAGAAACAGAGTTAAGAAAAACAAGATTTAGTGCAAGGTTGCAGAATAGCAATTCCAGGGAAATAAGTCTTCTCATTATCGAAAGCACTACAGTGCAACCTCTACCAGTTGCCCTGACAATGTGTCTAACACTGCCATGGAGAAGCCCAGCACAGTGTTGAGTGGGTGTTTCTCACTACTTGCTTATTAAAACCTTGGTCTTTGCCCAAACTTCCACAAGGTCTTCCAATTAGTGCCAATTTTGGTGACAGTTTTGACCATGTGGATGCTTTTCCTCCAGGAAATGTGCTCCCACTGCAGCTTTGAGAGAAGGAGTCCCAAGAATAGCATCTCTGGGTTCAGTTTAAATTATATATTTGTTTTGAATTAAAATCATTCCGATATTAAACTTATAAAAATGTATATTGAGGAAAACAATGATAAACAACAATACCTAAATATATGCTGGTCTTTAAGATAGCAGTAGCAATTACTTTTCAGAAAACAGAGAAGAGCAGTGATAGGGAGCAGTTAATATTAGTAACAAGCTGCAAATGTGAGATAATTTTACTCAAAGCCACTCCTATCACAAATTATTACTTAAATTACTTGTCTGTGTTCTAAAAGCCATTTGGACCAGCCATAACTGACTCTTAATGCATATCAGTATCAGTATCTGTTATTATTGAAATAAATCAATCTTCCAATGGTATTGTTGAAAGAATGGCTTGCATTTCAAAGAGGTTTTGAGCAGTGTTACTTGGATTACTTCTGAAATTAACACATGTAAGAGGTGAGCATTTTCATAGAGACAGAATAAATTGGGGTACAATTTTGTCTCCATTATAGATGTTGGGAAATGTAAAAATGATGGAAGACTGGGAACCTTCCAAGGATGTAAAAAGTCATCATTAGCAAATTCTTATTCATACAAATTGAATAGAAGGATAATGCAGAAACAGACTGGGAGAAAACTCCTGCATACATGCATGCTGATGTGAGTTGCAGAAATCAGGAGCGGCAACACTGGAGACACAGCTCAGAGTCTAAGTGGCCCATAAGCAATGCTCAATGTATGAGTGAGACCAGACTGAAGTAAGCTTACTCCTGCTACCAAATTTTGGTGGTTTTGATGCTTCTCCCTTGAAGTTTCCGACCTTGAAATGTGGACTGGCAGACAGAGAGATTATTTTTTTCTTATTAGGGCAAAATAATTAGTGAAGCATTATTAATCAACATCTGGCCAGACATTCTGAGAAAGGCAACAGAGAATCTTAGCTATGCAAATACAAATTGCTTGAAAGACTATTCTCAAAACAAGTTTATTCATCCCTGGGTCCCTCCTGCCCTCTCAATCCAGGAGACACATAGCAAAATTGTTCTCGTAAAACAAATTTCATCCTAGTTGCATCTGCTCTGATTGAGTACAAGTCGTCAGCACTTAGATCTTTAGGCCAAAGGCAAAAGGCCTCCCTATTCTCCACTTCAACTTGAAATCAGGATGTCCTACTTATTGAATAAGTAGGAACATCAGTGATAGCAAGAGCATTGTGAGACCTATGTCAACACAGAGGGAGAAATGCTGAACTTCTCTTGTATTCTTCTCTTTTTGAAACAGAAATTGCTCTGAAAAGAAGAATTTAATGAAATTGGACCTTCTCACATTCACATCACATACTCCCTCTGCATTTGAACTAAATTTGGCTCAGGTGATTGTTCAGATTGTCTATGCAACTAGTCAAAATAGTAACAGCTGAAAGGGAAAGATGAACAAACATTTGTTCTGCAATAGCTGAACTGTGGGAGGATGATTCAAACCCCCCATAATACTTTTTTTTAAAAACTATTGATGGATACCAGATATTTTCAGCTTTTGAAACATTTCCATTCTGCATCCTTCTGATGGATAAATGGTTTGATTTTTTTTTTTCCTCACAGGTTGTTCTGAAAGAAGTTGCATGATTGCTTTGTTTTAGAAAATATAAAATCTATCAGAGAAAAAGAAGATTGATGTTTCCACATATATCCATCAGATGAACTGGTCAAGTAAGTGGATTTAGGCTCTGTTAGCAGAGAGATTGGAAGTTCTGTTTTAATTCATTGCATACAGACTTCTGCTTCACAAGGATGGCCAGTCCTTCACACAGAAACAGATTTACTGTTTAGTCTGTACCTGAGCAAAACATAAATTTAGTCTTTTGAACAGCAAAATATATGTTCGGTCCTTTTGCTATATTATTCCAACATCTTTGGAGCAAACTACTAAGTAGATATTTGTCACTTTGTTTTTCTTCCAGGTACAGCCATCACAGTGAGAAAAATCTGTCATGTATCAGCACTCCTGGACTTCTTACATTGGATGTTCTCAAAGAGACCTGCTCAAATTATTATTCCTAACCTGAAAGAGATCTCTTCCCATCTCATAGTAACCTCATCTGGTCACTATACACTTGTCCCCACCAGATCCTTTCATCGATCTAACACTTAAAGATCTTTGCCTTCAGATAAGCATGAGAAGCCAGAGCTGCTATTTATTCTCTGAGGTGGTTTTTGATGGGATGGAGTCAAGTTCAGGATGTTAAGAAAAAGCTGGGAACATGCATTCATGCTAAATTTAGGCCCAGTATCCTTCTACTGATCAGTAAACAGAGAAGCTTTCTGAGGTGTCCTGAGTTGCCCTTCCATCCTGTTTTTGTCCATCTGGGTTTGTAGGGACCTAAACTGGGTTTTATGTGTGACTGAGCAAATACATGGAAGTGAAATCATTGACATCTATTAGACATAAAGACATCATCTCTGGCTGAGCTGCAAAGTATCAAAGGCACCAAGAGTGTTTCAAGAAAGTAACAGTTTGTTCTGGTTTTTTACTCTTCTTGAGGCATTCCCTGTTGGTTAACTTCTATCAGTACTCTACATTTACTTGTATCTCTGATGTGCAAGAGCCTGAACCCAGGGAGGGTGAAAATCAGTACCTGCTTAAGAAGAAAATTATAAATTGAGTTTTGGCTCTACCAACACACCAGAAGTTTCCACAATGGTAAACCTTGCCTAGAGTTTTTGAAGATCTGACTCACAGATACCTCTCCCTCCTTAATCATTAAACAATTTGACCACCAAACCTCTGGCTTGAACTCTGTCTTGATGTACTTCAGCATTCTCAGTGTTGAGAAAGAAGATGCAGTTTTATCTTCATCTCAGAAAGGCAGGTCCCTGGAAAAGGGAGGCTGTAGGTACCTGCACCAACAAAATGTGAAATAAGCAGCCTGCAAGAAAAGAGACTGGAGCTCCAAGACTGAAAAGGATTCACACTGGAGCAGACAAGAACACATGGAATTTTACTATGTTTAGGACAAACGATGAGCATGTGTTTCAGATACTTAATACATAGTAACTATTTTAAGGGAAAATATTGTAGCTATTTTCTATACTTAGAACCTAGAGTGCACAGAAGATAAAGAAAAAATGTTCATGAACTTTGGAGGCCTCTGGATCATGCTCTTTCAGCATAGCAAACATCAAAACAACAGGTCATGTTGTGNNCTTTTTGTGCCCACATCCAAAAACTTTTAAAATTTTTTTTTTTTTTTTTTTTTTTTTTTTTTTTTTTTTTTAAAAGTCAAGTCATAGAGGGCATCCTTGGAATGAATTTCCCCTTTTCTAAAACCAGACAGTCTACTACATAACATAAAAGAGATTTTCAGAGTCTGTAATAGGTTTCACATGTGCTGAGATGCCTGGAAGGGTATAAAGAAGGCTGCAGTGTAGGGAAGTCTTGAGGTGGGTTGATGTGTAGAGCAAACAAGAACACAGTTGCAGTATTATTCCTTCCTGAATCAAAGCAGTGTTTCATTTTCACATCTTGACTTATTTTCTCAACCAAGAGAGGAGGAATGGGTTATAAATAATTAAAAATTTCTGCCTTTACTACCACTGAAACTGTAGGGGAAAAGCCATTGAACATGTGTCTGTATGACAGATGTGTTTTTCTCAAGCTCCCTCATATCCGCAAAGCAACAATATTCAAAAAAGTCCTGAGACAACACCTCAGAAGGATTTTACCTGAAGTGGCAATGGTTAATTGTGCTAGCATAGAGGTCTGAAAAAATTCCTTCCTAAACAAAGTAACATTTCATGTCAAGTTTATGTAATATTTATAGTATATTCCCTACACATACAGTTGTCACTCTGGACACTATCAAAATAAGCTTTTTAGGGAATTCTGGTAACCACATTAAATAAAGGAAATGGAAGGTATATTTTGTTGTGATGAATTTAATTTTGCTGTTCAAGAAAATAGCAATTCTTCAAAGAGGAATTTTTTGGGTTATTCAACTTTGAAAGCACCACTAAATTCACATGTATTTCTTTCTCCATCTTGACATAAATGCACACTCATGTATCAGAAGATATATTAACAAGATACATTTATAGAAAAGCCAGCTAGACATATAGGACTGCATCAAATATGATTCCAGTGAAAACAAAATAAAAATCAAGATCACTTCTATTTTTTGCTTGTGTCCATCTATTGCATGAGTTGGACAGAATAACAGTTTTTGTAGTGCTTATTAAACCCACACTTTGCTTGATATCAAAGAGAATTGCCTTATGCAACAAGAATGTTTCAGGAGAATCTTGACAGTTTTATTGAGAAACTATCAGAATTGTAAGGCACTTGCATCCATCCTCACACTGAAAACACATACCTGTAGCTTGTTATGATAATAGTACCTAAAACATAAAAGTAAATATTAACTCAATATAAATTTGGACTGAAATGAAAGACGCCTGCAGAACGTAACTCAGATCTGTCTTGCTCCATAAGGTTTCAAGCTTTGCTAGGCGACTATATAGGCAACTTCTAAATTTTACATGGATTGCATATATTGTCTGCAGTGTCTGCATCTATTTTCTGATGTGAAAAATAAAGGTTTCAAGTCACTTGGTTACCTCTGAGATGTTTTTTGTTGAGAAATTAGTCATGTATTTATGATTATAGTAGCAAAGGAAAATGTAGAAATAATTTAGTTGGCAAATCAGAAAAGAGAAAGCCTTGGACAAAACAGATTTGTCTACTCAGTGTAAATTAAGAAACACAGTTAATTTAGTATATGGCATAACACAGTATGCAGAACTTCTAGCTTGGTGCTGGTGAAACATTTCTACTAATTAGAAAAATCACACTTTCTAATTACAATTAATGTAAATAAAAACGTACACATATCACTTTGCAGAAGAAAAACATCCTGGATAAAATTCTGAAGAATTCTGAACAAAAATCATTCATAGTACAATTCTGTTTATTAAGTCTTGGTTTACCAACTTAACTAGATGAAGAACATATTTGACCAGAAATTGCATAATTTCTTCCCTGAACATGATGTTAAAACTGAAATGTTTCACCTGATTAAAAAAAATAATACCCAAAGTAGGAGACAATTCTATTACAAGACCTTACAGTTCATCAGGCAGAACAGGGAACATGTCACTAAAGTCATCCCATGAGAAAAAACATTATGCTTCGACACAAGGAATGCAGCCGATCATTTGAATTGCAAAGAATTCATTTTTTAATCTCTAAAATACACACATATAGATAATGATAGGATTAGAGCTTCTTTCTATGGATGGAGTTAGTTTTCCTGTTATTAATAGAATTAATATGAATATTAATAGTGTTTGCAGGTTCCTGTTCAGGACTAGGGCTTTTTTACATCAGATGCTACAAACACACACACAGAGTGATAGTGGTCCCTCAGTTCAAATTAAGGTTCTTCAACCCTTTACTGATAAGTATATTATTTTTCTTGTAAATCAGCCTGTTCCTCAAGACAGAAATAATTTTATTTTTTAGGAGATAAGAGTCAAACCCTTATCTAAAGATGTGTCAGTAGAAGTTTTCCACACATTAATGCTGGTTAATATCTAATTAAGACCAGACCTACCACAACATAGATCCCACCATTGAGAATATTTACTTCAGACTGGGTTAATGACAGAAATTGCTTAAGACTGGCTTATACTTAACATTTTTGCTAACTTTACCTCTTAACCACTTCATTAGGTAAATTATTAACCAAACTCCATAATTAATTTTCATCATTCTTTTCTCAGTTTCACTCTATAAGAATAAACAACTTGAATGTTATAAGAATACAACTACAATTTTGATTAGCAAATTTGTTTAAATACAAGCCCAAAGCATAATCATTGCTGGTGAAGTAAATGTTGTGGCCTATTCATAAACAGAGAAACTGAGGTAAGTTTTATATTCTTTTGAACCAAAAAGAAAAATGTGTAATTCTTTCCATTTTGTTCCAACAAGTGTGAATATTCTCATTCCCCCACAGTGACAAGTGCAGGCGTGGAGAAGTTGGTACTTGCAGCTGGAATTCCTACATGCCTAAAGATGTTGCTGCCAGAACAAGAGTTTCTTTTCTCAGATAGCTATGAGAAGATGGAGCAGATTCGATCCCAACATCCACTGCTGCCTAAATCACAGCATAATTAAAAGCTCAGATTAAAGCTTTTTACTTTTAAAGTTAAATGGCTGCAGGACCAATAATTATGAAAATGGGAGGAATCAGGCTTGGTGTGTTGAAAATGCAAATGCTACAGAAAATGGCCTGCAGGTGGCTGAATTATTTTGGAAGGCCTGTTGTAATAACCACTAGAGCTGGGAGGAGACTGCAAGCACTCAGGTCTGCCAGAACTGTCTTCTGAGTTTCATGGATCCAGTAGGGTAAGTAAAAGTGACAAGGAAGCAAGAGAAGAGGTAGAGCTAGAAATGGTGCAGGAAGGCTGTATATAGCCTCCACCCTCTCAGATGCCCTTCAGACAGCAGTCCATAGGAGGCAGCTGCCTTCAAAGCCTTGCAAACCATTTAGAAACAGTTCTCACTGGAACCCTGAACCTTCTCTTTCCTTTGTGTATGTTCAGTACACTCAGCTGAAGAAGTAAATGGCTCCAAATAATGGCCTGGAGTTAATGGCTAAAGTTCTAGAAAAATTGCTGGTAAAATAATACACGGGGCTGAGAAAATATTTAAACACAGAAGCATAAAATCAGGAAATGCTCTATAGTCAAGCATTACAAAATCCACTTAATATGGTTGTTGTGGTAGGGCAAATTTTGCTGTCTGAGAAGACAGTAATGAAAGCTAAAATTTTACATACAAACTAATTAGCCAACGTTGGTGTAATAAATTCCAGAGTTTCAAAGGCTTTCATAATGAGCTAAGGCTTAGACACACTTTTTTTCTATTGTATGATCAATACAAGCACAAGCACTGTTTCAAAAATTACAGCAATGTTTATGTACTTTGAATTCTCATTGTCAATATTTCAAAAGGAACTAATTCTGCAGTAATGAGCAAAAAACCTGAAAAGTTTCTTGTAAATTAGGTTTGGTTTAATCTGGAAGAGTTCAAAGAAAGTAGCTATGACTACTGAGGATGCTGTGTAGTTAATGATGGTTTAAAGATTTCAGTTATAAAAATATTTGCTTAATTCAAGGTCCAGATTTTGGGAAACATTGCAGCAGCAACTTCCAACAACCATAAGAGAAAATTTCAAGGATGGAATCTGCCTCCCCAGGCCATGCTAAGCAAAAAGCTAACACGTATCAGTTAATTCTGAGCACAGGCTGTGCTTCTGCAGCTCTCAGGAGCCCTTGTGAGGAGCTGATGATGATCCCATTGGGCCAAATGCTTTGCAAATGCATAAAAAGGATCATTCTTGACCTGTGACAACAAGGCTTCAAGTATGGGGGAATATACAGATCATATGAGAAAATATTTTCCACAGAATAGAGTGGTTTCAGTATACTATGAATTGATCTGCTGGTGAAACCAGCAGAGTACTGAATGAGAACTGCAGTGTCCTAGTCTGCTCAAGAAAAAAATTATAATGATTAATGAAAGCAGCAAGACATGGAAGCCAAATGGAGATGTGTGAGGGCCAGGACAGCAGTGCACAACACTGTCAAGGAGCTGATACATAAATGGAGAACAGCAGAACAGTCTGAAGGGAGAAGCACACTTGCTGATCGATTTTATCGAGGTTTGACTTGTGAATAAGAAGTGTCCAAAGAGTAGTCAAGGGGAGCTGCAAATTACTTGTTCAAGTGCAGATGAGGAAGGCAAAGGAAAGCAGCCCAGAAATCTCCATCCCTGTGCACACCAGAAAGTGAGAGGAGGGAGATGTCAGGAAGGGGAGTCAGCAAAAGGACTAGATAAGGGGAAGGACAAGTACTCTGTCAATTTTTTCTTTGAGGAAAGCTACAAGATCCCATCCACCAAGAGAGATAGAAACAGAAAAGGAGGAAGTGACAACAGCAGTAGAAACAGCACACTACTACTAAACAAAGACAGCTGAGACTGAGGCTGTCCCCAGTTGCCCCTCTCCCTGACTGAGGACAGCCAGGCAGGGCTCAGCCAGGGACCAAACCACCACTCCCTGCCCACCTGACCTGCTCACTAGACAACCTTGGTTTTGCCAGGCTGGCCAGCACTGAGAAGGACTTAATGAGTTCCTAAATTTTATTCTCCTTCAAACTTCTCTGAAGTCTGCGCTCTCTCCAGTGAGAAATGCAGAGACTCTGACTCTCTCACACACTGTCTGACATAGCAGCTTCACCTCAGTGATCCTTCTGATGCACATGAGGCCAAAGATGAAGGAGTAACTAACTCCATGATTAGAAGTCAGGTGTCTCAATGCATCAGCTTCTGGCATTCATGGTCTAAAACCCCAGATATCTCCTGCAATGGTAGCCTAAACGAGTCACAGTGCATCAAATAAAAACCCACCCCTGAAGGCATTCTGGCTTAGTCATCAGTCAAAGGTCTTATGCCACCAGTTATTAAAAAAACCCAGCTGATTGACCATTATCAAATAATTTAAATTGATATATTTGGAGATGTAAAATGTGCACTTTTGTCAGAATCAGGATAAGAATATATGTTGTTTTAAAAGAGTAGGAGAAGGGTATTAAAGTGTGTTCTGAAAGTCTGTTACACAGTTTGGAAGCAGAATATACTTCCTCATAGGGCTGTGTATGTTATTATTACTCCCTGGATTATTATTATAGCAAAAATCACATTTCTCCCTGGAAAGAGTGAGCTAAATTCCAGCACCCTTCCTTCAGCAAAAGTGCATAGGCCTCCATTACTTCTGCAGGAATAACTCCTTAGTCAAAGACCTGAAAATAAGAACAACAATGGGGTAAGTTGAGATAATTTTCACTTTACTCATTGCAGTTCTGAGGTGGGACTGTATGGAGAATGTGAACCTAGACCTAGATTAACAATTTGTTTTACACTACAGGTAAACTCTTGGATAAAGATGTGTCAAGGAAGTTTTGTCCAGAAAACTCTTTAAATGTAAAGCCAACCCAATTTTCATCAGGTATTTTTCTTAAACAGTTTTAAAGGATACTATTCTTTAAGTTTTTAAGTGTCTCCCGTGAAGTACTAAGCACTGTCAGTTTTCATGGTCGTCAATTATTTCTTCCAGTAGAGAAATTCAGGACACTGCTCTCTAAGGACCATTAAGGTCAATGAGCAGCAGGAGATGCATGAAAAGATAGACAAAAGCAGAACTGCCACTGCTGACCCAGGGAACCAGATACAGAGGCTAGAAATCTAACTACTAAAGTAGTCATTGTTAAGATACCTGCTGTAGTACCCATTTCTTACAATACTAGTGTTACAACTTTGTGAAAATATATGGATTTCACTTGACACTGCTAACCCTATGAATGGTGTGTAAAATATTTAACCATCTATTAGAGCCTCCAAGGCTTCCACAGTCAGCTGAGGACTTCAGTGCTCTGCATTCATAGTGCATGAATAATGCATATAGCCTTAACATCTCCAAAATCTTATTAGCCTTCCTATAATGGGTATTCTTATTATCAGCACCAAAGTTTTCACTTGTTTTATGTGTGATGAAAGTAACACTGCAGTGTGACACACATAACTCCCTGCTAAAATCGATAATCACTCAAATTTGTGCAAGTGAAGCCTGTACATACAGAAGGAAAAAAAATATTCCTGTCAGCTTAAGAGAAATGTCTATCCTATTAGAAGCTCTGTAACTGCAAAAAATTGGCCATTTTTCTTCATCTTCTCCCTTCTACATGTGCTTTCACTCATAAATTCATTTGTTAGTCTGTACAATGATTGTTGCAAATCTAGTTCTGGGAATGCATTGTTGGGTTTTAAGCAGCAGATGTTACCATTATATGTCTCCAGAAGAAGGCATAAGTGATCAAAACCCTGGCCTGAAGCTAGACTGTATGTACATAGAAATGGATCAATAAGATACCCAGTGTATTTTTATTTTCTGTCTTAAACCAGAAGTCAAATGAGTCAAATGTGATCAAATTAAGAAGCCAGAGAGAGGAGTAATGGATTCTGCTTTCTGCTGTAGCACTGATTCACAGCGGAATACCACCACATATGCCTGACACCACATGCAGCCATTTCATCTGCAAAACAGGCCTTTAACCCCTCATACATATGCTTATTATTCTGCACCTGGGTAGGTATTATAGGCATGATAATATGTTTTTACTTGACTATGGCTTCATGAAGATTTGTTGAAGCATGGATAAAAGCTACTCTAGGAAAATAAAATAGTGTTTAAATTTCAACCAGTTGAATGCACACATTTAGACATGCTTAGATAATTACTTCTAGTCCTTATCATTTCCATCAGTGAATAAAAATTATTTTGTAAGACATTATCAGGACATAAAAGAATGGAAAGTACTGTGAGAAAATAATTTTCATCAAGAAAACACGAACAAATTATTTCTGCACACACGTGATCTGTTGATATAATCGTGTAGAAATCTTGGTTTGAACATTGACATTTGCCTCAGTACAGCTTATTTTTATTAAAGTCACTGAGGTTTCTCATGGGTGGATTAGAAAACCAATTTAAAGCCCCCTGAAAGTAGCTGAGGACTGCTCTTTGAAGCATTTGAAGTATCTGTTGATGGTATTCTTGCAAGAGAGAAGATTCATTCAACTTTCAATTTATTAATCATACTTATATGGAAAAAGTTTATCAGGCTTTAGAATGCATTCTCATATTGACATATGGTTGTATTTCTTTGAGCAGTTTCCCTCCTGTTTTTCAAAATAATACACAGAATCCAACAAATTGCTTTTTGTTATATATTTGTCATTGACACGAGTTCTAGGATGGCATTAGGAAACACAGAACATTGCACAAAGACTTGATTTATCTTTAATATCCTATGCATTCATTAGCTATATAATTTGAATTACTATCAATATAGTATTATTTCATTACTCAGCAAGGGACCTATCAGAAACATATGAGCAGATTGCTGAATTTTTCTTTGGCATTTGTAGTATTTAGCATAATTATTAAAAGAAAAAAAAATACTACAGAAGACAAGTAAATAGATTCATGTCACTCAAGGCAGGGAGAAAATAGAGAAAATGCTTCTCTAGTAATACATTAAAATGCAGATAAATGAACACAAGCCTTTGAAGCATTGACACTATGTATAGCCACCAGATTCCCAGAAAACTGATCTCTATGTGAAATCAGTGGCAGGGGGTCAAGATAGGAATTTTGTTGATATAATGTTTGAAGAACTCCAGTTTTGATCTGGTTTAATTTTTTGTTGATTAAACTATAAAATTGTTTATGTTTCAACACTTTGTATGCAAATTATGACCAAAAATTTGATACTTCTTGCTTTGAAAAAGTGTATCATGTCACCATGAGACTCTCACACAAGCTAATGTTTGCTTACAGGCACAATTGAGAAGAGCATAATTTGTAGCAAACTTAGAAATATTTATGCATGTGCCTAATTTTCTGCCACAAATGGCCCTGCTGAAGCCAATGAAGCAATTCTCATCAGCAAAGTTAAACATGCACAAAAAATGTAAGGGGTAACAGGGATCCAGGCTGCACTCAGATTCGGAAAATAATTGAAGGAGGCTTGGGATGAGATTAGGACACAGGTGTCAAAAGGTATCAAGCTCCCTAGTCAGAAATTGTTTTGGAACTGCATTTCTGAATTTCAGCTCAGAAATCTATCGGCAACACTGAGTACATCCTTTGTGTTGTCTCTACATTCTCAAGGAAAACATATAGTAAGGCTGTTATAAAGATAAATAATCTGATTTTTAAAAACACAGAGGGGAAAGTGAGGAGAGTGTTCTTTCCATCATACAAGAGGGGAAGAAGAATTTCTAAAGCTTTCTCTGTGGTGGAGATAGATTTCCCCTGATTTTGGAGGGAGGAGAAGATGCTTATGCTTTGGCCTTCATAAAGCTAGAAGACGTGTGACTTGTCCTAGTGGAAGCTGAAAGAGGAAAAGCAGGCTCTTGTGTAGAAGTCCTCTGACTCTACACCTTCAACAAACCACTGCAGGACATGCATGCCTCAGTGTGGGATCCTATCTATTTATTACATAGCTAAGAAAATGCAAGCACATGAAGAATAAATTGTAAGGCTTAGATTATGCTTAGAGACCTTAAATTAGCAAAATTGAACTTGAATATAGCCCCAGATATGAAATACACAGCTGGCTTATCATTGTAGTTGGCATCAGAGCAACTCTACTGAAATAAATCAGTAAGACTAGTGCATGTAAAAAGGCAGTCAGATCTACCACCCCCTTCTGCCATGCCCACCTGCAGAATTAGATCAATGTTTGTATTAGTGTAAAACATCCAGGTGGATGTAACCTATTATGATTCATAATAACGTAGTCATTCACCGAAAAAATCAGGATAGATACTTTATTCTCTTGAAAAAAATCCAATCTTCATTTTGCCATAAAATATTTTGGTAGTTGAAAGTCTTGGCATATCAAGGGTACTTGATAAAAACTATATTTAAGAACCTAGTTTTTTAGCACAGGAAGAAACTAGTCTTATTCTCCTCCAGAGAATTCAGCATTTTTGGATAGAAAAAAATTTAAAAATTGATATGCAGAAGAAAGAGACAAATCAGGGACCTACAGCCCTTCCTAAGATGTTTACTTATTCATCAGTGAGCTTTCCAGTTTAATGAAGAATTATATCAGCCAGTTCATCTTGTTCATGTGGAACTACAGAATAATAGGGGTGGAATGGATTGGAATGGAGTGGAATGAACAGTGTAATCCATTCTTCTGCTCTGTAGTACAAAAAGATACACCAACATCATTCATGACAAAAATCAAGCATCCTTTTCTTAACATCAACTTCTGCTGAAAACCTTTGAGAAATGTCCCTTGGATACAGTGTCAGGGAGGAAAGTGGGGAATTCATGAAAAGGCATCAAGACCACGAAGAAGCAAGCAGCATAATTTTTCACCTGAAAATGAGAACCAGGTTGTGACCCCTGGTTGTAACCTCTCATGAGAAGAAAGGAGCTGATTATGAACATTATGGTAATTCTTCCTGGGAAGGAATGAATATTTTCAATGCAAAGCATCTCATGAAAGCAAATGATCCAGAAAAAACCCAAGTTTCCAAAAACTTGGAGGAGCACTGGTTTAGCATATCTATTTTCTATGCAGATTTCTTGCCATTCTTTTCTGCTTAATTGTAACACATATCATACTTGCTTCAGTTTAACCTGATGCTTCTTATTCCGTTCATGCTTTCAGTCTTTTCTGATGAGGATTCTCACTCCTGGGTTCATTTTGATCAGGTTTTATGTTTCACAACCATAGATACGCAGCTTACACTTGGTCCTGTTTTATTGTATAGCTATTAATTTCAGTGACCATGTATTTTCTTGGATGGGTTGTATGAGCATGTGTGACCCTGTTTTTCACATCTGAGGTGTTTTGGTTTTCTAAATTCTTTTCCCAGGAAAAGTTCTGTAAACAATGGGAATGTTTTTCTAACAGTACCTATGTTATTCATTCCTTCTCACAGGAGGGACTTCTTGATGTCCCTCTGGTTTGACCAATGTGATTGAAGAGGTTTGCCTTTGTTTCACCAATCAAATTGGTCTGTGTAAAACAGTATATAAGGGAGATGCATCCCTAAATAAAGAGTCTGTTTTTAGGCTTCTGACCTTGGAGTCTTGTGTCGTTGTGGTACAAAAACAGTGTCTAACATGTAATGAAACTATTTCAGTACATATAGGACATCTACCACTTTTCTCCCACCTGAAAAGCATATTTTCTTGTCCCTAGCTGTCCAATGTGATTTGTTCTTGAAAAATCTTTTATCTTTTCTTTCATTACCTGCTAATTTTCACACATGCTTTGATTATTTATTCCAGAATTTTCAAGATATTTAATTGACCAGAGCCAAAGGTCTGGCTCTTCTTTTTTCAACTTCTTCAGAGGTTAGCATATCTAGACTTTCCCTCCTTTCACAAACTTATCCAAGCACCACTGTTCTTCATATCACCAACTCTCTGTCCTGAAATAGCCTTTCTCTGCTGTCAGGCTCTTGTAACTCATCTGGGAGCTGCTAAACAATTTGAAAATATCTTACAGAAACTAACCCAAGGACCTGAACTTTTTCTCCAAAATCTAGCCTAGCTTTATACTCTTTTAACTACCATACTTTATAGAAGTTGACTGTTTATGGTCAGTTTTTCAAAAAGATATCAACCACTTCAGACTTCTTTCCTCCACCCATTAATATCATCTATCCATTGTTGAATAGCTAGAAAAAGTATTTTGTCTTTCTGTTAATACTTCAAATACTTTAAAATTAATTATTTTAGCTTTTCTTAGCCTGTTTGCATACCCTTTCATATTCTTCCATTTTTCCTCTGCATACAACCACTTACTTTTTAAACTCAGCTTTCAAATCTGATGTTGCTTCTGATTCATCTGCACTTTCTCTTTTTCCCTGTGAGGCTATTGCAGAGTTGGTTGGTACAGTTAAATTAGTTTTCTATTACTTTTCCATTGCTACTCTCACTGGGATAGTTAGCATTTGCAGTTCTGGTGTTACTACTTTCTGGAACAATCAGTTTTCCAGAATCTGGTCTACCCAACAGCTTTACTCAGGAAGAATACAAGCTGAAAATCATCATAGTTATTTTAATATTTTAAAATTTCTCCAACCTCCTCTCACTTGACACGTTTAAGACCACATCCAGAAGTGGATGAAAACGAAGGTTATTTTACTTCTGATTCTGGATGGGGAAATATTTCCTAATTGTATTCATGAATGTGAAGAAAAATTTTAATTCTTTTCAGTATTCTAAAAACAAATAAGCATGGAAGCATTTTCAACATTAAAAGAAAGAATTAACCATATTGAGAATATTTGCCTAAAACTATTGAAGCTTCAGCATTAAAATTTTATACTATTTCAATCAAATTAAATATTGCTGTCAATAATAATGCTTTATGTAAGTATGACATAAGAGTTCATTTTGGTAAATGTGCCATCTCTCACAAATTGCTGTTAAATTTTAAACTTTTCATGTATCTGAAATGTGCATGAGAAATTGATCCTCAAGAACACATGGAGGAAAAATGAAATTTATGCTAGTTCAATGATAATAGTAGAAATTCTTACCGATCTAGCACTTTTGGAAGCTTAGGTCTTTTAGCAAGATATGATAACATGCAAGATTTGATACTCACTTTTTGTTCATTGAAAGACAGAGATTGACCACAAGTGTTAGATGTGGTGACTCAAGCACAGATTACTTTATTCAAAGAATACTTAGATTGTCTGATGGCAATGTTAAAAAGATCAATGTTTTCTCTTCTTTTTTTTTTTTTTTTTTTGGCAATATTTTTTTTTCACTGTCTCTTGTGAAATTAATATTTTTTTTTTTTGCCTACACAGTAAAACCTTGGACTAGTATTCTATTCATAAAGCTCCATTTTTGTAGTGGATTGTAAAAATTCTCCTAGCACCAGCTGACATAGTCCACTTAAGTATGAAAACTGTTGATAGTTAGTACTGCTCAGAGTACTACAGATATAAGCAATGTATGCTTTTACAAGACTACAAACAAATAAAAATCTAAAAAGAATAAAGTTTCTAAATATTCCAAACAGTCTTCAGAATATCTGTTAATGTTCCAGTGTGACATGCATGACTCTGGGATGTGTCCTATATGGTTTTCTGTTCTTTCTTAATAGTAAAGAAACAAAATAAAATAATATCCTTCTTGGACTTCCACCAAGGGGTAAGAGGTAGAATTTGAAAAACAGAGAGTTATTTTTCTTCAGAGATGCTCAACTATATTACACCGGGTCATAATTAAATCAGTCTAGAGTGATATCTCTGGAACACCCATTTTATGTCAGACTGGTATTAATCATCTCCAAGGTGATCCCAGTTTCTATGGGAACTATGATATTTGTTTGTGTTCCTAGCACTGGCTGGTCGCCCAAGTTTGGCAGCCTCCTTATAGTAATCCAGCAGATTAGAATGTTAAGTCTCCATCATGAATTTTTCATTACTGCTGTCAGCATGACACTGTCCTTTATAGAAATAATTACCAATTAATAAATCCTGTTCTGTGTTCAGATGGGAAAGGTTGCCGATGTTAAACCTGCCCTTTTGTAACCAAGCTGTTTAAACCCTTTTCAATTTTGTCAAGCAAAGAAAGCTCATTTTTTTCACTGGTAAGATCTTTCAAAAATCTGTAAACTCCTCACCATTCATTTTTTCCCATGACTTTTAGAAATACTTTCCTGCTTCAATTGATATCTTTCCTACGTGGAGATGCCATGTTTTGCTTCCCTTTTTGATAGGAGGGAAGCAGACAGACCTTATAAAGTCAGTTCCACTTGATTCATGCAGAAAATCTGGTCTCCCTTCGCTATGAAGCAGTATAAACTCTCAAAGACACCTTCATTGTCGTGGCAAAGTACAGAGGTATCACAGTACCTGGTGTCCTCATACTTTTTTTCCTTCAAAGACATGCTTATCATAAAGAAGTTTCCCCTTCTCTTTTTGTTGTAATTTCTTTTTTTTTTTTTCCTTTAAAGGGCCTGTTTCAGCATTCATACCTAAAGCTTGCTCAAGCCTTTCTTTTAATCTGAGCCAAGAAGAGAAGTTCTGGGGGCTCACCACGAAGACTTTTACAAGAATGGACCAAACCAGCAGGTGAAGGGTCAAAGCTGAAGGAGAGGAGGTGTCGGCCCAGGATCCACTGCCATCATTCATCAATCCTCCAAGTACAGCAAACTCCAGAGTTCACTGGGTCTGGGAGGCCCCACTCTGAGGGAGGTTACAGAGCAAAGTCTGCTGTGGGCCAGGAGAGCTCAAAGGGTCTCGCTATGTACTGCTGTTATAGGGCCTGAAGAAAGTGGGCTTTAGACATAACACTGCTTCACCCTGGCCACACTTCAGGTTGGAAACCTTCTTTGAGAGTTAGAGAACAAAGATATTATCCTGATTTTACCATTACTCAGGCAAAGAAAAAAGTTTCCAAGGCTGTTAAAAAAACCCCAAACTAACCAGGAGCTTGTTAGACAGCACAAGTTCCAAACATTCAGTAAGAATCACCGCAAATGTTTACATCAACTTTGTAGCATCACAGGAAAAAAACCATGATCATTTACAATTTCAGAGACACAAGGGAAATAGCTGACAAAAATATTGCTCATAAAGCCTTTGCTTCATTTGTAAAACCCCATAAATAAACACAAAGATCTGAGAATATTGTTCCTTTGCATATCACAGAAAACTGACATAAAGCATTACCAAAACCTCAGATTTATTACCAGGAGTATATAATGTTAAGGAGTTTATAAGTGGATAATTTATGTTTTTACAATTATGTCTGCCATATATTATGGGGGCTGTTCTTTACTCCTATCAAGTATTCATCTGTAAGATTATTTTATACTGTAAAACATTCACAATAGTAATCTTCCTCTCTTTTTTGTTTTATTATTTGTTTATTATTTTGTTTATTATTATTTTTATTAAATACTAAAATATTTAATTAAAACAAGTTTCATTTAATATTCCCTTTTACTTGGAGAAGGAGCTTTCCAAAAATGGAAAAAAAGCAATAGTGTCATAGTCAGGGACTTAATCCAAGGTTCCTGACCTAGTCCTATACCTAATCTAAAGTTATGGCAAACTGTAGTTCACCTAGCTGTAATAAGTAAGAATTTTTAACATTCTTAATTTGGAAAGGCAAAACATCCTCACAGTCACAATTCAAAGAACTTTGTGCTAGCAACAGCTCAGCCCTTGGTTGCATGTACCAAATGCCAAAGGCTTGTACCAAAGTATTCTCAACATCAGTACTTCAGTCCAGTCATAGCTACTCTAAACTTAGATACAGTATGTGAATCAGACATGTAGATGTGATCAAGCTAGAATTAATTAAGATCTGTTGTGCTTTAACCCCAGACAGCAACTAAGTACCACCCAGCTACACTCTGTGTGATCCTTAGTAACACAGAGCATGCCATAAATCAAAGCAAACGTTAAAAAGGAAAACAAACTTGTTTTCAAGTTTCTCTCAGTGGATGCCACAGCATACAAATTAGAAATTTGGGTTATTCTTCGCTCAGCCTACCGTATTTTATGCATGTGTTCAGTAAAATACTCACAGTTTCAAAACTCATTTAAGAGGATATACTTCCTCATGAAAAATGAAAAAGCCTATTACATGAATAACGAGGCAACTGAAATTAACTCTTGTTCCTTAGAGGAATACTAGGTCTGGCTGGTTTAGAGGCACTTATGGAAGAAAGGCGATCCTGGTGCCACAACAGTTTTAAATTTATGTGATCCACAGGGTGTGACCACTCTTGCACACCATTCATACAAAGTACCCCTATGAAACACAACCTTTTCCTGGCACCTCTTCAGGGAAAGAAGCAGTTGTGACGGGGATGATACCTAAGCTGCTTAATCCTTTCATAATGAATTTGCTTTGTGTAAAGTATATCAGATGAAAAGGTCTTCAGAATGTCTACCAGCCTCATAGGTATGGCCAAAATCCCATACAAGGATCTGGCAGTGTGCCTTGCCTCTCTGAACAAGTGTCTTTAGAGAAAACAGAGCACTCCAGTCTCTCCATGAAGCCACACTTTCCTTCCTCTGACATCAACAGAGATTGTCAGCTTGCCTTCGTGCAGCTCACAAAATGGACACAGCAGTTTCCAGTATCACATCAACAGCAAAATGACGACTGCGAGAATTATTAACTTTAGTATAAATATTTGAAATCTGCTCTCAAGGCTAATACAAAGCAAATAGCAATACAAAGCAAATCCTTGTGAAAAAAGCTTTGGATGGATGCATAAATGTTTGTGAGTTACTCTTCTTCCTAAATGCCAGTATCTCTGCATATAGGAAAACTTGTGCATGAATAGGATTATTCAGTATCTGTTTTTCATTGTTCTTCTGTTTAATAAGTTTCTGTCACTGGGGCAGTCAACAAAGGAAATATTATGAAATGTGGGGTTCCTAAAGGCATCTCAGCAGCTAATGGTTTTATTGACATGAGAATCTCTCATGCACTCTATTAAGAATGCCAGGTCAGAGAAGCATTCAAATGTCTAAACTATTACACAACAACAAGCGATGTAAAGGAAAGTCAGGTTTCCAACTCTGCTTTGAGTCTAAACACAGAATTGAATTGGGATTAGTCCACTTTTAGATTAGTAATGGCTAACCAGGTGATTATCTGCCTACCATAAGCTTGAGTATTTCTGTGGGTATTTCTTTTCCAAACCAATATTTTACAGTAAAATCATACATTATGAAACAGCTAGTATACCTTATCGCAGTAAAAATATTTTAAAGATAAAAGCTGAAAAACCAGCAAAAGAAAGTGGAATATTTTTTAAAAACCAGCAGAAAGCTGGTAAGTGTCTGTTTGAGTACAGGACTTTTGGCAGGAGGAGAAGGAGGAGTTAAGATTTAGTTATGATTTATTTCTGTTCATGACAGAAAACCAACTAAAGATTTGCTTTTTTTATTGTACTTCTATCACCCAGGAACTAAAAAGATAGATGGATATGTCATTTCACTTCTGCAAGTGGAACTGTGCCAAAAATGTACTAGATGGAAAATTAAACTCACCACAAGCTACCATACCGGTAGTAAAAATGAAAACATTAAATCTTCTGCATATGCAGTAAGACAGCCCAGATATCAGTCTTTTGTTCTGATTTCTTTCCTCCATAGGGATCATTTACTGCTCTCAGCAAAATCCAGCATTACCTTACAATGAATGTCAATTTGATAAAGCAGAAAAATTAAACTGAGGAGAGCCTGGTGAATTCAACTACTTGCTTCACCTGAGGCGAGGTGCTCACTCCAGGATGTGCCTAAGAGGTCCCCAGCTCCTCATGCAACCTCCTAGATAGCTGTGTTTGCATTAATTAATTAAAATATATATTGCACTCTGTCACAATATGAAGCTGGAAAAGATTTGCAACCTGTGAAGTAGCTCTGCAGGTGAACAGGCCATGTTTCAACAGCAGAAATATAAAGATTTACTTGAACTAAGGCAAAACATGAGGTGGTATCTATGTCCTACATCCTTGCCAGCTGGGAGGAGGAAAGGGTAGTCAAATTTTCTTGTGGATAAACTTGTGCAAGTCTTACCTTCCAGGACTAATTTTTAGAACAGTAGTATGCTGCTGTTGGAAGAACGAACTCCAAGAATTGGTCAAATAAAATTATCAAAATTAATTTCATTACTGAATTTAGTGTAAATTTTTAAGGCAAATATTGGCTTAGATCTTAAGGTTGTACCCTAATAATCAAACATATATAGCTAATAAATATTGCATTTTTTTTTCTGTAAAGGCATAACTAGAAGCAGCAATGAAAGATGCAGGTCACAGCTAGATAAATGTGTTTCCACAGTCACCGTATCAGTGTATGCCACTCTAAGTTGTAGCAAAAAAATGCAGTACTATGACCTAAATATACCTAAGTATATCACTACTCTCAGAGATGGATAAACCCAATTAGATGTTAGGTGGACAGAACTCTTGCCCCAGTGCTATTCTCAGTGGCTAGATTATCACATATGCTCTGACTTGTAATTAGTTTTAAATTCCCACACTGTCTAATTATGAAGAGTAATTTCCCAATGTTCCCTTTCTTATGAGCAGAGAGAAATAGGCTCCTCCAGGAGGTTACAGTGTGTTTTAGGTGTGCTGGTTTGTGGGAATGGAGAGGGCCCCAGCGGCCCTGCCTTGGAGAGAGGCCTGCTGAGGAGATAAGAAAGGGAGTGCACAACCCCCTGCCAGACCCCCAAGATAAGAAAGTAACTTTTCAGCCACAGCGACCAAGAAAGGTCCTGTAAGCCCCCAGAAGTTTGAATGTAATTTGCTGTAACCCATTGGCCCGTGCTCCTCCACTCCCACCTTGGTTTGCCCATAAAAACCCCCTAGATCGCCCCGCTTGTTAGGGACACCCGTCACTGGCTCCCCTTCGCTGCTGCTCTGCAATAAAGCTGACTCCTGCGGAATCGCTATACGGGACCCTCCTCTCTTCTTCCCGGGCGAGCAATAGAGGCTGCCTCGCAGGACAGGGCATGCAGAGCTGAAATCACATAAGAGCTGAGAAATCACTAAGCTGCCCTGTCTCTGCTGAGAGAAGCCTCCGGCCCACTGAGGGGGTGCTCTGGCCCCTAGAAGGCTGTCTCTAGCGAGATATCCTTTTGGAGTGGCTTCTGCCCCCTGGGTTCGAACGGCGGACCCCAGACCAGCGGCCGGAATACTGGTTCACTTACTACAGAGATTCTTTTTTTCATTGAGTTGTTAAAGAGGAATTAGGCAATGTAACCTCACTTTCAAGTTTGTTTCAAGCATAGCTAATGCATGTCTGTGTGTTTATGTAGAAGTGAAAGGAAAAGGTTTCACTCTCCATTTCACAACTAAGTCACAGTAGTTTTGTATGACAATGTGTGTTAACTAACTTCTGTAACCAGCAGCAGAAGCTACTTATTCAAGAGGAAATGGAAAATTTATTAATGTTTGCCCAGAAAAGTAACATCTAAATCTG
This sequence comes from Aegithalos caudatus, assembly GCA_013389925.1. Taxonomy (NCBI): domain Eukaryota; kingdom Metazoa; phylum Chordata; class Aves; order Passeriformes; family Aegithalidae; genus Aegithalos; species Aegithalos caudatus. The sequence goes on from WEIU01020918.1 coordinate 52,994, forward strand.
TCTTTTCTAACTACTTTGGATCATCTGCAAAAAGATGGGCAGAAATATTGGTCAGTTGGGATCCCAGTCTTACTTTCATCATTATAATATGACTTTCTTATTTCATACATTTCAGCATTCTTATGAGAAAGCTATGTTCGGGGATGATAGAATAAATGAACGTCAGGCTGAATGCTGCTAATAAGGGAATGTTGTCAGTGACAGCAACACAGTAATGGCACAGATCATTGAGAGAAATTAATAGCAAAATGGTTTGCTTTTTCTTTTAATTGCTTTTCATTATACTGAAAGATTGAGGCTCTGCTTTCAATCCAAATTTTTCACAAGTAATTGGTGGGTGTAAACTTCTGTCAGAAGTTAATATTTTCCTATAGCCCTCAAACCAAAGTAGGCAATAGAACATTAGGTCTGGCATTTCTAATTAGAATGCTAATTACATAAAACCTTTTTGCCCCAAAACAGCAAGAAACTGTTCCTAATGCTTAGTGGGAGTCCCACCAATCAACATTCTGTTACAGTATTCATTTATGTGAAAAAGTCCATTGCTGCATACTACCTACTGTCTACTGTTACTCATATGTAACTTGAGCGGCAAAAATCCATCCAGGACTTTACAATCCTTCCAGCTTTCTTTAAAATTCTCCCTCAGCATGGTCCTTTTCACTTTGTAGTAAGTATGTTATCAAGGATAAACTAATATCAGAAGCAACAGGGAGCCTCAGCTGCAAGCCAGCAAATTCCAGTGCTCTTTATACCACCACACAGACTCATAGATTCATTTAGGCTGGGAAAGGTTTCTGAGATCAAGTCAAACCATTAAATTTGCACTGCCAATCCCATCCCTAAACTAAGTTCCCAAGTGCCACATCTCTATATCTCTTAAATTCCTTCAAGATTGGTGACTCCAACAGTTCTCTGGGCAGTCCATTGCAAATCTTGACAAGCCTCTCAGCGAAGAAACTTTTTTTAATATTCAATCTAAACTTCCCCTGGCACAGCTTGAAACAATTTCCTCTTCTCATAGAATCATAGGACCATAGAATATGCTGAATAGGAAAGGACCCATCAGGATCATTGAGTCCAACTCCCAGCCCTGCACATGACACCCCAAGCATCATTGAGAAATTGTCCAAACACTTCTTGAACTCTACCAGGCTTGATGCTGTCACCACTGCCCTGGAGAGTCTGTTCCAGTGCTTGACCACCCACTGGGTGAAAAACCTTTTCCCAGTATCTAACCTAAACCACCGCTGGCTCAGCCTCATGCTGTTTTCTTGTATCCTCTCACTGTTCACCAGAGAGAACAGATCAGTGCTTCCTCTGGTATACCTTTAATGTATTAATTTTTCTTGCCTGTTTATACTTTTTTTCTCCCTAGTAAGTTCAAGAAAAAAGTGTCTTTACCTCACTCCCTTGGTTCTATATCACTTCATTACAATTTATAGATCTTACAGCCTGAGATGACTCTGGCAGCTGATACTGCTCACAGTTAAATACCATCTACTAAATACCCAGAAGAAAGAAAGAGGAATGGAACAAAATTAAACAATACACAGAACACAAAACCAAGATGCCCTAAAAAGGAATAGCTTGTGCTGTATGGGCAGGAGAGAGAGCAGGGAAAGTGTCTCATGATGCTTTCTTCTCCCCATTGAATTTTGCCTCCTCTAATTACCTGAAGAAACAATATAGCCCTACAGAAAAGAAAAATGTTGGCAAACAGCATTGTAACCAGTATTTTCTCCACTTTATGTGTTTCTTTAATAAAAAAATTCTTTAATTCATATGTATGAAAGATGAAAAGAGAAAGCAAACTTTTCTCAGCACAAAATAAAGGAATTTTCTGGCTTTGGAAAATTTTATAGAGCTGGCCAGGAAAGAAACATATCTTCCCAGCACAATAGATTCTGTAGTAACCAGCGTGCATGTGATGATTTCATGTTCTTCATGCACAATGTTTGAATGTATGCGAACTGCACCAAGCTGATGCTACCTCTTCTGTGAGCATAAATGCATAAGACCATATTCTTGCTTAGAGGGCTGCACCAGCCTGTAATATTGGTCAGGAATGGACCTAAATTTTTTGCGCAAGAGTAGAAACTGTCATTAATTCTGCCTTTATTATTCACAGGTACCCTGGCTAAAGACTCAGAGTAAATCTTCGCTTGCAGAGCAAAAACCTGCTCTTGGAGAGCTTATGTACAAATTCCAGAGCACAATTTAAACAGTAAAATTTAACCAAGACCTATTTTTTAACATGTTTAGATTCCTGACTCTCCTTGCTTCCTTAAAAAAACTAGAGTGAACCCTGTAAATTTGGCTCCACCCACACGCAGGCAATTTTGCTTATAGACATCAGATCTGCAAGCACATTTCCAGTGGTATGTCTCTAAATTCCAGCTGTGTTCCCAGAGGCTCAGTAATGTAGAACAGCTTCTGATAAAAAGTGCTGATAAAATGGAAAATATGCCATTGCAGTTCTGCTGTAGCACTTGCACATCAAACACCCTTCCATGGGCTAAGTACAGATCTCTGGCCTCTGCTGTGAATAACAAAAGCATAGCCCCAAGTCTTCATCTTATCAGCATAAATCTTAGTGTCTGAGTCACTTAAAACCTCATGTTCAAAGAGATTGCAGAAGTGGTACAAAATATTCGTTTGAGAAAACACAGAACAAGAAAGGAATAACTGTTTTTCTTGTTGCTTGAGATCAGCAGTCGAAATGCTGTGGATGCTGCCCAGTCAGAGTTTGGAAAATTGGCAATGAGGGCCAGCAATTAGATAGCAGATCAATGTGTACATCCAGTTAAACTATAAGGTGACTGCTTGAGAAGTCCATACTAACACTGAAGAACAACAGTGAGAGGGAGTCTTAGAGAAAGGACCCCAGTGGCTCCATTCCTAAAAGACAGAAAGGCAATTTTCCACAGGAACAGCTGATCAATATGCTATCAAGTCAGCTATTTGTATTACTCCTCACCCAGATTGCTAATATGGCCTTTTAAACAGAATTCTGCCTCAGCTGACAGGCTGAAGCTGGTTTCTCCCCTGAGGATTTTAGGACTTTACCAGAATTGCTCACTTGCCTTAGTCATAAGAACAAGATGTCAAAGGTATGCATATGCTTAACAGGAAAAAACTCTCCTTTTAAACTGGTGAAAGCATTTTCCTTCTGATCTTTCAGTCTTCCATTCATTTACAAATAATAATTAGGCTTTGCTCTCTTTCTTGTGACTTTTGTTCTACAACCTGCAGGAGAATCAGCCTCAAGTAGGTGACTGCAGGGAACACCACCCTGAGGTGGGGGTGCTGGTTTTGGGTCCTGCAAAGCCTGTGAGCCCCACAGGGGTCTGCCACAGAGGAAAGCAGCCTCCATCCTGTGCCTCACTTTGGGCTGTGTTTGCTGTTACACTCCCCAAATGATGACAGTAGACTCCTTCTGTAAATGGTACTTTCTTGTGTTTTATATTTGTAGGGAAAATCAAAATACAAGTGTACTTATCCTGCATCTTGTTACATAAGAATTATTATTTCCAGCGATGGTTGTCCCAAGAGCCAGCATATATATTATCCTTTCTGCCCCAGGGTCTTTCGACTATTTATATAATCTATGTGATGTCTGTGTGGTGTTGTTTTCTCTGTCCACAGGGTGTTTAAAGGCTCTGCTCCAGACTGCAAGGGAGGATGGCAATCTCTGTGGGTAAAAATGTATATTTAGCCATCAAGCAGCAGTTGCTTAGGAGCCTTCCTATCCCTCAAGTGTAAAGGACAGCCAGATTTCAGGCCCTCGTAGACAAAAACACCAGTTAGATACATTTGTATCTATTTAAGAGTTCTCACTTCATTTACCTTAGCCTCCAGCCACCAGCACCAGCTAATGCAGTCATTTGACTTGTGAGCTAGGAGAAGCAGAACAGACCCTCTTGTTTCCTCAGGATGGGGCCCTTTGCAGGCTGGCATGCTTGCATACAGCTGGTGTGTGCCTCAGGAGTGCATTATGGCAGCCTCCAAGGGTCACACAGCTGGTCCCAGGCAGAATACATCCCATAAAATGTCACAGGCATATGAGTCCATAGGGTTCCTGCAGGTTCCTGCATACCTGGCAGTGTTAAATCAAATATTGAGACACCTTCTTTGAAACCTGGTGAGTGAATGGTCTGTAGCTTCTTAAACGTTTCTGCTGATCATTCGAGTTATGTAAACAATCCTTATACCTGGGAGCAAAATGCTTTTCCCTTTTCTTATCTCACAAGTCAAATATCCCCTTTTGGCATTGTTTTGTTGCAAAAAGAGGTTTAATAAATAAGTGATCAAGAAGACAAAGAAAGAGAATGAGAATACCTTGCACATCTAGGAAATTTGCTTCTTTCACCCTCTTCTGTTCTTCTGCTTTGTGTTTTGATCTGACACCCACTGAATTAAATGGTTTAGTACAGGATTCCTGCCAAATCTGCCATCACCCACTTCTGAAGAAGGAAGCAAATCATTCTGAAATCCAGTCCTGAAATAAACATAATTTCTTTTCTCCCCATCTCAACACAAAAACTACAGAAACTACACTTTGAAATTAAGTTACTTGTTATTCCTAGTCTGTCTTCCATGTTCTCTTGTAAGAACACTGAAGAAAAACAGCACAAAAAAAGTTATTATAGTAGGAATCTATCCAGATACACCTACAATCACATGGTTAATTAAAGTGGCACAAATTCATTCACCCACTTGCCAGCCCCATATGCAGCCACAAGACAGATTCAGACTCACTGCTGGGATACCTATAACCCGTTCCACATCGGATGAATGTGTATGTTTTCTCTGTGTGCACGTGGCTCTACAAGGACCTCCCTGTTTCCACAAGAATCTAACCTCCCATGAGTTTTTAAAGCTACCTCATTTCTCTCCAGGCCCAGGTCATCAAAATGAAGTTAAAAAAAAATCAAATCTCCCTTCAAGAAAATTCAGATTATTTTAGAAATAACTTCTTATATTGAAAAACTTAAGGTTTTTTTTTCATCATTTTCTCTCATGTGAATATGCAGAATGTGCTCAAGCAACATTTGCAGGAGTTTTGGTAGGATGGGGGTAAAGAACAAGAGGAATTTCTAGGGTTTGTTTTCCCCTCCAGTGAGAACATGTATTCCCACAAAGAGCAAGAAAATTAGTCTCCAAATAGTGCAAGATTTACAATCAAACCATGACAATTGGCAATATGGTTACAGCAGACAGGTCTTTGGTGCCACTTTCCAGGACCCTTTCCAGCATTCCTCAACCCCCCCACTTACCCAAATACACAATTTTCAACTCTCTCCTGGGTCACTGTCTTTGACAGAGCCCCTTTAGCTCTGTTCTGGGCCAGCCTGTACCCCTCCTGTGGAGAGTCACTCTTCTGACAGCTTTCTTGCTTGCTCAGCAAGCTGTCCAGTTTCTTGTCACCAGACTCCTACCTGGTTCATAATCTAGGGCAGCCAAGACCTCAGGCACTTCTGCTATCTCTGGGATTGAAATCACCTCCTGATGCTGATTGCATTCAGGCTAAGCTTCTGCAGTAGTCTGTGGTATCTTTGCTGATTCCCCAGGCTGAGTGGGAAAGATGTAGCTCTTCACAAAGTAGTTATAACTGATGTTTGTCATCAAGCTTCTGGGTTACAAGGACTGGGAGGAGGACTATCCTACCTTCCTTTTTGTCTCAGTTGCCTGCTTTTCCTCTTGAGGAATGGTGCTTAAGTCCAAAAAATGGACATTTTTTGCAATTGGGCAGTCTATTTTTCCATATACTTCTGATCCTGTCTAGAAACTTTCCCTCCCTTTTTCCTCCATTTTCCCTGTTGGTCTCTCCAACACAACAAGCATCTCACTCCTTGGCTGGCTGCTGCAGAACTTTGTGTCCAGCTCCATTTGTTACCTGCTGTGGCTTTTATAGAAAAATGTGTATTGAACCTGCCTGAATGAAGAGGATGTGAGAGAACAGAGAGTGCAGCTTTTGTGCCCAGGCAAAAAAAGGAGAAAAGCAAAAAAATGCTAAGTATCCCTTTATTTAATAGCTTTGTATGGAACCAAAACCAGAAATTCACCTCCATTATTTTCTCCTTCAAAATAAGCATTTCACAAAAACTTCTACTTTCTAGTTACTTCATTTTGATATTTTATCACTTATTTCTCTTACTTTCACTCTTATCCAATATTTTACTATTGTCTTATTTTCATCAAAGGAGTGAAGGAGGATAAATGTATTGCATGTTTATTAGGAGGAAGCAAGGATGATTGCACCAAATAGGAGGGTCATTACTGAAGAGACCAGCCTCATTCTGCATCCTGATATATATCCAGAGCTGTGGTCACACTCCAAACAATCCTGTATTTTTTTTTTTTTTCTGTTCAACATCTTTTATATTTATAATTAAGGCTTGATGATGAAATTGAAGTCAGAATCCAGACCCTGCACTGCCAAAGCTTTCCCTGGGGGAGACAACTGCAGCTAACTTCCTCAACTATTCTGCAGCTAACTTCCTCAACTATTATCAAGTGGTGAGTTGAGTTTTTCTTTCAGGAAAGCAGACAGTTTCAGGGAAATATCTGCAAGGGGCCTAAACACTAAGTACATAATTTTCCATCCCACATACAACATTTAAACCAAGCAAAACAGAAGAAAATTAACTGAAGGAACTTTTGTCCTTTTAATATGAAATGTGAGCAGTGCCCTGTTGTTTACACATAAGATGTTGCAGAGGGGGGGTTTGGTCATTCCTTTAGAAATATTGCCAATAACATCAGACCTTAAGTTTTTCAGTGCCCATCGTAATACAATTCTATGAACCCTACAGAAACAATTTAGTTAAGTTTCTAGAAGTGCTACAAAGTCAGATTTCTTCCTATGTTCATTCCTCCAAAAGCAAATAGAACTTATCTTTGGGATTCAACAAAAAGAAATGGAACAGGAACTAGTATGTTTTCAAGCATGCATTGTATTTGATGGCACCTTTACAAGGATATCTGTAGCCTGAGGTTTGTGGTATCACTATTGTGAAGTGCAGGCTATGAAGGATAAGCAGAGATTTTAGAACAGATGTAGAATGACATGGAAAATAAATTAACTCAGCCATTCTTGCAATGGAAAGGCTTTACTGCAAGAAGGAGTGCGCCAGACACACTTGCTCTGAGTTTTATGCCATGCCCCTGATATTGTTCCACTGCCTTAAGTACCTGTTAAATCCTTCCTTCCCCATGAAAAACTAAATATGATTCTGTTCCTACTGAAAATATCCACAGTTTGAAAATGATGGACAGAGTCAGAAGGAAAAGACAGTTAATTTAAGCACAAAAATTGGAATGTCAAGTGCCTGAAACAGGAAGGATTTAGACAATCTGCTGGGCAAATGTTTCTGTTTCCCTCTCGTTTTCTTGTCTGTTAAAGCCAGCCTTTCACTGTGATGAGAAACACAGAAAGGTGACAGGGCTAAAAGAAAAATAAATATAAACCTCAGTTCTGACCAATAGAACATTGAAATTTTGTTAACTAATAAAATTCTGCTATATTCAACCACATATATGCTGTGGATGTTCATATACTTTTCAATATGTTATTTATGTTCCTTGGAGAAAGCAAATGTTGTTTTCCTTTGAGATAACATTGCAGCAGTTATATATGTCCTTTGTCAGTATTACTTGAGTAGGAGGGAAAACAGATGGTTCCTTCACACTGAAAAAGGCATGTACTACTTTCTGAGCTTTAGGATGATATCCATAGTCTTGAGTAATAAAATAATCCTGAAGGAATTTATTGCAAATTGAACTATGCTGAGTCAGACAGACAAGATTAAGTGGAAACTTTATGACAATTTCAGGGTCTGCATCCTGTTAGTATTGCCTTTCCTGATACTCTTCAGCTTTTCCTATGTTATTAGGCAGAACTGCAGAAACTGATATTTTCTGAAATTCTACTGGAAACTAATGTCATTTAAGATAGATGAATCAGTTGTAGTATCAGTGACTGGATTTGCAGGAGATATGGATGACTACATGAAAATCTGTACCCAATACTGATGCAAACCCTATTATACAAAACACAGATACTGAAGTTTCTTTCACCTTTGTAAAGCTCTCAATGTGCCTAAGAAAATAAAGAATTACCCCTTACAACTTAGCAGCATATATGAAATAACTAAAGGGTCTTCAATCTGTTTTAGACTCTTGCTTATGACATTCACAATAGTTATTTTTATATAAGTATATATATACATAGTTATAATACTTATAATAACTTTAGTTATTTATATATAAATATATATACTTATAATAACTTTAATTATTAAGGCTTTTTCCTACTATTAGAGGGGCATTAAAACAAATAGGTCACTTCAGCAGGATTTGCATTCTGGGGATACTCCCTTTTAAACAGACCAGATGCTAAATGATGGATAGATATGGAGAAGTCAACACCTTTATCAAGAGATACTGCCATTTTAACTCTTCTGGCCAACTCCAAACATTTTAAACAAAATGTGTTTCAAGCAGCTGTATGTAGGAAGGAGGGGGCCAGGACACATTTCTGCAACAGGTTCTGTTCTATAGAAAGGAAAACAAGAAAAATCCTTGTCCATATAATTTATCCATTCTCCAAAATGGCATGTAGTTAGTTCTATCAGATGGTGACATTTTGTCTTTCCACTATACCCAACTTACTCAGGATTCATTGAAGAGTGTTTTTTGACAGGAAGCATGAATCTTTCACAACAGTTTTCATGCAATTTCTATGAGTTCTGTGGCAGAGTTTCTTCACAGAGAAGCCAGTTTTACAAGTTAACTAACTTTTACTCCTCTGTGGCATAATTTGCTTCTATAACCTTGAAAATGTCAGACAAAAGACTACACTATCTTAAGGGGAAAAAGGAGAAAAGGCAATGACATTGCCATGTTTATCCTCCAAACATCTGCAGCTTTAAAGTGACTTATAACTTACATCTTTATCCTAGCAGACACTCATTCAGAAAGAAAATAATCTGTAGGCAATAAAAGCAAAGCACTTCACTAAACCAAGCCCTGGGTTCCTTAGGAGGACATTCAGGTAAACATGTTTGCAGGTTATGGCTGAGCTTTCTGAACACCTAGAAATGATCCATCATCCTTGTCACAGTACTCAGCCTGCCTGATCTTAAGTAGCTACAGAGAATCTGTCAGCTTCAGCAAATTGAATTTTCCCCTTCAAGAAAGCCACCATTCCCTTCACATCTCACCTGCTCAGGCTTTAAGTAACACAAATCCTTTCTGTCTCTGTTGAGGGTTGAATTTGTTTCTCTTTACTGTGGGAATTTTGTCCCATTAAGTTGCTAGGAAACTAATTGCTGGGTGCTTATGGGTGCTTGGCAGGAAAGGGTGGGGGGGGGAGGGAGAGAAGTTTTTTGGGAAGGAGGGAGGCTTTTCCTCTTTGGCTTCAGGGAGGCAGGTTGTGTCCTGGCTGCTGCTGCTGCATCAGGACAAGAATCATCTTCTTCACTGGTTCCAATCCTGAGAAAACCTCACTATCTTCATACCCTGAAAGCGGGACACGCTGTGTTCCCCCTTTCCCCCTGCCGGGACATCCCCGCCGCTCCAGCTACCATCAGAGCAGATCGCACCCACCGGCCCGGGATTGCTTCACAGTCTCCAGCCTGGTGCCTCCCAGCAAGACCGGACTGCTCCAGGGTTTTGTGAGAACAAAGCCCTTGAGGTCTCGCCTTGTTTCTTTTTCTGTTTAGTATTATTTTCTGTAATATTTGTTTGCACTGTTATAATATTAGTAAAGAGATTGTTATCCTTTCCATAATTTTGCCTGAAAGCCCTTAATTGCAAAATTATAATAATTTGGAGGGAAGGGGGAGGGGTTACATTCTCTACTCCGGGAAAACTCCAGTTCTCCTGGACAGATACCTGTCTTCCCAAACCAAGACAGTCTCTCATTGCATGTTTCTTTATTCTGGATCTGTATTTTATTAAATACAAAAGCGTTTCTTAGATAGATAACAAAGAAATCTAACCTGAATGCAAGGCAGATTTTCTCTTCTGTAGGTACTAACTGGAAAATTAATGTCAGCTGGACTACATGATCTCAGTACATGTTTGCCAGGAGTACTCGCATGTTGCTTATCCTGGCACCTGGATGAGAGTACTTTTAGGTGTTGATATCATCCAAAGCAAATGTGAAAAATATCCTTGAAAATAAGGTTATCTATGGCTAATTAATTATTTGTTCAGTTCACTGAAAATCAGTCTTCTTTTTCTCAAACCAAATTTGTAACCACGATCCAGGTTAGCTTAGCCCCTGTCATGAAGCTTTGAAAGCCTCATATTTGTCCTGTCTCTGGTGAAGCTCATTCCTTATCCCTATGAGATACTTTTCATCTGCATTTGAAAAGCAAGGACTATACCTGAAGCTTATGTTGCTATCTTTCAAATAAATTCTAGGGGTTTTTTGCAAAGCATTGTTTCCTTACAATGCATTTAAATGCAATTCAAGCTGCCAACACCTACATATGCTTGCAAAGATAAGGCATCAACACATCTGAAAAGTTACAGTTTTCCGTTTCTGTGATACGCATTCCTGATGTCAAGGAAAGGAAGAAGGGAAACCAGTGTGACTGCTTGGAATTTACTGCTTATGTTGATAAATATTTACTCTGTAAGGAGTCTCAGCCATTGATCTTCTCGGAGATCTGACTCAAAGAGGCTGCCAAACTGTGTTGGGAAGTCCAGTGGCCCTTTCTAGCCAGTACACAGGTTTGAGTTTCAGGATGTCAAAAGGAAAGAGTGATTTCTTGTCGCATGGAGAATTTGGAAACACGTATGTTAATGATGTTTTATACCACATATTAAGGAGGTCCTGTCTTCATAGGGTTTGGGGTTTTTTTTTTTCTTTTTGTTAATAATGTATGTGATGGTTTTGCTCCTCCCCTGCTTATGCCACAGTGAGGGTTGTGATGGTTGCATCCAGCTTACTCTGGACTTCAGGGATGGATGGCAACACAGCAGACAGGGACTGTCTGGAATAGTGACCCAGATATCTTGCTGGCATGCAAATACCACTGGAAGTCAATCATCTTACTCTATAAATAAAGGACATCCCAGGGCCTGTTGAGCTCTCCTGTATGGCTGCACACAAGATCCCCCTGTGAGTAGGGATGCTTCTGCAGGTTACTTCTTGAGGTTGAGAGATTCTTTGCCACAACAGATTCTTGTTAAGATAGATATTCCAATCTTTGAAATATTAGCTAAGGTGATACAAAATGATTGGTTGTGCACATATAATCCTTTAGACATAAACTGTTGACCAGTTCTGGATCTAGCTGCACCTAAACTTCCCTCTGAGATGGAGCTTAGAACACAAAGGGACCCTGCTTGAACTCATCAGGAGGGTGTCCTGACAGATTTGCCTGACCCTGTCTCTGCAGTAATTAACCAAATGTACCTATCAAATTTTTTTAAACCACAGTAACCTTTACCATAAAATTTTGTTAAATCACAGAGTTATATCAATAAACATATTGCTACTTTACCTATTCCCTCTACTTACATACGCCCCCATATGAGGAAAGGGCTTCACTCCATCTGCAACAGTGTGTGATAAGAACAGAAATATGATTGCGATAGACTTTCCAAGTCTGTTGCCAGCAACAGATCTCTTCCTGATTCACTGCACTAACCTTCTTAATTTTTCTGGGGTTCTCCAAAAATTATAAAATCAGAGATGCCACCTTGTTTTTGAAAGCCAGAGAATTTAATACCATAGTAGCTTGAATTCTTCAAGACTCTGGTAATATTTTCAGCTGCACAGTCCCAGACTCAGACTTAGGATGCTAGACTCCATTTATGGTTCTTTAATCTCATCAATAAATTTCACACTTTATGAGTTTCTGCTTTAATGATTTATATTGTGCTTACTTCTACCGAGGCAGGAACAGATAAAGGCAGCCCATCATTTTGGAAACACATACCTTCCTCTTCCCCCTCGCTTTTCATCCTGCTGTTTTTCTCTGATGAGCAACAAAAGCAGAATATTCTGAAATAGATCAGCTTTCAGATCTAATAACAAACATTGTGTGTATATACATATATGACTATGTCTGTAAATTCATATGCATATATGATCTAGCACACAATTCAAATAATTTAATTTACAAAAATAAATATTTCAATATGTTCTGGAAGTCAGTTAGACATAGAAGGGCTCAGGGATACATTTTTTTTCCATCTGCCTTGGGTCTGGAAAGCTGCTTATAACACGAACTAATTAAGATCTGCAGATCTCTGAGGAGAAAGTAACTGACTATTATAAACACACAGTCATTAAAAAGCACCCAAGCCTACCTTTAGCAACAGAATAGAAACAGAATAAATGGCTTACAAATAATACGTATCAAGAAAACTTTCTGCTCTCTTCTCTTTTCAGGAAGAGATTTTGATTTCTGCAAATTATGTGCTCATTCACAGACAGTCACCAAGACACTGGGTGCTTGAAAGATGACTAAGGTAAATACAGACAGAAGATCACAGAGAGGTATTGCACAGATTCACAGGGCTTCATTACTGGAGTGGATACTAGAAGCTACTATGTTATGCTTCTAAACATTAGTCTGTTAATGATGCCCAAAATCACAATTCATCTGGATCACTGTGATATTACAAAGAGAAGGTGAGCTGCACATTCAGTTGAGGCCCATCTGTCCCTTGGGAGTCTAGGATATAGGTGAAACTGCAAATATCAGAGTTGTTAATAACTTCGAAAAAATGCCCTAACCTGTCCTACCTGCAAAATGAAAATGCAGAGTAAAATGAAGTATTAAGATAAAGCATGAAAAAACTTACAAAAAACTGTCAGTCTTAGATAACACTGAGATAGGTAACAATGCCATAAGAGTAAAAGCATTCATTCAAAAATCAGTGGAAAAGAAAGATCTGTATTTTCTTCCTTATTAGAATAATCAGGACTGTTTTCTGTGACAATAAGCAAGAACCCTCCATTTCAGTGTTAGTTATAAGGCATATGGATTTACAAAGCATAGTTTAATGAGAATTTAATGTCCATTTTATTAATTCCTAACCCCTCCTAATCTATTGTATTAATCTGACTCCTCTACACAAGAATCAAAGGGTGCTACCATGTAATAAAGTTATAAATCTAATTCTCTTCCTAATCCATATAAACAGATAATAAAGAACACTTGTTTGCTGGAGGTAACACAATATGCTCTCATCATATATCAGAGTGCTTCCTGATGCTAAAATGATAATGAATTCTCTATGGGTGCCAGATGAGTTTAACTGTATTGTACCCTCTGTGTTATAGAAAGTGATCTTCGTATTTGCATTCACATATTTTTATTTGAATCAATGAAGAACATTGAAAAACTAGTGATTGCAGTAAGACAGTAATCATGACAATAATTGAAGCAACATTCCTTTAAGGTGGAATAAAACATGACTAAATTTACAGTTATTTCCAAAAATTGATTAAAAAATTGTACCTTGGAAAGAGTTAGGTGAAGTGCTTCTGTACACTGATACCAAAATTGCATTTATGAAAGCATATCAGTGAAAATACATGTTTAACAGACTCAAAAATTAACTTTTGTGACTATACTATGAAAACTATATGGATTATTACTGAAAATATTATATTCCATTGAGTCTCCATAGTAACATTACACTCTCATCTTGGATAACAGTTCTGGCTCCCTGTTTTCAGAATTACATTGGACAAATATTTTAAACCTCCAGACAATCAAGGTAAAAGCACAGGAATATTTTTTCCTGTGGTGACTGAATTAAAAAGCAGATCACTACTAGCCAAGTTAAATATTGTCTTTACCTAGAATTTTTACCTTCACTTTGTATAAACCTTAATTTCCCAGAAAAAGAGACCATGAGCAAATGGTATTTGTGACAACCGAGCAGAGATATCCCCGGGTACAAGAGTCAAAAGATTTATACCACAAACAATCACTGTAGTAAATATCAACCAGCTCTTGTTAAGCACTGTGTGTGCTGTAGACAAGATGCTCCTAGAAACTCAAGTGCTCATGAGCTGATCCAATTAACTTCAAATCAAAAGGGTAAATTACAGTGGAACTTCAAGTTAACTGTTGTTCTCTTTTGAACAAACTTTGACAGTTTCAGAAGAAAAGTATTTATTGAAGTCAGCCAGGCCGGTCATTTGGCTGTCAGGTAAGACAGATATTTTTTTAAACCAGCAGCACAAAAATGTACACCTCAACTGTACAAAGCTTCTGGAAATGACTCCATACCCAGATGGATTAATAACAGTATCACCAAATCAAATTAAACAAAACCACCGACACCTCATGTAAGGAAACACAGTGGGGAAATACATGTTACAGAGCAATGAGTGTGGGAACATAGTGCAAAGCCTGAAGAGCCATGTTAGGCCACCCTTTAACTCATTTTAAAATTAAACAAACCCTGCCTCAAAACTGCTAAAAGTGACAGGTTTGTTCCAGATTAAGCCTATATGCTAAGTGATTACTCTGCCTCATTTTTTCAACTAGGGTAACTGCATCAGAAATGGCAAAGAAAAGGTTACCAGTAGGCAAAAAAATCTGGAAATGTGAGATAGAAAAGTGTGGAAAATTTAAGAAAGAAACAGTGAAAAGGGAAGCTATGAAACACCTCACCTATGAGAAAGCTAAATTCAAGCCCTGAATGCTCTCACAGTGTGAGGGCACATAATCTCCAATACAGTAGACAGAAGAAATCAGCAAATGAAACACATTGTAGTAAGGGATTTCAGTAAGCCAACTGACCTGACAGAGGTAAGTCACTGTATGCTAAAAGTAGTAATCCTTTAAATTTATTTATGAAATTGCAGAAAGGAGAATTTATCTGTCCACTTGTAGACCTGGCAGATACAGATCACATGGTAGGCTTCAGAAAAATAAAAAAACAAGGCACTAAAGACAAGAATGAAAATAGGAAGCAGGGCAAGATGCAGAGTAGATGTGCCACACTAAACCGGTATCTCTTTTTGAAATAATGATTTTCTGGACAAAACATGCAGTAGCACACATCTGCTCTGACTTAAGCAAAGCATTTGATACAGTAGCACATGTGAAATCATTACCCAAGATGGAAAAGAGAATTTGGAGGAAAACTATGCTGAATATCAAATGAGGAGGTGGCAGATTGGGCTGGCAGGGGATGCATAAGGCTTCAGGGAGATAATCAATAAGGATTTGAAAGGATGACATGAAACTAATCTTAACAGATGGCATTTACTATCAGATCTATGGGAAATGTACATTTGTGCTGATGCAATTCTCAGAAGTCACTGAGGATGTACCTGAGAAAAATGTGGTTTTTTTCCAGGTTGGTAATGTTCCTTTGAAATAAATCTCCAAGTTGGCTTCGCATGCCATACTTTAGTTCATCCCAGAGAGCAATCTCACAGCACAGTGGATTCCCTTCAGGGGCAAATAAATGAGGAGCTATCTTCCAGAAGCCCATAACATATTCCAATCATCAAAGGATGTTTAGTCCAACCAGCCCAAGTATGAGCTAGTCAAGTAAAGTCTCTAAAATGCAGCCAGGATGGTCAGTGAGCCCTTGGCAACAAGCACAGACTCACTCCTGTTGGGCTGCACTGACTGTGTAGGTGTCATCAATATAAAAGAGATCAGAAAGAAAACCAAATCATCCAATGAGCTGGAATGAAATGGAGTATAATAATAAAATTGAAAAAACATGTAATTTAGAGGCCAAAACCAGATACGGTGTTGCCTACAAAGTAGGAACCTATTCTAAGAACAAAAAGATCCTAGTGCTAAATCAGATGTATGGTGAATCACAGGATAGCTCTGAACAATTAAGTGATTAATTTCTTTAAAAATATGAAAAACAAACCCCCAGAAATATCAATATATTTACACTGGTAATGAGGCTATTCCTGAAACAATTCTTTTTAATAGCAGAGCCATTGGCTGTTGCAATGAAATTACAGTGATGATAAGAATTGCCAGCTGATAAGGAAATATATTTACTGGCAACTCATAATTAATCTGCAGTAGCTTAAAAAATTATACCAGTGAACCAAAAGGCTTAGTGGAATTCAGAAGTGGATTAGAAGTTTCTGTGAATGCTATCCTGAATAATTGCACTAGCTGGAATAAAAACTGATAAGGGGAAACAATGGCTTTATGTTTCTTCCTATGGACAATTCACAGTTGTAAATGACTCTCCTCTAAAGCATTATCTACCTGAATTAGAACCAATGCAACAGATTAGACATACAGATATTTTGTTTAATACAGTGAGATGTTTTATTTCAATTAACTTTTTTTTTGTTTTGTGGTTTTTTGGTTTTTTTTTTTGGTTTTTTTTTTTTTTGTTTTTGTTTTGTTTTGTTTTGTTGTTTTGTTTGTTTTTTTTTTGTTTGGAGGCTGATTCTGAAGATCATCTAGTTCCAAACCCTCTGCCATAGGCAGGGACACCTTCAACTCACCAGGTTGCTCAAAGCCCCATTCAACCAGGCCTTGAACACCTCCAGGAATAAGACATCCACAACATCTCCTAGTAACCCATTCCAGTGCCTCACCACCCTCACAGTAAACACTTTTTCCTAATTTAAGCCTAATCACTTTCAATTTGAACTCGTGTCCCGTTGTCCTGTTACTTTGTGCTCTTGTAAATAGTCTTGCCCCATCTTTCTTGTATGCTCCCTCTGGGTACTGGAAAACCACAATTAGGTCACCCTGAAACCGCCTTTTTTCCAGGCTGAACAATCCCAATTCTCTCAGCCCTTCCTCATAGGAAAGGTGCTCCGACCCTCTGGTCAACTTGGTGGCCTCCTCTGGACTCACTCCAGCAGGTACACATCCTTCCTGTGCTGGGGACCCCAGAGGTGGATGCAGCACTGCAGGTGGGGTGTCCCCAGAGCAGAGCTAAGGGACCGAATCCCCTCCCTGGCACTGCTGGCCAGGTTATTCTAAAATAAAAGTATTCCAACTATCCCATTTCCATTCCTAATGAGACTTAGGGTTGTAATTCTGCCAACCATCACTCAGACAAGTAATACTATTAAGAAATGGACTTTACTGAGTGTGTAAAATATTTGAGGTTTATTTCAGATACTGAATCCTGAAATACAAACCAATATGGCCACGCATAGAATATGGATGGAGGAATTTATAAGTGTCACTTGAAAGTTAAACAGACTAGCTGTGATAACTGCAATCAATTTGCTTCTGAGTTTAATTTGAAAAGATTTAGACAAAGGGCATGAACTTGCCCTTGAGTAGCTAAATCATACTAATTGAAGCACTCCTACATTGTAATAGGTTATTTATTTCATTTATACTCTCATATACATATGCACAGTCTTGCTAAAAGATTTACACTTGCTCATCACAATACCATATTTGGTAGGAAAATTAACTAAAAAAACCCCAAGAATGCGGGGAAGATGAAGGCAGAATTTCCTGGAAAAGATTAAAAAAAACCCTCAAATAAAGAAATAATTTAAGAGTATAAGATTAAAGCAATCCAGGAACTCCCCAAGCTGCATGAAACTCATAGAGAGAAACTGAAGCTGCTGCAGGTTATTCCTATTTCCCAAATTTCTCTCAGCAGAAACTATAGGACCAGCAATGCTGCACTTTACAAATGAACTGAATCAACTTAGGATCTGAGGAAGGCACTACAATATGGTTGCAAAAAAATTATTTAGGTAATGTAAGAGGCAGGATAGTTGTAGACGTCTACCTACCTCTACCTCCTGACAACCTCAAGAATTCTGCTCAGTTAATAACATAAAATTCCACTTTCTTCCAAAGCCATACTGAGGGTGCCAGCTCACCTTTCCATCCTTTACACAGCTCCAGCCTTAGGACAGCCATCAGGATGAGTAACACTGTGCCAAAACCCTTCTGCTGCTGAGAAAACTCATGCCTTCCCATCCATTAAGCCATGTACAACTAAGCAGCTGAAAGCATTTGGCAATCTCTCCTCCTAAACAGGGCACTTCTCTGCAAGGAAGGGTTTTGGTTCCTTGCCTCCCAGGGAGAGTAAATTGAAATCAGCAGGGAGTAGTTAAAGTATCAACCTGTCAATAACCCAAGCCCTGTTTCAAGGATTTTACCCAGCAACCATTTCATGTAAAATACAATTCTGGAAGAATATTGTAACCCAGCATTGTGACCCTATCATTGTAGAGTGCTGTTCTTTATTTCCTGATGAAACTTGCCTAAAAAATGTGCTTTGCTCAGGAGGGACAGACCTAACCATCAGTCTGATCCATAAGCAGTGATTAAGAAGCTTGCTTAAGAAGTAGAAAGTACATTTTTAATAGTCTTAGGCAGAAGAAGGAGAAAACTCATTGTTTGTATGACCTAAATGATTTTTTTTTTACTGACTACATATAAAAGATGCAGAACCATAACATATCCTCTGAATAGATGTAGGGTTTCGCCTCTTATTCTAGAAAAAAAGTTTCAGATGTAGCTCCACAATTGTTTCCTCTGATGACAAAACTGTCCTGACTGGCTTCTTTTTCATCCTGCAGTGTATCTGAGAAACACATTGTGGGGCTGCACATCAATAATGGAAACGAAATGAAATAAAGGTCTGCAAACTGTATCAGAAACTGAATATAATATTTATAACCTAATAATACAATTTAAGACATGCTTTTGTCTTTATCAGTTCCTTAATTACCAATAGAACATGGCTCCCATTTTGGCCATTGTAAGGTTCCTGTGTAAGCGTGTGTATTGCAAGGGGTCCAGATACCTTTACCCTACTGCAGTTTTTGACTTCTATGTTCAAGTCTCTTGAACATCTCTAAGTTTTCCCAATCTGAGCTCAAGTTGGAACTAGCTAAGGAATATGAAACTATGCAATTTCCTACATGAACCCTGAAGGGAAGTAATCCTTCCCCTCTACACGGCACTGGTGAGGCCACATCTGCAGTCCTGTGTCCAGTTCTGGTTTCCTCAGAACCACAAAGACATGGTCATACTGGAGCCAGTTGTGTGAAGGGTTACAAAGATGATGGAGCTATGAAGAATGGCTGAACCAACTGGGACTGTTTACTAGCTAGAGAGGGCTCAGGAGGATCTTGTCATTGTATATCTGCAAAGAGTCAGGAAAAGGGACAATGGCCACAAAGTGAAACACAGGAGGGTGCCTGTGACCATTAGATAACCTCTTTTACTGTGAGGGTGACCAAGCAGGGGCACAGGTGAGGTTGTGAGGTCTCTCTCACTGGGTTTATGCAAAAGCCATCTTGACACAGTTCTGGGCAACCAGCTCTGTGTTGTGGGACAGCCCTGCTTGAGCAGTATGGGGGTGGATAAAATTATCCCCATAAGTCCCCTTCAACCTCAACAGTGCTGTGATTATCTGAATGAAATATTTCATTTTATGTTAATATGGGAATATTTTTGATGTAGATCTGTCAACCATTAAGTTTCTTTATATGGTGCTATTTTGGTAGCTTTACCTTGGTAAATTTTTCCCAAGTGAGTACATTTTTCAGTACCTATTATCTGTGTTAAAATTAAAGCTCATCCCCTGCTATACTTACAAAGGAACTACCATTCCTGCATACGATAGTATGTGAAACGTCTTTTAAGTTGTGATTTAATGTAGGAAATTAAGGAAATAAAAAGCTTACATCACTCATGTCTTTAATAGTGTTTTCATTTTTTACAATAATACTTACTGCCAAACTAAAAAGAGCAGGATTTTTTTTTAATATAAAGTTTCTTGTAGCAAAACCACTTTGAATACATTTCACATTTCATGGGTAAAAAAAAGCATTCAGCCTTTCCATGACATGTCACTGAAATCAATTAGTCATGAAGAAATATCTTGTGGCAAGGTAATAATTTAGGCACGATGTTGTGTACAGTGTTATGATACACAATTATACTTGGATATGTAAGACTGGAGATCACAGAGGAAAAAACAGGTCTTACAATAGATATGTGTAGAGAGACATTTTATTGCAAAAAATAGCAAATGTCTTAAGAACACAAACCAGTGAGTTATTAAAAGCTTCATAACAAAATATTTAGCCAACTCTGTTACAATATATAGGCTTGAGGTTCTAACAGTTAACACTATGCCTCAACTCACTGAGTAAGTAATGCTCCTGATACATAAACATTGCGCAGTTGAAATACGGAGCTGAATATTAAAAAAAAAACAAAAAAAAACCCACCAAAAAACAACAGAAGAGAGGGTATTTTATCCTCAGTCTTTCATAATCTAAGTAATTGAGAAATTACAACATTTTAACAAGCTTGATTCTTTTTGGGAAAAGCCATTAAAAATAATTCCTGAGTATTTAGGGTGAATGTATCCAATCTGACCAATTAAGACCAACATTCTGTTGGGTGAGCCTTGCAGCTTTGAAGGGACATTCTCTAGCATGGCTGTAATGGCAGGTTCATGGCCTAAACTGCAATGAAATACATGAAAACCCTCGGATATACACATTCCAATTCTCCTTTTCTTTAGCAATAGCCTACCACTGTTAACTGTGAAGCTTGCTCTGCTGAGAAAAACATTGTTTTAAATGTCAATTCCTTTTGCAAAATCTTGTAATGCAGACTGACACAGCTACAGCTTCAGTAAACCATCACACCAATAATTATGTGAAATATATAAATGAAAATTTAGGCAAGGGGTTTTCATATTATATTAGTATACATATTGAATTGTATGCTTTGTATCAGTATTTTGAACAGACATCTAGTTATTCAGCATCTTGTTATTGTAATGAGAGGCAATATATTCATTCTCCATTATTGTCTTCAGATGCAAGTTACAATATCATCTTATTATACACCATGTTTCTAAAATCCTGTTGGCATTCATCATCTTCCAAAGATTTTAATTGAATCTTGCTATTTTGATTTTAAAACTGCTGCCAATCAAAGTAGTTTAGAGACTTAATCCCAGAAAAAAAATTCAGATTTCTTACTTTACATACGCTTTTCCAGAATTACAGGATTAAATTACAATGGATGTAGAAAGATTATTGTACAAAGCATAGTTAATAATTCACAACACTGGTATTCAGCTTTATCAATTACAGTGAATACACAAAAATGGTTTTATTAAATCCACTCTTTTCTATCCACCCACCCCAGTATGTAAACAAGTTTCTCACAATGACAATGGTACGATTGCAATTACTGAGAGGTACTGCATGTCAAAGACAACACCTACGAATAAAGGCCTGGATTTGACAATTCCAGTACGTGCTCCTGCTCACCTCCCATTCTAGACCACAAGACCATGGCTTTCAGTCTCTTGCAGTCTTTAAATCAAGGGAACTTACAGGTAAACTGAGGTTTTTTCCTAATGCAGTCTCCTGAAAAGTAACATGCGTATATAGAACAAAAGAGATAGTAACTTGGGAATAATTGGAATCAGTCGTAACAAAACTGTCCGATGAGCAATGATAATGTACAGTATTGCAGCCGAATGTTACTAAGACAAGAAACTCTTGGTATTAACAAAGATGAAGATCTCTGTTCACGCAAGCCAATTTTAATGGCCTATTAAGCATTTGGTTAAGAACAGGCTTGTACAGTGTCACTGAAAAGGAAATACTTGTCAAAATGCTTTCTTAAAAAATACTGTATGACATCTAAATTGCAATTTAAACATTAAAATCTTGTTTCAGAAGTTCCTCGCTTCAGGTTGTTACTCAAAAACTCATCATGTTCAAAACTCAAATTATTATGAGATCGTGATATCATAAGAAGCTTTTCCTTATTAGTAAAGTCTTTCTTGACTGCTGCTTGTGGCACAAGTAACCTATCCATTGGGTCCTCCTTGTTTTCTAATTTCATATAGCCTTTACTATTGCTCCGATCCAGTCTGGGCCAGCTGGGGTGTTTCCTTTGTTCAGCCTGGACAGTGAGCGTAGATGGACCCCTGTCCAAGTCCAGGGACTTGGAATGTGAAGTCAGAAGATGCAAAGATGTGTTGGAACCAAACTGCTTCCTGGCAGCACCAGGAGATAAAAGCTTTCCAGTGCTTGGTCCGAGAGTCATAGAAGATTTGAACGGATCAGACGGAGCGTCCACAAATGAATTGTGTCGTGGCAACATGGAAGCGGCCGGTCTGCAGGATTCGTTGGTATCAGTTAGTGGAATGGCCAGAGAATCCATTGACAGATTTCTAGATTGACTCCTGGTGATCTCTGAGTCCTCAGTTATGTTGTCTATACTGGGTTCATCGATAACACAGTTATTCAGTTTAATTACTGGCAGTGTGAAAGCACTAATGGAAGAAGATACAATGGATTTTGTTTCACACTTTATAGAGTTAGTGTTTTTGTCATCTGAAGCCTTGCTGGAGTGAGGGTAAAGTCCAAAGACTGAACTGGACTGCCCAGCCAGCAGAGGTGGCAGGAGGCTACTAGTGGTCCTATCTTCATTTAGGGTAATCTCATCTTCTTCAGCAGAACTATCCATTTTAAGATTACTCTTGAAGCCAGAGAAAGGCGCAACTGTGTTTGCAGCCAGCCGTGATGCACAGGAGCTCCCGCTGTGCCGGAGTTCTCCTTCCCCCAACAAGCCAGTGAAGGCACCACTCAGCTGCTTTTGTTCCCTGATCCTCAGGGTGTGGATGTCTATTACAGTGGAGTAGATGTCTCTCATGTGTATTATTTTTGTTTCCTTGTCACGGTTTTCATGTAGAATGGCATTTGCACAAATAAAAATGAAGATTCCAATGCCCATAGTGAAAGGGCCCAGCATTTTCATCTTATCGGAGTGCATGTGCTGTTCAAAGAAGCGAAGTAAAATGCTTCCTTGGCTTCTCGGGGTCCGGGTTTCATTTACAGAAGGATTATCTTCAGATCCTAACAGCTGTTCCTTCTGGGGCCAGTATCCAAGGATGGCCATTGCAATTCCAAAGAATGCGATAAGCACTCCCAAAACAAGAAAGAATCCTGATGGAGAATAGAGCCGGATTTTGCCCCTGACAATTACCACATCTGTCCTGGGCCGGCGTCTAACTGGTTTCTTCTCCTCAGGAGCTGGTACTCCAGCAAGATTTACATGCTGCTGAGATCTGGCAGAGTCTTGCCTTTTTAAGGCAGCCAGTCCTGTTATGACTCCTCCAGTTGCTATCATAGTTCTATATTGTGCCCTGGAGAAAAAAAGAGAAAAAAGCAGAAATGTTAAGGCAAGCAAAGTTGTCTCTACAAATATAAGTAGCTTTTTGTTAATATGCAAATATTTCTTGATAATTAAAACACTCCTGACTATGAAAAAGCTACTACTCCAGTTGTGGCATAGCTCCAGTTGTGACATAATACCAGTTTTGAGATTCACATGGTATCCTGAAAAAATGATTTTCCAGAAATCCTTTTTCACTGTAAATATAGATAATAAAGCTTCAATCAGTGATACAGACAGTAAACCTAGTGCTCTTTGTGGTGATACATCAGGACTAAAGATAAAATATACAGAATTCTTAACAGATAATTTATCTCTGGACTGGTCTGCAGCAAAGTCAATAATATATTATTGCCTTGTTGATAATTTTAGCACTTTAGCTACTAGTATTTTTAAAAACTTCTGAGACACAATTACTCTGAATACACTTCATTCTACATTTCCCCTTCAAGAGATCTTTACTGGTAGATTTAAGCATATATTCATACATACTTATTACAGCATTTAAATATGCATTTATTAAGTCTATTCAGATTTCCTGAGTTTCACCTAGAGAATAATTTCTGCCTTTCTTAATAATGCTGATCCTCACATATCTAGATATTTTTGCCCCCTTGTTTGTTCCTCTTAGACTACAGGTCAAAAACCTCAATTTTTTAGACAAAATAGTCTCATAAATTTCAAATTAATAATTTCAAATTTTCTTAGTTTTATGAGGAATTTTTATTTCATTTCAGACTTACTTTGGTACTTGCTTGCCATACACAAGAAACACTAATCAGCAAGGGTTTAAAAGAATCATATTTGATAGTTTTTTATGAGCAAAAGTAGCAAATAAAACACAGTTCAGGACAGTTCTATTTAACAAGGTATTTTTGACTAAAAATAATTTCTGTGCTTAATTAACTAGTATTAGAATTAATGAGAGATTATATTATAGAGTAAAATTAAGATACTGTAAGTTATGTATGAAAAATCTATGTACTCTTTGGTAGTGCAGTTATGCTCAGAGATAAAGAAAGGCGGACAGCCTGTTGCAGAGGAAAAAGCTCCGGGTCAAAGCTGGGGGTAGTTTAAGAAGCAAAACCAAAGTGGGACTGAATGAACAAAGAGGGGCTGAAAAGCAGAGATAAAGCAAATTAGTGACTGCTTTCAATCTACAGGCAGTGATTTTAATCAGATCTCTCTAACTTGTCATTTTGTTTCAAATATTAGCAATGTACCTCTGGGGAAAAAAAAATAGATTTCTGGTGTTAGGAGAAACAGACATATTCTGTTATGATATGCCACTATCACAGACTTCCAACACTGCAAGCAGGTGTCACATAAGCAAATCTACAAACAGCAATCAGCCCAACCCACCAAATATGAACTGGATTATGAAATAAGGCATTTGAAATAGGTGGTCAAGTGGAAGGAAACTGGAAACAGCAATTCAGATGACAGACAGAAAGACTAACAACTTGAACTCCCTCCTTGCACCCTCACTATTAAAGGACAGAGGGATTCCTCTCTTTCTGGGAAACTTTTATGAAGGAAAGACTTGAAAAGGTCTAGGCTGCTAAGTATACTGCATTTTTTTTTAATTTTTGCAAGAGAAATCATAACATTATTCCAAAAATCTCAGAAATTTCACTTGTACTCTCAGGTTTCATGTTCATAATCTCTCTAGGAATTTTCAGACGTTGTAATTAATTTCTTTTTTGATGCTATCTGGACAATTTCCATACTTAAGTGCAAATTAATGTCTTGAATGCTTCATAAAAAGACTTTTTTTAAGATAACAATTTTAAAATATCCCAAAGAAAGTTATTTGACATTGACAGTCTTTCAGACTTTCTCATGTGCTTATATGTTTGTGGATTTCTGCCAAAACAAAAGTTCATTATTCTGCAAAACAATGTTTTGAATGTTTGGACAGAAATAAACAGGACTTAGTAACTATAAAAGATATTGTATTTTGTCATGACTCAAATCTAATTAGTTTTCTCTATGAAATAAATTAAGATAATTATAGCACATCTTTCCTGAAATGTAAAATAATTTAGCTATAATCTACTTTGTTCCATTAATCTTTTACAATTGCCAGACCTTTGTGGTGAACAAGGAGTTTCCATATTCACATGGTATTTTACAGGCACACACAAACCCATTCTGTTCCTTTTCAGGGCTGCCAAGGAAGTGCACAGCTTAGTGCTGAATCCATACTGTGCCTGTTG
This sequence comes from Aegithalos caudatus, assembly GCA_013389925.1. Taxonomy (NCBI): domain Eukaryota; kingdom Metazoa; phylum Chordata; class Aves; order Passeriformes; family Aegithalidae; genus Aegithalos; species Aegithalos caudatus. Next base: position 78,390 of record WEIU01020918.1, read on the forward strand.
GCAGGATTTGTTATTTTGTGTACTGTTCTGTGCTTATCACAGCTACCTGAATTGCACCAAAAGGTGAACAGAATAAGCTTACATCTACTTGCTAAATATTTTATACATACCTCTAGCAAGATCTCTAACACCAAAGTAGAGCAAATAAAAACACGCTCAAGAATTACATTTTGGGGTATCTTTCTGTAGAAAGTTTTTATTTGTGAACTTTGCAGAAACTGGGAAACCATATCTCAATTTCATTATTACTTGAAGGACAGAAATTGAGATTTCTGCAAGTGAGAGAGAAAGCAAGATCTCCCAAAGAACTCAACTGGGTTCCAAACCATTCTATGATGCTGTGATTTCAGGGGAACATATTCCTCTGTTCCTTTTAACTGCATCAGAAATTGGGCTCAGGGGAGAAAAAAATCTGGCTGCCAAAAGATACAAGCTTATTTTGTACATAAGAAAATTCTCCTTCCTATTTCTTGAGTTCACATCAATTTTATTGTACTTTCTTTCACAGAAAAAATCACAATCGAGTTTGTAAATAATAACTTGTAATAAGCCAATTTTAATCTCTTCTGCATCTAATAAAATCAATAGTGTTAAAACACATAATGGTATGAGATGGTTGCACTTCATGCTGACAGCTTTACCAAACCGATTACAATGAAGTGCACATTAAAATGAAAACCATATTTTATAAATTATTGTATTTATAATAGATGTTGTAGATACATATGATTTATTCTGCAAATCTGTTTAGTTTTGTCACATACCAGGCATAATATGAGGGCTGTTCATTAAATGCTGCTTAAAATAGAAGTAGATTGGCAGAGTTCTGCCCTTCCAGCCTCAAGAGAGGCCCAGCAGGAGTCAGAGGACTCCCATGCCTCCCACTGTCAGGCAATAGGAGGACACCCAGTGGATGAAGGGAAGTGGAAGTGGGTCCCTCCTTGGGGAGGTAATAAAAATTCCACCCGACCTCCATCACCTGCCCAGGTGCCACTACAGAATAGGTATGAGACCCTGGATCTAGAGAGTCAGCCAGATGATGCAGAAGAAAATGATCTGCCCAGTGAGCCCCCCAATTACACTTCATCTGTCAGACAGATGAACACTAAAACTAAAACCTCTAACACTAAAAAGTAAAGAAGTGTAGTTATGGTATGTGACTCCCTACTGAGGACCCTATATGTTGACAACACCCAAACCACAGGGAGGTCTGCTGCCTCTCTGGGGCTCTGATAGGGGATATTACCAAGAGACTCCCTGGGCTGTTCCAGCCCTCTGGTTATTACCTGCTGCTGATATTCCAGGCTGACAGTGATGAAATTCGAAAGATGAGTGTCAGGGCAATTAAAAGGGACTTCAGGGCACGGGGTCAAGTGGTTGATAGGGCAGGAACACAGGTAGTGTTCTGCTCAGTCCCTTTGGTGGCAGAGAAAAACAATGAAAGGAATAGGAGAGCCCACATTATCACAAGTGGCTCAAGGGTTGGTGTCATTGGCAGAATTCCGGGTTCTTTGATCACAGAGCAACTCTTACAGCACCTGGTCTGCTGGAACTGGATGGGCTCCATCTCTCTGTCAAGGGCAGAAAGATTTTAGCTCATGAACTGGCAGAACTCATTGAGAGAGCTTTAAACTAGGTTTGAAGGGGGAAAGGGATGCAGCTAGGCTGTCTGGAAACAGGCCCATGGGTGGTAAGTCTGAGCTAGGGGTGAAATCAGTAGCCCAGCTGAGGTGCATGTATACCAATGCATACAGCATGGGTAACTAACAAGAGCTGGAGGCCATGGTGCAACAGCAAAGCTATGATGTAGCTGCCATCACAGAAACATGGCAGAAGTTAATTTTGCTGGGTTAGGAACTGGCTGCATGGTCAGGCCCAGAGAGTGGTGGTGAATGGTGCTGCATCCAGCTGGGGGCCAGGCACCAGTGGTGTCCCTCAGGGGTCTGTGCTGGGACCAGTTCTGTTCAGTATTTTTACTGATGACATGGATGAGGGTATTGAGTCTTTCATGAATAAATTTGCAGATGACACTGAGCTGGGAGCATGTGTTGAAATGTTGGAAGGTAGGAGGGCTCTGCAGAGAGACCTGGAATGCTTGCATGGATGGGCAGAATCCAATAAGATGAAGTTTAATAAGTCCAAGTTCTGAGTCCTGCATTTTGGCCACAATAACCCCCTGCAATATTACAGGCTGGGGACGTGTGGGTGGACAGCATCCAGGCAGAAAGGGACCTGGGGGTACTGATGACAGCAGCTGGACAGGAGCCAGCAGTGTGCCCTGGTGGCAAACAAGGCCAATGCCTTCCTGGCCTGGATCAGGAATGGTGTGGCCAGCAGGAGCAGGGAGGTCATTCTTCCCCTGTACCTGGCACTGGTGAGGCCACACCTTGAGTGCTGTGCCCAGTTCTGGCCCCTCAGTTTGGGAAGGACCTTGAGACGCTTGAGTGTGTCCAGAGGAGGCAACGAGGCTGGAGAGGGGCTTGGAACACAAACCCTGTGAGGAACGACTGAGGGAGCTGGGGGTGTTTAGCCTGGAGGAGACTCAGAGGTGACCTTATCACTCTCTACAACCTCCTGAAAGGTGGCTGTAGCCAGGTGGGGGTTGGTCTCTTTCTCCAGGCAGCAACTGACAGAACGAGAGGACACAGTCTTAAACTGAGCCAAGGGACATATAGGTTGGATGTTAGGAAAAAGTTTTTTACAGAAAGAGTGATAAAGTACTGGAATTGTCTGCCCAGGGAGGTGGTGGAGCCACTATCCCTGGATGTGTTTAAAAATGGATATGGCACTTGGTTCCATGGTTTAGTTGAGGTGTTAGGGCATGGGTTGTACTTGATAATTGAAGGTCTCTTCCAACCTAGTGATTCTGTGATCCTGTGATTCTCTTATTTAACTTAGTACAGTGATTATTTTTAGTTTTACCCTGAAGTCTGAATTAAAAGTTCTAAATAAGCAAAGACTTAGAAGACTTTTCCTCAGAGGTAAATAAAGATTATGCTAAGAGCTCAGACAGCACCTCTTTGGTGGCACTGTGAATAACACATGTTGGTTCTGCAAGGAAACAAGTAATTGTAAAATGGATGTGGAATACAGAACAAAACGAAAGGGACAGACCTGTAATTCATTTTATAAAACATAACCATCTTGGTGACATAAAAGCATCAGAGCTGCCAAGCTCCTTTTGAAAAATAAGCGTTGAGCAGCCACCTAACTGTCACTGCTCAATTTGTTTCATCTTCAGTGAGAACATCAGCTCCAACACCCTGGACAGCTTAGGAGTTTAGCCTTGGAGGAAGCAGTGGCCCATGTTTACCTCTACATTTAGCTTAATTCTGCTTTATGCTATTGTTACAGAGCAGCTCTGACACTAACTGGACTTTGTCAGCCACTCAAAGATCACCCAAGAAAAGCCCATCTTGGCAGAGATCCTATGAAGCAGCTGTACTCTCTCAGCATTATTTGCACTAAGAATGATTCAAGCTCTTGCAATTCACTTGTAACCTCTTCAAATGACCACTAACTAGCAAGATGTACCTGGCCTTCCATCCAGGCCACTGACTAAACACAGTCCTTTGCATCTGGAGATGCCTTAAAAAAATCCAGCAGCAGACAGAGCAACAGGTTGCTACAAGCTCCTTTAGTATGAAGAAAGGGTGGACCCTTCAGCAGAAACTACTGGTAAGGGAGACCAAGGGGAAGACATGGATAAATGTGGTGGGGATGCCAGGTCCCCCACAAAGGCACTCTGTCACTGCTCTCCTGAAATGGATGAGGGAGAGAAAATGTAACAGAAGGCCCCTGGACTGAGATCAGAAGATTTCAGTCACCCACGATCATCATGGGCTAAACATGGGGAGACTTGGGGAAATTAGTTTGATTTACTACCAATCAAATCTGTGCAGGATGATCAAAAATAATAAAAAAATCTTAAAAACACTTCTCCTCCCACACTTCTCTCTTCTTCTTGAACTCAGCTTCTCTCCCTGCATACTCCACCTCCTCCCCACAGCAGTGCAGGGGGCCGAGGATAGGATTTACATCACTTCAACACACATTGTCTCTGCTACTGCTGCTTCCTCCTCAGGGGGAGGACTCCTCACACTCTTGCTCTGTTCCAGCATATGGTCCCAGAGGATGCATTCCTCAGGTACAGACTGCTCCAGCATGGGACCAGCAAGGAGCCACAAGTCACACCAAAACTCCAGCGTAGGCTCCTCTCTCCATGGGACCACAGGTCCTGCCAGGAGCCTGCTCCAGCATGGGCTTCCCACAAGGTCACAGCCTCCTTTGGGCATCCACCTGCTTCAGGTGGATCTCTGCTTCCCTATGGACCTCCACGTGCTGCCGGGAACATCCCGCCTCACTGTGGTCTTCACAGAATGCAGGGGAATCTTGGCTCTGGCACCTGAAGTGCCCCTTCCCCCTCCTTCTTCACTGACCTTGGGGTCTGTAGGGCTGTTCCTCTCGTATAGTCTCAGTCCTCTGGCTACAGTTACCTTTTTTTTTTTCCCTTCCTAAATCTGTCATCCCAGAGACATTACCACCATTGCTGATGGTCTTAGCACTGGCCAGTGGCATGTCCATCTTGGAGCTGACTGACATGTCTATTGGACAAAGGGGAAGCTTTCAGAGGCTTCCCAAAGAAACCACCCCTGTATCCTCCCCACTACCAATATTTGCCACACAAATCCAATACAGTAACATCTGCAAAGGTATGTGTAGGTAAGGAGACATAAGAGAGGCTGCTGCTCATCTAAGCAGAGAATAGCAGAGCCAGAGACACAAATTCATGCAGGAAGTTTGCAGACATAACACAAAATGGATAATGATATAACAAGTGTCACACTGGGATGTGGAGTGACATTGTTTTTTTCCCTTATATTACACTATCTATAAAGGCCGAGGCTGCCAGAGAGGCTGGAAGGGATTCTCCTTTATCACCTTTCCATATTGGGAAAGGCTGTTCAGATGTTCAAGGAAAAGCAGTCATAAAGGAAACTGAAGAGAGAGGGTAAAAACAGCTTTCACGGAACAGTATGCTGTGAGTAACAACGAGACTTGCATTTGCCAAGCTAATTATATTTTCCTAGAAAAGTCAGAAGGTCAAACAACTCAATCAACAAAAAAATGGTAGATTCACCCTTTGAGACAAGGTAAGACACAGGTAAATTATAATAGACAAATTGCAGTTTAGCACAGGTGGATGAGAATCCTTCTCTTTTGCCAGCGCATCAGGCTATCCCTGATGAGCAGAGAGAAATAGGGTGTATTTATGCCATAACCATTACCCACATCTCACTTGACTTGACAGACATATGACTGACATACAGACACACTTGCCAGCCTAGACAAAGGAAGAGAGCAGGGATGACCCAAGGACTTGCTAGAGTAGCTGCAAAGCACAGAGCAACTGGAAGGAATGGATTTCATAGCATGTTCTAGTAGTTCCAACTTTTCATTCCACTACTATTTATTTCTCTCTTTGACCTAAGAGGCCACCACCTTAATATCCATCCTTCCTACCTAATGACTTGCTTTAAAACTGTAACTGCTGCCAAGTAACTTTTTTTTCAAAGATGGCCTAACTATTAAAAATCTAATTAATCTCTCAGCAACTATTATCAACTCTCAACTTACAGTAAGCTTTAAAGCTCGAGGCTTCTACTTCAAATGCCTGAAATCTAACGCCTTATCTACTTTGTTCAACTATTTTGGTACTATGTAAGTTATTACTTCTACCAACAACTTAGTCTTTGAATACATGCATAATAATTCAAATTATACAGAGATCTTACACTTATTTTTAAATTCTTCCCAGCAAAGATGGGAAGCAAACCGAAGATTATCAGTATCTTTTTACTTTAATATTATATTTTATTCAGATATGTTTCAGTGTCCCTTACTATTTAAAATACTTGCATGATAATGTTGCTTGCAAAAATATTTTTGTTTTCATTTATTCTTTTCAAATGATTGCAAATTATGTGAAATTATCATAACTATGATAATTTCAGTACGTGCTATTTCCCTGTAGTTTAACTTGATGTAAAGCTTTCTGAAAAGTTCAGTTCTTGTGTATCAGCAAAAAATTAAACATTTCTGCACTAAGAAGTAGTGAGTGACAGAATCTGATTTCTATTACTGTAGCATTTCCTATTTCAGCTTATGAGGAAATTTATTTCCCAACAGTATTTTATCTGTTATCATTTAAGTTACTAAATTTTGAAGTTTAACAAGAACACAAATTTTAGTATCAGGGAAAGTTTCTTTCACATTTAATAAACCTGGAGTCCCAAAAATGAAGGAGTGACAGACTATTTACTCATAAAATGTTTCTCATTATCAAGAATGCAAATGACAAAATCATAAGAGAAATTAAGATATAACTGAGTAAACAAATGAATATTAAGCTGTATTTAACACATCTATACTTTCTCTTGATGAACAATGTACACATATCAATATGATATCTCTGCATAGAAGTTGGCATCTGGTACAATCTGTTCCATTCCAAGGGTAAAAGTATCCAACTTTATAGGCCCAAAGGGATTAATCATTCTGGTAGAGATAATACAGCAACACCCAAACAGAGACTAGTTCCACAAGAAGCAGAGAAAACCATCTCAAATTACAATTTTATATAGCAGCAGTTTTTTATTTAGCAGAGTTTAACAAGCAGCCTCCTCCAACAGCCCCAGCATACTAACAGGACCACCTTACAATGCATCTCCTTTCTCCTCTCCATTCACCAAAATGACCTGGCTGAACAGATGAAAAAACAAAGAAAGCAAGCAAAATCCATCTTTTGCATTTGTGATTATGGGGTATTTTAAGTGCACTTTAATTGATAATAGGTGAGAAGAAAGCTTGTGGAATGTGGTACTAAAAATCTTTGTAACTTCAGCTAGTATTTCAAAGTCATGCTAGCAAAAGCCAAGGATGTGACATTTAAAACATTAAAGCTTTGAAATTTCCAGGTGAATCCAACCTGTATTTGGGTTCAAATTCCCTTTAATGGTGTCACTTCTAGGCTGTAAAGGGATAAGCTTAGGAACTAATCATGCCCTTTTAACCTCCTGGTTGCAAATCAGCTTGTGGAAGCAGGCCAAATTGTGAAAGCAGTTTCACAGCACAAAAAAGGAAAAACAAGCTGCCCACAGGTCAGGCAAGGCAAGAGCACCAGGGTGTCCAAGTGGCAGCAGTAAGCAGAAAGTCCACTGCAAACATTAAAAGATGAGCTTCCCTAGATGTTGGTAGACCATGCAGCTGTATCAAACAGTCTGTATTTGCTTTACAATAGTACCATGTTAAACAGTCAAATCTTTGCAATATTAACTGAAAAATAAAAGCTTGATATTAAGGACATATCTGTTGGGAAATGTGAAGTCTGACAGTGATCCAGTGGATTTAAAAATCTAGATCTGGCAGTGGTTTTCAAGTCTGCACCGTACTGGTTGAATCAAGCCTATAGGGGCCCAGCAGGTACCTCTGCAGAATCTGTGAAAGACAACTAGGCATGGCACATCAAAACTTTTTTCATTGTCCTATGTACAAATTCGGGAACTCAAACAAACTAAGGGAAAATGAATTTTTAAAAAATAAGTCCAGGCATTAATGAGAGTTAAAAGATCTCATTGTTATACATATTTTTATAATTGTATAATTTTGAAGCACATGCAAAGAGATACCTTTATATTGTACAAAGGGTCACAGTTACTTTCTATCAAAGTGGCTTGGCTGCAAATTTCAGTTGTGGCAGGTATTTGAAGGAGACACATTGAATCCACAGTGGTTATATCAAATATCCATTTGCACTTAAATTCATTCTATTTCATTAGTAAACCTGGGCCATGGCACTCCCAATCATAAGCATTAGGACAGTCCACTGCCTTGTACTAACGCACAGCAAGGAAAGTACAAGTATGCCTGAGAGTAACCTACCTTCCTAACCTAGCTTTCCTCAAGCTCCTACCCTAAGTGTCTGCATAACAACTCAGTGCAAAGGTTATAAAATACACCAAATCACAGCAATTACAATAAGAAAGCCTTGACCCTCCACTATTATTTGAGGGGGGAAGGGAGGGAGGGAGGGAGCGGGAACTGAAACCCATACCAAACTAGTCTCATAAAGTTATGCTTAATTACTTTTAATTCTCTCAACTGGACAGGGACCACACCTTCCTTACAGAGATATAACTGATCAATACCCAAGTCTTCACAACTATTCAATTTCTGTTGGCAGTAATACAACCCTCTCTTTCCTTTAGAAATCCTTTTCTCTGCTTCAGAGAAAGAAAGTTCCTTCCTTTATCCAGCCTGCACCTCTTGTGTGTGTCATTGTCTCATGTCCTAAGATCATCTGCTTGGTTCTGGCTTCTTGATCACCTCTGTAGGAAATGGGGGATGTTGCTTTGTCCTCCCAGAGCTGCTTCTTCTCCAGGGCTGGATCCGCTCCCTCTCAGCCCAGCCTGTTCTCAGAAGACACCTTCAGGTCCTGGCCTCCCTGGGGCCCCATGCTGAACTTACTCCAGTCTGCAAACATCTTTCTTCACACTTTATTAACATGAAACTCCTTTTGAAAGCACCTGGGCTTTTATTAGCTCTAAACTAATGTGAAAGAATAAAGCAATAACTAGGGAATTTGAATTAAAAATTGCAAATTTAGAAATACTGATAAATATAATTGTAGGGTACGTGAGGGTGCCTGTTACTCAGATTTGGGCAGTACTGTGACTCCATACTTTAAATCACAGTGAAAAAAAAACCCTTTTGAATTACTTCATCACTTAATGTATGTGCCATATACATGAATTATTCCAACTATTGTGCCAAGGTCAAATGTAAGGTGAACACCCAGCAATACTGCATAAAGATGAATGCTTGAGCTGCTTATCCTCTTTGCTATTATTTCTCCTTCAGCCTGATCCTTTCAGTGGGTCATATATTGTAATTCTGTGCAAAATCAGCAACATTCAATATTGGCAGCATTACACAGAGCTCATTAGCTACTCACAAAAGCACAGAACACACATCAAAGAGGGAAAGAAGGAACCTGAGTTTCTATATTTTGTTTGCAAGATGCTGCTGTATGATTTGGCCTAGATTTGTTCTGCCAGCTTTTGCCTGGCCCAGCTGAACCCACTTTTAAATTTGTTCCCCCCACAACTATGTCTACTGGTATAGTGCAGTAGGTCAGGTGTGAGTTGAGAGAAGTTGTAGATTTCACTAGTGTAAAACTCACAAAACATGAGGTTGCTGCCAGGTCTCCTATGTCTAGAACAGCTTCCCAGTCATTATACAGTGAACCAAACACGTTCTCAGGTCACAAAGCACCTGTCTCACACAGTGTAAACCCACCTGTCCCACCACTGTCATGTGTGATGTCCTGAATTCCCAGCTGTCTGTCTCTCTCTATCTGTACTATTTCAGTTAAAGTCCTAGATTATGAACTAAAGAAACACAAGATCTCAGGTACTGGATGTACTTATTTGTGGAATGCTTACATAACCTCTGTATCCACTGCGTTAAATTATCAGTAAATTCAGAGCTGTAACTTGTTTTTGGAAGTGTGCACCTATAACTTCTTTACTTATGCATAAAAATTTCCACTTCCTATGCACAGATACATCACATCTTGTTCCAAAATCTATTGCAGATTTACAGCAAAAAACAAGGAGCTAAAAAAAAGAATGGGGAAACAAAAATGGCAAGTAGCTTTTTAAGATTTGAAGAGAAACTGTTTAAAATGTGATTGATTAATAAAGCTTTTTAATTTTTTTCCTAGAAAAAAAAAATCCAGAATATGTACACAGAAAAATAAAAACTGCATAACAAGGTTTTACTTGTTAAAAAGTTGCTTTTATTTGCTTTCATTAACCAGTTTGTCAGAGTTTTCTACTAAAAAACAGCTAGGATTTTTTTAGCCTAAACTGAGCAAGGTGATAACTGCCCTTAATGACTGAAGTGACAAAATCTGTTTCCAAGCTATTTTAGCACTTTACTTTGTGTAAACCCATTTTCTAGTGAAAATCAGTACTACAAATGGAAGCAGTTATTGGCTATTTAGCCAAATATTCATAATTATTTTAGATACTTTAGTCCATTCAGAGTATCAGTGTTCATATTCAGTAAATAAAGATCTTAGTTTATGTATGTCTACAGGGAGAGAAATAGACTATTTTAAACCTTTTAAGCCATGCAATCTGTCACTTCCAGTAACAACAGAAAGTAAAGCATTTTATTGAAAATAATCACTTTATAAGCACAACCTAATTTAAAATGTGTAAAAGAAGCATGAGGATATTTATGCATTTGTTTTAATTCAGGGGGTTTTTAGTTTTTATCTTTTAGGCATCACCAAGAAAAAAAAAAAAAAGGAGCTTCTTATAGAAAAAAGTGAAAAGTGAAAATTTTGAGGTAATAGTAGCCTATCAAATCTACAACTGAAATCCAAGATGCACAAAACTAATCTAAATTCTGAAGCAAGTTCACACAATGCAGATCAGAGACCAGTTATCAACCACAAGTCATGAAATAATTTTTATAAAGTCTCTAGATGTTTCTGAAAGACTGAATGTGTAAAAGCAGAGTAAAAGATATGTCCTCTATCATCTACTGCAAAGGAAAAGCATGACTAAACACTCCGAGGTTCAGCACACCAGATAAACTCAGTTTCCTAATAAAAAACAAACATGAAACAAGATTGGAAATGTTAGGAAATACTTTGATTTTCAAGCACTAGGATTGCTGGTTCTTCAATTCTTACACACAAAATTTTGAATAAGACAGTGACTGACACTTGAGGTGGAGGTAAAAGCACAGCAACGCTGGGTGCTGGCACCATTTTACACTCATATATCATCCAGTTTAACTGGATAATCAAGTAACAAATATGTTATTTGATTTAATCAGAGGTAAAATCTCCAGCCTGGACACACACCTAATGTAGGAAGTGAGCAGGTCTCAAGACCAAACTCAGAACAAATGTCCTTATCTGCACTATATGCTCAGTTAATCAAGGTAATTTGCAGGTTCTAACAACTGTAATTTCCCACTGCATACAAGTCCAATGACTGTAAGATCAAATAGTACCAGGAATAAAATGGAATAGGTATTTCACATAAGGCTTAAGTAATACCCCTATTAGATATGAAATCAAATCTATTTGCTCCACAACTAAGATGTCTGAGCAACACTTTCGCCCTGACCTAGAAAATATTTCCTGTTCTATAAAACAGACAAAGTCAAAGGAGCAGGAGTTAGCATGCTGTGCTTAGTGTCAAAAGAACTAGCACCAATTTTTTAAACATAAATAATGCAAGAGTCTAACACTGAAGAGCACTTAGTTATCTATACTGAGTAGTTGTATTAGAAGATCTCAGTGTGTGATAGAGGTACAAAAATTACATTAAGTGCTCCACAGATCTTAAGCACCCAGGACCAAAGAGTAACCCTGAGAGTCACAGGCCCAGCCCTGCTACTTATCCATTAAGCCTGGCAATGTAATTTTAAACTAGTGGCCAAGATATTTGTCTGGGAATTGAGGTGTCCCAAGTGCCAGGGGAGACCTTTTTCCATGTCATTAGTACACTCCGTGCAAGGTTTCTTTAGAAGGAGAACTAGAATTTGATGTCCCTGAGCACCCCAGCCGCAAGGTGTGTTTATTTGGCCAAAAGAAACCTTTATCATGGCACAACTGTGGCCTTAAGCTATGATTACACTCACCTTGTCTGTCATTTCCTTCTGAAATCATGGGTCAGCATCAGGATGTCATTCACACTGAAGGCCTTCATGCAAGTTAATCTACTCTACCAAGCAGCAACACAAATCAGCCCCTCCTAAGGTCTCTGTTGCTATAGCTAGCAAGGTCACAGTACCTGAGCTGTCACATTTAAAGACAGTTCCAGCATCTTAACACTAATTTTTGGTGATTCAGAGGTACAGGTGGACTCTTAATTACAATACCATTATATTCGTTCACAGAGGCAGAAAATCCATGTATGAAGTTTTGGTTATTCTATGTTAGCAAATCAATTAGGCTATCATTATATCACAACTATTAGGACATTAATAATGGAGTGAAAATTTCTTGGGTCTCAAGAATCCCACAAAAATAAGCAAACTGGTTAGTATGATGGTATTTCCAGTATGTCAACAATAGCTTCAAATGCTAGACATGAAAAAAGGATAGTCAAACACTATTTCAGAGAGAATGGAAAGCATAGTTTAAAAATACTCCTGGTATACCACATAGTCAAACTTTTTTGTCCATTTATAGATGACAGAGAAATAAATTATTATTAAATTAACAGTAAACCTCAATGATGTCTTAAACTGCAGACTGGAATGATCCTGTCAGACATCCACATGGGGGCATCAGTAGAACCTGTAAGCACCCACACTGCTACCCAGCCTGTTGATGGGGAAACTCAAGTTACAAAGTACACCCAAGAGCAGCAGTTTCAAGACAGAGATTAGTATTTTACATGTGTAAAACAACAGAAATGTCCATATGAAGCCACTTCTGTTATGCAAATTATCCATCACAAACAATTTCTTCTGTAATTGAAATCAGCTCTATTACCACTTGCATTTTAATAACCACTCTCTTTGCAGTACCCAAAACTAAGGGTACTATGAACAGGAGCAACCCACTTGAGAGCAAAGTAACCTACAAGCAGTGAGACACTAAGAGAAAGACATGCTGAAACACCGTGGGCCAAATTTATGGAACTGAATCTTAAGCTTTGGTAGCAGAATTCCCTTATACAAGATACATGACTTGCATAGTAACTCCCTTTTTTCTTTTACCATCAAAAATCTGTGAACATTATTGGGGGTTAAAGCCAAACAATTCCTTGGCAGTACATGAAGAAAGGCCAGCTAAAGAGCAGAATAACTGCTACCTCCTCACTTCTGCTTGCTTCCAGAACATCCAAGTGTTGTTCACTCAAGGGACTTCACATACAGCACATAACTTGTGACCCTTAAAAGGCCTGCCTCCCTCACCTCAGACACCTACACTTCATACTGCTGCCCTACATTTTAAACATACATAGCTCAACCATGGGACTAAGCCCTCTGAAATATGGCTGAATTGCTTTTGCTTCATTTTACCTCTACGAATCAGCATATACCTGTCCTGCTGTTCTGCAGAAAACCACATCCCTTCAGTTGTTCCAGTTAGATTGAGTTCCTAATAGAGAGCTTGTGGAACAGTAGGCTGCCAAGCCTTAGAATATTTCTAGCACATGAGGAATGATAAACACTAAGTGCTAGCACAGTGCCCTAATTAAAGACCTACTAATGGATGCATTGCTGATAGCATACTGGCTTATCTGGTGCATTGTGCATTTTCAGTGCCCTCCATTTGTAAAGCCTATATATCTGTGTTTTAACATATTTGACCTACCCTGTAATTGCCCATGTAATTCAAAATATTATTTCAGTTGACTCATGTGATCATGACAGATGTCAACACTGACTGATGCTAGGTAACATTTTAATTTAGGACGAGATGCAAACTATTATTAGCATGTATTATAGGTTGCAATTTCTTCACAAAGACTTACAGTATTTGTTTTGCTCCTTGAGGTCCTCATTTACTTTATTGTTATGTCATCTCATGCTATTAATATTTTACTTGCTTTGCTTTAGCCTAGATATAGTCATTGTTAATTAAAGAGATAAATATCAGTTTACTTTAATGAACATTCTACTGACACAAAGCCAGTATAATGTTTAGAATCAAGCACTTACAAATCAAGCACATTTAAACTAAAATGAATGCATAACCATGATTTATTTGAGGCACCTTGTTAAAACCTGTTCACCTGTGTTAAAAATACAGACAGTATAAACAATTAGAAGAAGTTAAAAGTCCAAAAGACAGAAAATATAGTCAAGTTTTTCCAGCTAGTGTAAAATTTACATTTCTGGCTTTAGAATCTTCTCAGATTATCACAGAGCATTTGTAGCTATCAGTCTGGTATGTCTAAACATTTAGCCAAATTTCTGAACATATTGCTGAGGAGAAAAGAAAGTAAGGGTCAGTAAAACTTAGCAGACTACTGAATGACAACAGATACAGTATGGTTTACTCTTTTTTCTTTTAAGAAACTAATGCAAAACTGCCAACTCCATGCAAAAAAACACAGGATGAAGAAATGGGGACAGGGAGATTAAGCTGAAAGTGTAGCTACAGAAAGCTGTCAGCAGCTCAGCATCAAGTTTTCAGTTCAGAGTGTAGGGGAAAGAGTGAAATACAATGACACTAGTTAATTACCTTTTCAGTAGAAGGCTAGCAACATGTTGCCAAATTAATTCAAATAGATTTATTTAGGCAGTTAAAGCAACAAGTAAATGCAACACTAAAATTATGCATATCTGAAGGCATTCACTAAAATTCACAGAAAATATACAAACACTTTTTAACAAATCTTTATTTATGATTCCCCTCTTCTCACAGCTGTGTTCAAAGGTCACAATTCAATGCATGTTCCTCCTAGAAGAAATATGGCAGCAATGCGAATATAAGCATGAAGTAAGAAGAAGCTTTAAAATATAACAGGCATTATGGAACAGTTGGGACTGTCCAGATTAGTCCAACCAGAGCATGCCTGAAGTGTAACCAGTCTCTGGTTTTGTGAGGTACTGTCATAATGTTCTGATTCTGAACACAGGTAATAATCTCTTTCACTTCCTTATGAAAACCTCAAGGGCTTTGATTCTGCAGAAAAGGCACTTCCTAGAAAACTATGGGTAAAGTAAATGGGTTAGACAGCTAGATTTGTTTGCATATGTATATATTTATACAAGAGTTCAAGTTAATTAAGTGACTAAAAGGTGAATAAAGTCATTACTACTTCAACAGCAATGCAAGAAGTGCAGTAAAGGTACAGTAAGCCAGGTACCCAATAAAGTAAAAGGACAACTGTTTGGTTTTGTTTTTTTTTTCTAAAGCTGTGCCCAAGAATTAGCAGAGCAAATATAAAAAGGAGAAAGTTCTGTACAACTGTGCTCATGAATTAAACTTGACATTTGAAATAGTGGACGATAGGGCTGCAAACACTGAGGACCACACAAAGTGAATAAAGAGGTAGAGGAGCATGCAGAAGATGAACCAGATCCTGCAACTATGTTCAAACAGCCTGGAATGTCAGAGATAGAATGCACTTAACCAAGGCAAATGCCAAAAAATTAAGATAACAAATGCAAACATGCTAGAAAGCAAGGAAAAAATCAAATCAACAAAGATACCTATGTAAGCAATGACAAAACATGACAGATGATAAAATCAAAAGGGAAAGTAAAAAAAGCATCTGGTTATGAGAACTGTTTGATTTGTAGGAAATATGTAAGGTCTGTGGGAGTTAACTAGTCAGATACACTTGCAGCTTCTGGCAGATTTGGCAGCTGATCACATCCTCCAGGTTCAGCTGGAGGACAAGATTTTACAGAACAAGATTCCCCTTTTCCTTTTACGTCACATCACTCACTGTTCTTCCTCTATAGAAAGGCTCTACCATCACCTGCCCAGAGGCCAAAATAATCACTTCACAGGTGCTTTATTTAGAATTTTCATTTAGTCTTCCCATTTACTCTTTCATTTTCCTTATCCTAGGGCATCAGTAAGACACCAGCAAGAGGCGAGAGGGCTTCCTGCAGTCTTCTCAGAAGTCATGGACTGGCTCTATGCTTGTTACGTACAGCCAACTAGCACAGCCACCATCAGAGTGGGTCATAAGCCCTCCAGCCCCAGACACTTACACCATCAGGTTGCCCTGAAACACAAGCATGTCGCTTCTCAGGCTGCCTTGACATCCCAGGGTGTGGTTCAAAGAGAGGCACATCCCAACTGAGAGCATTCTGGGTTCCTGCCAACTCTGATGCTTCTGCCTTTCAAATAACTGTGAATTCGAGAAAAGGTTCAACACAAGCCTTTGGCAATTTTTCACAGCTGAGCTGATGAGTGGGTGAAAGAATGGGTCAGAACAGAGGGCACTCACAACATTTCTGCTGTAGCCACTGAAAGCTAAATTCAGAAGTTGCCTACTACATAATTTGAAATATAATTTCTCTACTGTCAGAAAACAGGATAGACAATTTGGTATTTTTGTTGCTGTTAATATTGGCAAATGTCTATTTGTTGCAATGTTTTATTCAGGATCTTTGAAGGCTCTTGCTGCAAAATGCAACCATTAACACCCTGATTCAGACTGGCTAAAAGCTGTGTCTAGAGTTTTCACGTGGACAGTTCACATCCATATAGTTCTTCAAGTCACATTTTCCAAGCTACAGAAAAACTTTTATAGTAGACCTCTATTATATGCTTACTGATAACATGTGGCAGTCTTGTGCCACTCAGACAGAAGGAGCCTTCCCCATCCTAGGAATAGTCAATGACAATATTGACCCTGATGGTTTCCCAAGGGCTGTTACTACATGCCTTTGCCATAACGGGAGCACAACATTCAGCTCATCACTGCCAGACATGCTGAAAGGAGGGAGACAATACTAGGAACTGCTTTATTTAAGCTAACTTAAATCTCCAAAGTATGCATACTTCCTAACTTTTCAGTTCATATTCAACAGGCAGATCCAGAAATCTAGCCTGGAAAATACCCATCTGAGCAGCAAAATAATGTACCCATTTTGCAGGAAGTTTGTGTGTGCACATTATATGGAGCCAGGACCTTAGAAGACAAATCCAGATGTGTCCGTCTGCTTTGGGACTAGGGATACAGACTTCTAAACTAGCCTGGAAAAAATTACTTCTTCTCCAGCTCATAGGTCTTCCCAAAGAAGACTCCTTTGCATGAAGAACTTTCTTAATAAAATATTCTCACTTAGACTGAAATCATTACAGAAATGTGAGTAAAAAGCATTTTTGTTATCATCAAAGATTCACAGAACAGTTTGGGTTGAAGTGACCTTAAAGATCTTCTTGTTCCAATCACCCTGCTGTGGACAGGGACACCTTCCAGTAGATTAGGGTGCTCAAAGTCCCATCCAACCCAGCTCTGGACACTTCCAGAGATGGTAAATCTAAAACTTGTCTGAACAACCAGTTCCAGAGCCTCAGCATCCTCATAGTAAATAGCTCATCCTCATAGTAAGTATCTAATCAAGTCTCTGAGTTTAAAGTGATATCCCCTGGCCCTATTACTACATGCCCTTGTAAAAAGTCCCTCTCCTGCTCTCCTGTAGGCCCTGTTTAGGTACTGAAGGTGCTATAAGGTCTCCCCAGAGCCTTCTCTTCTCTCATCCTGCATTCATTGGAGAGGTGCTCCAACCCTCTGGCCAGATTTGGCTCTAACCTCTGGACTCATTCCAACAGATCATTAATCATTAACAGATGTTAATGGCATTGCCTGGTGCCATAAATACCCCATGCGATCCTGCTCACAGAGGATCAGCATTTGCAAGAAGATTCTAATTTTCTTTTCATCAGAGATATGATATAGGTTATGTAACTCCTAAAGCAGGACCACAGTGTCACATAAACTACTTTCAGAGTTGCTAGGACATCCATATCACTCTAAAAAGCCACAAGCTGTGCAAGCTCTGAGAGTTGGCCAGAAATGGAGATACCAATGTACCATCCTTTTCTAGCCTGAAAATGTGTAATCCATGCATGATGCAACAATTCATGCATGCTACAGCACCATACTCCTTCTCTATTCTATTCTATTCCTTCTATATTGTTACACTCATAAATAAGCATAGTGACACCTGTTCTTGGTGTCAAACAGCTCTAATTGCATCACACCACCATGTAACACTTGTTCTGAAAAAACAGTACTGAAGAACATTGATGAAGTGCAGTACATCCCACTGAATATTTGTATGAAACCTTCAATTTTCCAGCACTTCCTGATTATCTTCTGATTTGAGCTGTGTGACCCAGCTGAGCATTAATATTGATTTTTTGATTTAATTACAGACACTCTGGCTTGGAGAGCTGTGACATGCTGAAACTCAAATGAATAGGGCTTGCCCTGGCCTCCTCCTAATACATGCTGTGCTGATTAATCCAATCCTGTTCTGATTTTCTGCAGTGCAGGATACGTTTATCCATCCCCATTCCTTCACAATGAGTGCTGTTCACAATTTGCATCCCTGATTTACCACTGATGAACCATATGCCCCACACCAGCTTTGTGTACTTCACTGAAGCTGTTATCACAGAAACCTGTTGCTGTAAAAGGAACAGGGGAAGTAAAAACAAGGCAAAGGAAGGGCAGAGAGGAACTCAACCTGTGTTTTGAGGCAGGATTTACAGATTTAGATTTGTATAGGCTGCAAAAGGCATATATTCTTCACAACATCTTTATTCTTATCCTTTTCTCTTGACAGCTCATGTGGTTGCATTACAGCTCAGTTGTTAAGAACCTTTATTTCATGGATAAAGTAAGTAGATTAAATCCATCCACTCTACTGGCTCGTGGAAGGGTAAGAAAGAGATGCTATTCTGAGCTAAAAAGTACTGACTCGTGCTTCTTACTGTAAAATCATAACCAGATCCCACCACACCAAACCCTACTCTTAGTCAGTATCACAACAAAGTCATGTTCAGGAATATAGCTATAAAAATCACACCATCAGAAGATCATAATCAGTAGAATTTAATTTATTCTTAAAGTTAAATATCCATTTCCTCTTTATGAAACAATTAACACATAAAAAAGCTGAAGGCAAAATCCTGAAAAGTGATTCAGAACCTTTTTCAGAAATTACCTGGGAATCTTCATTCAACATGGAAACTGAGTTCCCAAATTACTTATGAGTTTTTGAGTATGTTACCCTTAGGGTCTGAACTTACAATTACAAAAAGGTTATTCTTTAAGCATCTGAGCATTAGATCTTCCCAGATTCAATCTGTTAACTGGGCCATGGTTCTTTTTCTCTGACCCTACAATTCAGTATTCAAATTCTTATTTACTAATCACCAAGAAATTAAGTTATAACTGTTTCCTTAGGGCTCCTTCCTCATTTCTACCTTATTCTCCCCATATGTCAGCCTTCTAAATAATTGGATTTTAGATTTTCAGACAAGCTTTTAACTGATGAATTCTCACCTTTGCTGTCTGTAGATCTATAGGGCTTTACTGCCTAAGAGTCTGTTGATGCAAAAAGAAGAAAAACCATATCAAACAATAACACAGAGGTCACACTGTCCACTTCCCTAATGTTTTTATAGGAATTGCCCTGTCATTATTTTGGGACGAAATCTTTGTTTCTTTCATTGTTTATTTCAGCAGTCCATTCTGCCTGGGGTCTTAAGTTGTACATAAAAAGCAGATGTAAAATATGTTAAATGATGCAAAAATTCAGTAGTTACTCCTTTAAATTACTATAGGCTTCACATAGCAAGGAGGCATATGTTTGTGTGTACAGAAAACAAGCCTACTAATACAGAAGATGTTAGCAAAATTACTATCAAAGATTTACCAGTCTTCTGCTGAAAGGATCTAATTATAAAGTCTTTCGATTTTGCTCTTCAAAAAAATGCTTCCTTGTAGTTCACAGCCCACCTGTGAACTTCTGAAGAGCCTTTCTGTAGAAAATTACAGTGAAGGGGGAAAAATAATACATCATAAATCTACATAGAAAACAATGTTTATTATAACGTATCGCTATCATATATAGGCAGCAGCAATAGTTTATTCAAAAGCTCTCTCTTGTCAGCAGTGCATGTAAATTGTGGACTTAGCATCAAATGATCATCAAATGATTACACAAGTGCTACATGACTGAATATACCATGCATTCAAGACTGATTTGCTTATATAAATAGAAAATAAACATATTAATAGTGTAAACAAATTATCTAAGATTTTTTGCCCTAAACAGTCTGCCTTGCTGAAACACTGAGGCTGGCACTTCGACACAGTCCTCTTCATAGGAATCACTTCACATATTACATTTAATATTCAACTGCTCAGAAAACATTTTGTTCTTTTCCTAAACAAAATTTAAAAGAAACCTGTGCTTTGTATCATTGCAACATTCAGAATAACTTCTACAAACAGAGAATCATAGCATATCCTGAGTTGGGAGAGACCCAAGAATCATTGACAAGAATCACTGAGTCCAACTCCTGGCCCTGCACAGGATTCCCCAAGAGTCACACCGTGTGCCTGCAAGCATTATCTTAACTCCTTATGAACTCTGTCAGGCTGGTGCTGTGACCACTTCCCTGGGCAGCCTGTTCTAGTGCCCAACCACCCTCTGGGTGAAGAATCTTTTTCCTAATACCCAACCTAAACATCCTCTGCAACAACTACAAGCCATTCCCTTGGATCCTGTCTCTGGTGATGAGAGTGAAGAGGTTGGTGCCTGCCCCTCTGCTTCCCCTCATATGAGGATTTTGAAGCCTACAATGAGGTCTCCCTTCAGTCTCCTCCAGGCTGAATAAACAAAGTGACCTCAGCCACTCCTCATAAGGCTTCCCCAATTGAGTGAAAATGTTTCTTTGATTATTTTTAAAATATTCTCTTTTTAATGCTGTTATTAAAGCCAATCTAAAATCTAGGGATTAACCCCATTCTTGTGAAATTCTCTTACTGCCATTCTAAATCCTGTTTCTCAGAGCCTTCTACTCCCAGCTGCAGTCAAGCAGCATAAATGGAATCCTGAAGAGCACAAGTCAGTCTTATGTGGAGCAGCTTAGAGAGTTTGGGATTTTAGCCTGGAGAAAAGGAGGCTCAGGAGTGACCTCATCACTCTCTACAACTATCTGAAAGGAGGCTGTAGTGTGCTGGGGGTCGGCCTCTTCTCCCACGTAACAAGTGGCAGAATGAGAGGAAAAGGCCACAAGTTGCACCAGGAAAGGATTACATTTGATATTAGGAAAAACTTCTTCACTAAGAGCATTGTCAGACATTGGAACAAGATTATTCAGTGAAGTGGCTGAGTCACCAACTCTGGAGGTTTTAAAAGATGTGAAGATGTGGCACTTAGGTACATGGTTTAGTGGTGGCCTTGGCAGACTTAGGTTCATAGCTGAACTCTTGGGTGGATGATCTTTAAGGTCTTTTCCAGTCTAAACAATTCTATGACTGAAGGGTGCCTGAAGATGTATATGTCAGACTGCTTTCTAAGGGGCAGACATGCTGACTGTGATCCGCTGTTCTTTTCCAAGCTGTGCAGGACTTAACAACTCTTGTCCAACAGGTTGTGCACATCACTACCACTCACCTACATCACATCCTCCCAATTCAATTATTCTCCATTCTGACTAATTTTTTAGTTAACAGGTGATTTTAAGTGTTTTCTGTTACTAGATCCGTTTCAGAAATTAAAGCAAGGGCTCAGTGAAGGTTGCTTTGACACTAATTAGTAAAATTCCATGAAAATATGTAAAGCTAAACTTTTGTTTCAGTTCTTGTCATTGGACAAAAGAGGTCTTACTGGAACCAGCTTGAGGGACAGTTCCAAAACTGTGAGATCAGATTGCATACTGTATTCCTCAGGGGAACATTATTAAAACAAAAGAAAAACTTGCAGCTAGTGAGATTTAGATGGACTGTTAGTGTTAAGCATAAACACAGATGTCTTCCTGAGTCATTGCCTGAGTCCAGGCACCTCAGATTAACAAAAATTAAATTCTATCATCATAGACAAAACACAGATAAAAAACCTACTGCTTACTCTTGTAAGCCAAATATCCTATACTTAAGAGGCTATCTGTTGCATAACAGCAGTGAATTTAATTAGTTTGTTTCAACAGTGAATTTAATTATATTGTTTATCTGTGAACATTTATGCAAAGATATATATCTTCACATTTGCATCCTGACATGACTAATGAAAGCACAGTGTTTTGTCTGCAACTAATTCATTTTCACTTAATACAGCAATGACTGATTAATTTCATTTTCTGGTGGGGAGGCCATCCTGGAACACAGTCAATGTTCCTTCAGAACCTCTGAACTTAATTATCTCCAGAGAGAAGGTGGAGAAATGGATACTATGTTTCTCTCTCCTTTTCTCTTTTCTTTATCTCTGAAATTACCTGCTATGTATCAAAGATTTTTCAAAGACTTATGGCTAAGCAAATGCTACTCTTTTTGGTGCCCAATTCTCAACAAAACCTTTGCATTTGTAAGGCAAGTAAAATTTGTTCTGGAAGTGTCTGTTGGGATTATATTTAGTGTAATTTATTTAAACTAAACTAGAAGAAAAAAATCATCTACATTTATAATTCTGGTCCTACTTTTTTTAACTGCATATACAACTATGATTGGCTTCTATGGAAGTTTTAGATGTGGAAAGAATATTAAATTATATAAAAGGATATGGGCAATTTACTTAAGAGTTTGACTCAATGATCCTTGTGGGTACCTTCCAACTTAGAATATTCTGTGAATTCATGAATCTGTGATATTATGTTGCTCCTCTCACAAGAAAAAGTATTATAAATACCAAATACCCACACTGGTGAGGAAATCTCAAATTTTGAGAACAAAAATTTACAGATGTGTCCTCTCAGCATGGAGCAAAGGTAGGTCTTTTCATTCAATTTCTAGTTGTTTCAGTTCCCCAAGACTTCTCACATCATTGCCAAAACATTTTTCCATTCCACAATAATGGAATGTAATCTCAAATTCTGATACATGACTGAAAAATAATAAATCACATATGATGGCTGAGTCATAAAAATAAAGATGGTTGTGACACCACTGCATAAAATCCTAATTACTGACATGAATCGCAAAATTTGCACTGACTTATACAAAGACAGACCTTCACTTGTCAATTAAAAGATTATTGTGTGAATATTCTGACACACTCCTTTCACACACACTACCATATTTTGAAAGCTATACAAATGTGAGAAACACCATATAGAAAATGAGAAAATGTAGTATGCAAGAAGAATTTTTTTTCGAACACTGCTAGCTTTCCAAAATAAAATATTATTATTTCTAGAGGATATCCAGCAACCTATGCACCAACTCTGCATTCTGAACTTTTAGTTGCCCAGGCCTGGTACCCCAAGAGTGATTGCAATAATGGAACAATATGGAGAATTGTTTAGATGTGAATATAAATAGCTTTTATCTTTCTTAGTAAAATCTTAAGCAAGCAAAGCTAGTTCTGGGTCAAACAACTTTTTTTTTCTGCATGCCGCTACCAGTTTAAAAAGTTACTTTTAAGAGCAAATTTTGACTAAATACATCCTTTTGTGAGGGGGAAAAAAAAGTTTCACTTTCCAAATACTCAAAAAGCATTTTGGTTGTTTCAACTTTTGTTTTCAATTTTTATTATTTTAGCCAAACCCATCTGCTGAATCTGGTATGGGTGCCCATATTGGGGTCGTGAGTTTTTTAACCTCTACTAAAATTTCTGCAAACAGATTTAATTAGCAAATTCTGTTCTGATATACATGTAGTATATCCTCAATTTTAGCTCAATTTAGCTCGAATTTCCAACAATGATTAAATAAAAACATGATGAAAAGGAACTTTACAGTAACTCTTCTTTCACGTTATTGTCAATAATATGAGTCGGAATGAAATGTTTCACACGTAAAAGTGGTTTCTTTAACCAAAATATTTCAGCTACAGAATGAGTCATAAATCACGCAACTTCTGTCAAAAGAAAGACACACTTCATATAGAACAGAAATTCATCTGATTAAAAAAATATCTGTTTATAAAATGTGATTCTGATCTCCACAAATTATGGTGCTTGTAAGAAATTTTTAAACAATACTCACACCACTTTTAGATTCATACATTACCAGCTGTCACAGACCGCAGCCAGGCTTGCCTCCTGAGGTTTTCCAAATTCTTGTCTTTGCTACAGAACATCCTACAAGCTTGCCAAGAGCTAAAATGCTGCTGCCCAAATAGAGTAGATTTATTAGAAAAGCTGAAGATGTTTATTGCAGAGACCAGTTATTTTCCCTTAATGTATCCCATTGTTCTCTCACTGAAATGTACTCTTGGTTGCCAAAACTTTTACATATTCCTGCTTGCCGGGTTTTATGAAGAACAGATTTTTAAACAGTAGCTGCAAAGCTATTTTAAATCAGGAAGCTCCACCAAATGGATATTCTCTAAGGGTGATGGAGTTTCTGAACTTTATTTTCACTACAGTGTTTTGTCAGACAACACAGTACTTATCCTGGATAGAAGCTCAGTCACGAAAACTTCCTTGAAGGATATTAATCACATTTTTAGTATCCTGTTGCATCTTCCTCTCTGCCAGCCAAAAGACCATGCATATCCTTCCAACTGCTGCCTGGGGACTTCTGAGCAACATTCATTTCACTTTCATCCAAGTGACCCCTTTGTCCCCTTTTTAGGGCACCCTGCCTGGTATCACACGTGGGAAGATAAACAGAGAAACAGAACAGATGGTGGCAACAGATGCCATTGCTCATCACAGGTGAAAGGCCATAGCTAAATTCACCATCCCACAACTCCCATGTTTTCCCCAGTCCCCTCACCTCACATATTGTTACAAATACATCACCAGAGGAGGAAGCTGGTTACACTGCATCCTCAGGCCTACAAGTGAATCTTCCAACTCACTGCAAGGCCAACACTTTGATGAAGCTTTGAATCCATGTTTAGAATTTAAACATAGCTAATTAAAATAAAACCAAACTTTCAAGTATTTTCTACTCCTTGTTTTACTCAGATGCTGCAAGAACATCTGAGAACAACTAGCAAAGGGACACATTTTATTTTTTCTTAACTTTGTGTATCTGCCAGTATTTTTGTACAGTAGGTTCTCTTTTTAATGTGGTCACTTAGACTGTCATTTGTAAGAGGATTATTATTATACAGCAACAAAGAAAATAAGAGATAAATGTGTTAACATATTCAGGAGCACTCAGAAGTCTAGCATTTGAGACTCACATTAGGCACTGATTTCTACTGTACATTATCTCTCTTACTACTCTTACTACTATACACAAATAATATATATTGAAGCTAAAAGCACTTCAGAACAACTAACAGCCAGTTTCAAAACTGACAGTGAAAAATAAAATGTTTATGTCTCCTGGGAAAAGACTTCATGATTGCTGCATGATGCCACCTACCAAAAGGCAAATACCAAATTCCAGTTTACAGTCAAAATGCCTCAGAAAGACTAAAAGCGAAGAAGAGGACAAGCCTTAGCAGCCATAGTTCACCTAGTCTAATACTCGTATCCTCCATCAGGGATTTTCAAACTTCTGATGTTTGTAGACACCTAAAAATTTTCAATGCAACCTCCTGTAGAATTTATACAAACTTTTTTCCTCAACTTCCATAAGTGTCTCAAAGTTGTCCACAGACCCAGCCCCATTCGCTTTCCACGAATTCCAAAGATCACATGCTGAAAGCCACAATTAGAAATTCAGCAGCCAAATAAACCATCTTTTAAAGCTAAAAATAATTAGTTCTAGAAGACAAATTTGTGAGGAAAAATTAAGGTGGAGGCAGGGAAAGAAACTAAAATTTAAAAAAAAACATACTTGAAATTCTTTACTGCAAGTCAGAACAATTTCATAGAGGTATCCAGACATTGCAGCAAACTTCTTAATTTCTCAAGGCCAAATCCAATTGTCCTCATCCCACAATAAAGTCAGACCTCCAAATCTCTTGCAGCTGTAATGGACTGCTACTGAAAGTCAATAGCAAGTGTCATGTCAGCTCCAGAAGGCAGAACTGGAAGTGATCAAATCTCTCTCCCATCACCATTTTGCCTCCATCAAATAACTCCTTAAATCTCCATGTCTGTCATTTAACAGCCAGATGTCTTAAACAGGCACACTTGTGCTATGAAGCAGATCCAGAAGCAAACGGGTCCAGGTCCTCCATGCTGACTTTGACTGAATCCTGTACTCCCTACATACCCTGCTAGGAAACCTTTAGCGGTTAGCTCAAGATAGCTCATTTCCTTCAGCCAGAAGCTGTCTCATTCACATGTAACTGTGAGAAGTACTATGAGAAATTAAGTAAGATCTCTGCAGGGTAACAGTAAGTATACCTGATCAGAAAAATAAAAAAAGAAAGAAAGAAATTAGAAGAAATCAGAAGAAACAAAAAATTCAGTACGAAGCTTTTACTCATAGGAAGAAAGCATCCATACAATAACCTTGGATTAGCCCTAAAGCCTAGAAATGAACAAGATGTCTGTCTCTGAAAACATTTGTTTTCCTGGTGCTCATTGAATTTTTGAAATATACAGTTACTTTTGCACAAATGTTCATATTGTTCACTTATTCAATTCATCTGTGTTGGTGATAAAGCCATCCTAACTTACAATTTTCTCTAGTCTCAGAATTCAACATTCTACTTCACAATGCCAAATTGGAAAATGCTTAGACAACAAAGTAAAAAGTCCCTGAATGCTGTTTATCAAAATAGTAGCATCTGAAAATGAATTCAAATACAGAACATCTGCTGCCATGCTGCCATAAAAATTCACAGCTGCATTACAGACCTGTGGTCTACATCCTCTTGGGATATCTGCTGAGGTGGAGGAAAAAGAACCTCAGCCCAACAAAGGAAGACAGGCTAAAAAATCTCCCCCCTGTAATAAAGGAATCAAAACAGACATGGCAGTAACCTCGAGCTGAAATGCAGCCATGTTCTTGAACACAGCACAGAGATTTGCTGCCTGTTGTTGCAGATATTCTTGCCATAATCAGTATTTTGCTGGCTGGACTAGATGCTGTTGCTGTGACTCATCTGGGATATCACCACGCTGCATGAGAAATCCTGCTGTGAACTACAGTCTGTTCAATGTTGGAGTATTACAGTAGCTCACAGAACTTCTTCTGGGGCACTTACAGATGCCAAGATGCATTACTTCTATTACAAACAGTTCAAGTGGAACAGACTGGAGCTACTCATTTGAGTAAGATTTTATTTACTGTTGGTACACATGAAAGAGTTGGGTCTTAGCATCTCTTAAAAAATGCAATTTCTAACACATAGTACGCTTCAGATTGTAAAATCCTTGAGGAGGTTTGAGAAAAGTCATACACTACTGCAAGTCCCACTAATTCTCTCTGCACTTGGGTTTTTGTGCCTCTAGCTCTTCTGCATCATTTCTGCACTACATGCTTTCTTCATACACTTTCCTCAATCTTTCTCACTTTTTTCCTATTTAGGAAACAATTCGGGATTTCAGTTTTACTGGAAAGATTGTAAGATCTGAGATAGAGATCTGTTATGCCAAGAATTCTAGGAGCTGGCACCAACCAGCTCTTCAATCTAGTGCAATGTTTCTCACACTGAACTCTGTACAATAGGCAACTGAAAATCTGGGAAACAAAACAAAAACATTAAAAAACCACACCAAAATTCAGCAAGATACAATGCTAATGAAGATTAAGAAACATACAGAGAAGTTATGTTTACAAAGCTATTGAAACAGTGACTGGAGCTCTAATCAATTAAGATGTTCCAGCTCCAGCTCAGCGGGTTTGAGTGCTGCCACCAAGGGAAGTGCACTTTGCCCTGCTGCATCCAACTCCAAAACTCCTCAGTTCAGCCTTGCCCCTGTGGAACAGCAGAATCAGATGTGCCAGGGCCAAAGTTGCTGCAAGTTGCAATGGAACATGCAAACACTTTGTTAATCTTCATTAGTGATTTATGCTTATATGCTTAAATATTACCTGTAGCAACAGAGGAGTTGTCATATGTTCACACCTGCTGTTCCAAAATGGAGGGAAGCCTTTGGCAAGCACGAGAATAGACAGCTGCAGGAATAACATCTTACATCACCACTGCAAAACCTGCCACTGAACTAGGGTCAGAGACCAGGAACACTGTCTAAATAGCCAGATGCCTGCCCAGCCTTTGGGTAGGTTGAGAACAGATTACAGAGCTCAACCTGTCACTGTCACCACAGCCTGAAGTATTCATTCCTTCATTAACTTTATCCAATCAAGGACTTCTTCCAGGGGATAGTAATCTGAGAGGGGAAGTGATAAATAAAAGCACAGGGACACAAACTGTTAGACAAGGGATAAACAGAGACAATGCCAAAAATCTCCAGATGCTAATTGGTGGGTCATTAAGAAACTGAGGGGTGTGCCTGAGCTATGCCAGTGCATTCACTCATAATTCTCAAGCTGAACTAGCCAGTGAGTGGCTCTGGGACCCCACAGGGGTATGAAGTGAGCAGAGTTCATGTTGGTATATTTGGGGATCCACAAATGTGGAGTACTTGTGGGACTGTTTGCAACAAGCACCTAGCTGGAGCAGCTGGTGTGTAGAGAACCATGGGGTGGGTAAGGGGATCCAGGCAGGAGTGCTGGGTGGGCAAAGAGGGCCACACCAATGCTTGGGGGATCCACAGAAGTGTGTACACTTTCATTACTGGATGTCAATCCTTACTAGTCGAAGAGGAGGAAGGGCAGCTGGCTGTAACATCACTCCTGAAAGAGCTGTGTGTGGATGCTGCTGCAGACAGTACCCTGCCTCTGGCAGCCTGTGTGTGTGTGTCTCTGGGGTACCTGTTTAGCCTGGTTACTGGTCAAACCTCTGAACAGGAAAGCAGCTGCCGTGTCCATCATCTGGGAAGGAAACCTCTAGGTTTTAGGGCACCTCAGGCTGGGCTCTAACAGCCAGGAAAAACTGTCAGGCTCTGGTGCTGCTCGATTCAACAGCTGCTCATAACATCCTGTAACTCTTTGCTGAAGTATAGACAGCCTGCAATACTACAGTCAAATGAACATTTTCTAAGTAACAGTCCTTCTTCAGATGACCCATACTACCAGCTTCTCATTAAGAAAAAAATTTAATTCACATTCATAGTCTTAGCTCACTGTTCCTAGAAGGCTGCTGAGGATTTTGGAATAAAATTCAAAAGCAATTCATCTTATCCCTCCCAGCAGAAAGAGAGTGGTAAGTAAAAGCATACCATAAAAATGACGATAGGCCCATACTTTGTTTAGTTTCCTAGTCATAGGAGTGTTACATTAATTAATCTTTAGTTGAGAAAAAAAGGTTGGAAAGGAGGAGGTATGGAAGCCATTAAATTCTAGCATTAACTTTCTTCTCCAGGTTTTCTGCCTATGCTTCACCTCCATTTCCCCATGCTCTGCATAATTTTCAGGTCATTTGTCTTATCAATTAGACATATGAATGTCTATATGTGCTTTGAAAGCACATAAGACAAAAGGTTAAATCTTAAGTTCAAGCAACAGGAGGTTGCCATCAGTTTAAATGGGACCAGAATGTTATATGGAATTCAGAACTCTATTTTTTTTAAATTCTCAGTAGTTCTTGATGTGTGCCTTGCTGCTTTTCAAGATGATTGCTGCTACGGTTTACTATTTATATGCTCAGGAGTCTTTGGAGGTGTTCCTAAATTTTATGAGATCAGATCTTGTTTTTCATTCTTAAACATTCATGCTTCAGCTATAAATTGGCTTATTAAACTGTATGATCATCATTACTGTGGAACTTGAATGCAATGATCTTTTTATAACCTTAAAAAGTAAGTAATTTTAATTTACCCACAGGAATTATGGGAACTTAAATTGTTATTGCTATAGTGACAGAAATATGCTTTACGTTTATAAATTTAGCATAAATTTCTATACACAGCCTGATTTGTAAACATCTGCGTATCTGTATTTTCTTCCTAATTTTAGAAACACAAAAATTTTGCAGCAAATTCATCAGAGTTATTGCTTCTTGTATGCAAAGTAACATTATAATCTTACAAGCTGGATGAAGAATTTGTTCAGAAATAAAATGCCTTTAATGCATCTAAATCCTGGAATTCCCTCCATTAAAACCAGTGTGTTTTTTCATGTGACAAACGGCTGCTAAAACTTGCAAAAAATTGCAGAGCTGAGGCCAGAGTACCATAGCTTTTCATTTTGCTGCTTGGCAGTTAGGGAAAAATAGTTAGTCCACACAGACTGGCAGATCTAATCATATATGTAATTTCATATGGCTTTTCTTATCAAAGAAACACATAAGCTGTATTATTTTCTAAGCTTGTATTTTAGTTTATTTGTAGGGTTGACACTTTGACTAACCATAAGGAATTAATAGGAGACACGTGGCCAAAAAGTGGAAAAATTATTTTTATAAGTAGTCCTGCTGTGTACAATTTCTTTCATTTTTAGTTTATGAAAATAGTTCTGCTCTTAAGCTTTTAGAGGCAGTAACATACACAGTAAAACCAGCACCTATGAGCTCCTTTCAGCATCAGACTATAAAAATAAAACATAGTAGTCCACATCTCAAAAGAGAATCACAGAATAAGCTGAGTTGGAAGGGACCCACAAGGATCATTGAGTGCAACTCCTGTCCCTGCACAGCACCATCCCTAAGACTCACACCAGGTACCTGAGAACATTGTCCAAACACTTCTTGAGCTCTGCCAGGTTTGGCGCTGTGACCACTTCCCTGGGCAGCCTGTTGTCATCCCCTGTCATCCTCCAGGTGAAGAACCTCTTCTTGATATCCAACCTAAGCCTCCCCTGACACAGCTTCAGGCCATTCCTTCAGGTCCTGTCACTGGGCACCAGAGAGAAGAGATCAGTACTTCCTCTGTTACACCTTCAGTGTACTAATTTTCCTTGCCTGTGTATATTTATTTTCCTCAATAAAGCTCAATAAAAAAAAATGCCTTTGCCTCACCCTGTAGCATTGGTTTTCATGTCTGAGGTGTTTTGGTTTTCTAAATTCTTTTCCCAGGAAAAGTTCTGTAAACAATGGGAATGTTTTTCTAATGCTACCTGTGTTATTCATTCCTTCTTAGAGGGGAGACTTCATCTTGACGTCCCTCTGGTTTGACCAATGTGATTGAAAAGGTTTGCCTTTGTTTCACCAATCAAACTGGTCTGTGTAAAATAATATATAAGGGAGATGCATCACTAAATAAAAAGTAATTTTTTAGCCTTCTGACCTCGGAATCTTGTGTTGTTGTGGTACGAAACAGCATCATCACCCAACTGCTGACTGTAGGGAACAAGCCTCTTCTTTCCTGCAGGCACATCTGTGTATACGCTTCCAGCAAATGTAAAATTACCTTCACTCCCCTGAACTTCCCCTAGATTTTAATTTTCTATTACAGTGCATCAATTATCCTGAGAAGCTGTTCACATTAAAATTAATTGAAAGGTGCATTCAGCGGTGTTATTTTCATGCTCAGCAAGATGATGGCAGTTAAGTATGGTATGACCACAGAAAAAAATATTTTCTCTGAATATCTTTTTAATCTAGGCCTGTCATATGCTTCTGCACTCTAAAAGCCTTATCTTGGCTTGCTCCCAGTGTTCTCTTGAAACAAAGCCTGGTCTCTCTGTGGTAGATGACTTGTCAGTATGTCACCATAAATGCTCATATCCCAGGAACAGGGCTGGTTACTTACTCACTTCCATAGAGGAACCAGAAAAACTCATGTTTTATCAAAGTCACTCTAAGATGTTGACTATCAGAATGATATTCTGACATTTATAGATAATGCCTGCCATTGCCTCATCTTCCTTCAAAAACTATTTCAGAGTGGCACCAAAGGCTTTATCCAAAACAATCTTATGACAAAGCAAGGACTGAAGTCCATGTGTGTTCAGTATAGAGCAGACTGCATGAAAAAAAAAAAAAAATGCAACCAAGTAAAACAAGACTACATTACAGGGAGAATAAGGATTGTATGAAAATAATAACTCACTTTAGATTCTCACTGATTTCCTTAGCTCTCTATACTTCATCTTTTATTTCATAAATCACTCATTTGTTCCAAGACCTTAAGAATTTTACTCAGCACAGCACTGGACAGATTTTGGTAAAGATAAATCATAACAATTAGTAACCTTAAATCATCAAGAAGCTGAACTCCTTGTTAAGTGCATTCATGTATGGTGTAAGTGCACAGTGTATAGGTTTTACAGAGGTAGAAATAAAATTTATTTTTTGTTCAGTATACATTATAATGGGTCGTGTACCTATATATTAGCACAAATGTAGTAATATTCAGTGCCTGTGGAGCTTTCAGCATATAAAAAATGACTAAATTATTACTTTCAGATAAAACAAGGGGTTTGCAGATGTAAATCCAGCATGTATTATTAGCTTTTACAACATTAACAGCACTTTTACAACAATCACTGGATATTCTCTGTTGTCCAGCCTTTGAACAGACACTCAGGATCTTTAGTGCAGACCATAAAATCTCTTCCCTTTTTATGATCAGCCAGAATTGCAGACACTGGGCATACTAACACCATGCAAACAAGTGCAGTAAACTGAACTCTGAGTTACAGACTATGAAATCCAAAACAAGGCACCATGCAACAATGTCTGCTTGGGCTGTGAAAGCAGAGAAGCACATCCTGCTGCCCTGGATGCAACATCACTTTTCTATTTCCTTTTGCAGAGGTGCTGTTTTCCCCAGACGGCCTGGTGCTGGTTAAGCAGGTAACAAAATCTCTGACACTGCAATGTGCAGATACAATCTACTTTGTGTTGAGCAGCTCTTTAGTAGCTGAAGGGCTCTCATGAAAACTAATAGCCCTGCCCTTCAGGCACTAGTACTAAGGACTGCAGTTTGTCTGAGGAAGCTGCTTCCCAGGGAAAGTACAACAGAAAACTAGTACTCACATTTGTCCTTGCATTTTGAGAGCCAGTGCTTCTTTTTCTCCACATCAACCAGAGTTATCTTTTAGCATAACTCTGTGTGTGTCACTGACACAGCCCGATTTCTAATGAACACATATGATTAATTGGAACATGAGATGCACAGTTCTAGAGGAAGATCTTTATGAAAGGTCCACTGCAGACCACTTACTATTTTGTAATGATTTGACAACAAATCCTTTCAATTAGATTTTGGGGAAGTGTATTGAGTCAAAATATTTCTGACTGCAAAGACTTGTCATTCACTAACAGACAAATGATGGACTAGAGTATACAACTGTCAAAATATTTCAGTCATGTGCTATAATATAAATTCTTAGATTTTCCGGAAACATACATAAAAGTAGACCATGAATGTATATTTTTAATCACTACGAAAAACTTGTATGTCTGCATATTAAGGCTGCTTGATGTCCTTTCTGTGCAATCTCCCACTTCTTCTGCCAGCAGCATCTCAATTTAAAATATAATCATTGCTAGTGATCACTACAGTCAGATATACTCCAGATGAAGGGCTTTTGCAGTTGAAATCAAACTGAGCATAATGAAACCTCCCATAGTTCACTGAAAAATAAAATGGATCCACAGTATGACTCACCTCTCTTTCCCTAAGTATTATAATGAAGAAACAGTTATGAAAATCTGTCATTCTTTGGTAATTCTTGTATATTCCCTACTGATATTTTTCAACATTATCCACCAAAGATACTGAGCTTCTTCAGTATTTTCCTTGTACCTCACTCTGCACTGACACCTTTGATTTTCAGGAAAGAAGACATTTAGAACTAACTATATATCTGTATATTTAAATTATTTCCAAATATTTTGCTTTAAAGGATGATCTGAGTCTCCAATTTTTAACTCATAAAACTGCATACAAGAATGAATCACAGTGGCTTGACAGAAGCTGGTCCAGCAGTTTAAGCTGATTCTGTCACCTACCACAAGAATTTATAAGATGACTATTCTAAATGTCCCTGCCTCTCTTCTTTCCTGTAGTACACTGTATTCTGTATCATTGCAAGGAAATAGTTTCCTTTTCCCAAGTCCATTTAAAATGCCAAGTTAACCGGTTACTTGCTTTGGTGTGTTTGTTGTTGTTGTTTGTTTGTGTTTTTGTTTTGTTTTTGGGGGTTTTTTTTGTTTGTTTTTTTTTTTTTTGTTAACTCTTTCTTGTAACTNTCCTTGTAATTTTGTCAGAATTTAATAGCTTAGGCCTTTTATGAAATTGCATCTGATATTTTTGTGAAAACTTCACCAGAAACTGGTTGTTTGACTGCTAAATGAGATTGGGGGAAAATATATAGCAAGTTACATTCATATTTTTAACTGCTTATTTGAAAATCTGAAACTTCTTACATACATATATATTCTAGGGTGATTGTTGGTATATCTGGGACAAGTTCTGTGATCTGTCCAGGCTGTACAGTAGCATGAAAGAACAGGATACACACACACACAAAGAATAATGATCTATTCTGTGCAAAATTATAAAATACTATTTAAAGAAAAAAAAAAATCACAAAACCTTTCTTTATGCAACACAGACTTTGCAGACCAACACCTCAGTTTCTCCATTATTAACCAAGACACCATATTTAAGAATAGAGATAATCCGAATGGTTCACATAATATTCTGTCAATCTTTCTTATATAAATGATTTTTCTTGTAAAAAAGAGTATGTTAGAAAGAACTGCAAAGTCATATTAAGTTATGAATCTGGGCGATAAAAAAGTTTACTCATATTAAATCATGAAAATCTGACTTTGAGCCCAGTTCTAGACTCCACAAACACAAAGGATTTAAGTCCAAGAGTTCTGGGTAGCAAATGAGAATTTTAGGACAAACAAGGTATTTCTGCTATTAAATTATGCATATGAAATCCTGGTTCCACTGAAATTAACAGTCAAACTCTCAATGACTCTTTGAGACCACCACATCATGGGTTGACACGAACAAAGTGAGAAATCTTACCCACACTTTGGTCTAACCTTGCAAACACACAAGGAACACAGTAATTCTCCATAGTATTCTCAGCAGGTCCTAGTGCAAACTTTTTCAACTGGTTATTTATCCCACAAACAAGTCAAACCAATTTCTCCACCAACAGTGTGTTTGGTAATTTTTACCTTCTTTATTGAAATAGCCAAAGCATTATTTTGCTTATGAAATATGGATTCCTCCTTACACTGTTTATTTGAGATAGCATTTGCATGAGATACTAAAGGCATTAATTATGTTTAAATATCGTATTTCATTCATAGTTAGCCAGACCACATTGTCATTTATTTTATTTCTGTTTGGGAAAAACTGCCATGTCTAACCTTCTTTCTCTCAGGTCTACCAGTGGGGCAATCCAACACCTCACCAAGAACAAAACACAGATGCCATGTGTCTTAATGATCTATCCTCATGAGTTTCTTGGACAGTCTCCAAATCCCACACTTTAGGCTTAACAGTGGACAAGAGAAACTGAGACTCAACCAACAGGAGTTGCCTGTAAGAAAGAGAAAAGGCAGTTTTACAGTGACATCTCTTCCCTTTGGGTGTCCTTCCAGGAACAGAGATATCAAAAGTGCTAGCTGGCAAAAAGGGCAATTTTCCCAGGGAAAGAAAGAGCATCCTTGCTGACTGTCCTGCATGTGCCACCCTCCCCTCCAGGGTAAACTTCTAATTTAGCCCCATAGTAGAGAGGGTCCCTGTCTTCCCAGTCAGACTTGTTCCCAAAATCTCATGGAAATACAGGACCTTGCCATCCAAAAGCTCTGTCACTAAATACCCAGACGATAAAATATATCCTTTAATATTTAATCACAGATTTATTTCATTCAAAGTTAGCCTGGCAATTAGTTATACAATGGCTCCAATACTAGCAACCAACTGTTTTTCTGACCAGTACCATTTTCTAAACAACACAAGCAGTTAATTATTGCCTCCTACTGGCAGGTATCTCCAGATAGTCAGAAGTCAAGCTAGGACACAGAATTAATACCAAGGTCACACATGATGCTCTATCTGTCAAAAATCTATTGGAAATTTGCCCTGATGAACTTCTTGCAATATTAGGCAACACTGGTAATGAAAAAAATTATATGCCACAAACAAGATGTTTTAAGACAAAAAAAAAGGAATGTCAAACTTTCAGCTATTTTTCCTTCAGTTCCCAGAAGTAAGACTCAGGCTTTCCTAATGAACTGCTGAGCCAATGCACAACCAAGAATTCAGGCAGGGAATTTAACAGGGCAGAAGTCACAACCTTCACAGAAGTGTTAGACAGACAGTGGACCTCATCTCCACAGTCAGTAAAGGTGTCTACAGACTGCTTCACATCTAGAATGCCTCAAGCTGTATCTATCTATTTATCCATTCATCTATCTCTGTCCAACTACCTTCCCCCAAAGTGTTCACTCATTCTTACATGCATATAAACCAAAATCACATCTTCTTAAATCACAGAACAGTGGAATAATATAGGCTGAAAAAATCTCCACTAGCTCCAAAGTTAGATCACATATACAATTTGCATTGCTTTTCCTATAAACTGCAAAGGAAGACAAAAAAAAAAAAAAAGACTGTTATTTCAACTGAGAAACAGTTCTGAAAATGCTGAAATGATTTAGCTCTGTGTGTCATGCATGACACGGGATTCAAGTCTTTGTTCAGATGATGAAGAATATTTCCTTGTATGCCACATTGTAAAATAAACCTTGCTCCTTATAACACGTGGCATGAAGCTGCCCCTGTACTTAAAGTGTTTGTGTGAATTATCCCATCCTACATGGAAATATCTGAAGCACACATCCAATAGACATCATATCTCATGCCGTATTAGTTCAGGCATCACCAAGGGTACTGAACTTTGTTTGACAGGCTTACACACACCAATCCTACTTCTGCCAAACACAAACAATGCATTAGAGGCATGAAGTGTCTGCAGAATTTTGCTTCTACTTAGACACATTGGTTTCATTCACTACGTTGAGCATGTGCAATATAAACTATATCCAAGGAGGTGCACGCCGGAGAACTGCATCCATCTCCAACATGTGTTTATCCAGACAGTTGGAAAGAGCTGCCTAAAGTAAACAGCTGGGCCACTATGTTTGTCTACATAACAAGCTTACATTAAACAGTTCAAAATAATATGTTTGATGGAATTTAAATCCCTCTAGAAAAAATACTATTTAGCCACAAGCTTATAACTGAGTGTTCAGCCAAAAAAATATGTATATGCATGGACATTTTAGGCCAGAAAAGATCATTTTCTTCCGCATACATAAGCAAGCAAATTCAGTTCTGATTTCTGTATCAAGTGTATAACTCCTCCATGAATCACTTATTCCAGAAAGGTAGTCTTGATTTTAATAGAGACAACCTTCCTCTTAGAAGATACTTAAATTCATTCTTTCCACTGTTAGAAATGTTTACAATTTCAATTGTTATTTTATTTCCAGTTTCCATATTTTGATTTCCAATACATTTTGGTGCATGATGTCTTTCTAGGATTAATGACTCTACTCAGGTACCAACAATCACAGAGCTCATTCCACACATGGTACATAACACTGATTTGATTTTACATAGCACCCATTATTCAAATGTCTTGAAAAACCCTCATGGGTGTGTAAGAATGGTGAACTTCCTATAGAAATATCCCCATTTTGCAGCCAGGCAAACTGAAGGAAAAGATACTAAAGATCATATTCTTCAAGGGGACAAAAATAACATGGGAACAAGGTTTCTGTGCATTTCTGGGAGGGCAGGGTCAGACAAGCTGTCCAAAGTCAAAGGCCAAGTCTGGCAAAGCCAGGAACAAACCCCTCATTGACAAGATTCTCACGCTTGTGCTTCCAAAACCAGACAACTGCAATCTGTATATATTATTAGCAGACACTGTTGTATAAATTGGTGTACACCTCCATATAAAGCAGGTGTACAACTCTACGTTTGAAACAGCTCAGAAATACACTACAGATTTAATACTGACATTTCAATTACAGCTACAGTACAAGCTGTCCTGCACAGGAATGCAATACCTTTTTTACACCACTTTAGCACCTGGCTGCTACTAGCTCTTTTCACACAAGACACTTTAAGCCTAATGAATCACAAACACCAATATTCACAGCAAGCCCAAATTTGCCTTGGCAGCTGCTGAAACTCTGACCTGTGGCAGAGAAAATGAAGACCTCAGCCTGGCAGTTCAGTCCCCAGTGACTGTGTGTCAATGGAAGCATGCACACTCAGTCGCTTCTTTTCACATCTGAACCTGGGGAGGAAGGGTTTTTTTCAGGATCAATGAATACTGCTGAGTAGATGAAAGAACTTAATAGGTTTTCTCCAAAATGCAGCCAATAGCTATCAGAGTGTATTCTGAGAGGAGCTTTATTAGGCACAGACCTCTTACTCTCACAGCCTTATGTCATACAAAGCATCAGGTCAAGTCACA
Source organism: Aegithalos caudatus (assembly GCA_013389925.1). Taxonomy (NCBI): domain Eukaryota; kingdom Metazoa; phylum Chordata; class Aves; order Passeriformes; family Aegithalidae; genus Aegithalos; species Aegithalos caudatus. Next base: position 116,452 of record WEIU01020918.1, read on the forward strand.
GAAAATTAGTGTTTTCAACCCCAGGAAATGGAGTAACAGAATCCTAAGGAAGAAAGCAAGTTCTCAACACATCTATGTATCCCTTCCTATACTTCCAATCTTAACTGCTCAAGCACACGGGAATGTAAAGGTTACTGAAATTCTACTACTACTTTTGAAATGAGGTATATGGGCTTTCATGAATCGTCTTTCTTTTTCAAGGCATTTCTAAAAGTTCTCTATAAAGTGCTTGTCTTGCACTAGAAGAGACATCTTATCTATTCTGTTACTATTAGGAGTTTGAATATCACTAATAAGAAAACTACACATCTTCTTAATATCTTTATTAATTACCCTATCACATGGCTCGTAATATTCTATTATAATAAAAGAAATTAGATGGAAAAATCTCTTTCCAAATCTGAACTTCCAAAGTTCATTCTACTTCAGGCATGGTAGTCAGATCATTTAGAAATTTAGAACACAGACATTTTAAAATCCAGCTGATAAAAGCATATGTTCAGGCGCATTAAGACAATAACAACAAAAAATACCACCGTAACATGGCTTAGATAAACTAGAGTGTCATCTCTGCAGAAAGCACATGCTAGAAGGCTTTGGGGGTTTCCCAGGATGGCAGCTTATTAGCAGAAACTGATTGTCATGGCTTTGAACTAAAACACTTCTAGCTGTTGTTTTGGCTCACTGGTGTAATAAAGGCATAATTCACAGAAAACAGTTTTGACATTTTTGGGCCACATAGGAACCAGCACTAGGCCCATGACTACCTAATATACTGAATGAAATCCTAACCTTGCTGAAATACATAAGAAATCTGCCAGTGACTTCACAGAGACAGGATCTCAAGACACTACCAGAGTAACAGTAACCAAACAAGAATAATTCAATCTTTTTACTGTGTTCTTGAGCAGGAAAAGACAATTTTTGGCTGTCATCATCCAATACTCAATCTATAATATCTAATCCTCCTCCGTATATTTTGTAAAATACATTAAAACTTTCATTAAAATCGAAGATTTATACTGATGCAAAACACAACAGCAGAAAATCCAAATTTTTACATCTTTGCTGACCTGTTTAATTTATACAACTCTAAAAATTAGCTTTGAAGGAGTCATTCAGTGTTCCAGTATCCAACTCCTAGCTGTGTGCACCCTAGATATAAGAAAAGCTGGATTTGATTCCTGAAGCGTTTGCTGCTCTGATGTAGGAAGCAGCAGAACAGGAGATGTGAAGCAAAGGAGGATAGAATGGATCTCCTACACTACAATGAGAGCATTGCATGGACACAAAAAACCTGAAGGATTTAGAGAAATATTTCACAGAGGAACGGAGTAGGAGAGAAATTATCACACCTTACATATAACAGACACCATGTCCATGAGATTGTTAAGTGTTTTACACTCTGGTATCTTGTCTACATCTATATAATACCGGAGTGGCTTCAGTTCCTATCATAAAGTAGGGCTACAGCATTAAGGTGCTTCTGCAGTTATTCTTTGAAGCAGACAAAATAGCAGGGCCTAAAGCCCCCATATGAAGCACATCCACTACATTATTTTATTTTTTTAATGAAGAGAGGAACAGTAATTACACAAATTCCCATCTTATCCCAAGATAGATATAGATATATAGATATATTTATACACACACCCACACAAAAACATACATATAAAACACTCTTATATGGAAAAGGCAGATTTGCCTGAGAAAAACAGAAATTACTGTTATACCAGCCAAAAGAGCCACATTAGATTCAAACGAATAGTCAAATAATGCATTACTAACTTGTCTACATAGCCATGCTTTTTCCATGCTCCTTCTGCAAGAGCTATCCAGACAGAATGTAGAGAGTAGCTGCACTACAAATATGCAGCCTGTCTGTAAAAACAAACAGAATTCATATCAAGAATGGGCAATAAAAAAGTTTTACAATAAAGTATCCTGAAAACTAAAACATAAGCCAAATATTAAATAATTAAGCCATATATAAAATACAGAAGCCACTCATCAACTTCAATTTTATCATTCTCCCAAAGCTATAAACATGAATTTCTATAACCTTTTGCATCTTGATGGAATACAGGATCATTTCTCTGTTGGTTTCTCTGCTGTGGCTCCTGTCTTCTGTTTTCAGTCTGATCATGATGACTGATAATCCTTCTGAAAAACCTGTCAAAGCAAGTTATGCTCAGCAACAGTCATCCCCTAGTTTTTGCACACAATAAACTTGTTTAATCATAGCCACATGATTTTATATGTGATGTACATGAAAGTGATTTTAAATGCTTTTTCACCCATTTCCATTGTTTTGACCTGTTGGGGGTTGAATTTGTTACCTTTGTGTTTGTGGAATTTTTTCCTGGTGGGTTGCAAGGGAACTAATTGCTGGGTCCTTATGGGTGCTTATCAGTACTTGACCAAAAACAAAGAGGTGGCCAAACACAAGTTTTGGGGCTGATGCTTTCTGATAATGGGCCATTAAGGCTCACCAATGACATGACAGATTACATCATCCCATTGTGAGATGCTCCACCCAGTGAGGGGTGCTCCAAGCATTCCTACCTAGATAAAAGGGAGAGGTGGGCACACCAGTTTATCCTGTTTCCACTGGATTCCTGGAGGAAGACTGGACCCATCTGGCCATCAGACCACAGGACTTTCTACAGGACCATCTCTACTCCATAGAACTGGATCTGTTACTCCAGGAGGATTCATCTGTACTGCTTCTAACACCCTGACCAACAGGGTGTCAGGTCATGTCCCTGACTCTGTCAGGGGTTTCTAGGGNAAACCAGGACATGACCAAGTCTCAAATTCTATTTTTAAGGAAAACCTCACTGCATCTAAAACAGTAAGAAATGTATGAAGTAGGAGCTGTAGACATTTTCTGTCTCATCCTCTCATTGATGTTCCTGTCTGAGAAGGTGATTTCCTATCAAGATGAGATTTTAGGTACAGGAATTGTAGAAACATGCCCAGTACCTTCACTTCAACATCCATGTGATTACATGCTCAAAATCTCAGCTTTTTAAAAAACAAACCGCCTCAAGATCTAGATAAAAAATCTTGAAGATCTGAACCTCATATTTATCTTAGCTTATCTCAGCTTGTCTCAACCTCTGTGAATACCTGTTTCTGTAGACCCTCTGTCTATCTTCCATATTGTGAAGCAGCGTATGTGGGCTGGAGCGTGGCTGGAACACCCCCCCCGGATACACTCTATACAGCACATCAGCCACAGTACATCACAGTCTAAAAGGCAGAAATATGGTGAAAAGGAAGACAAGAAGCAGTACAAACACGTATATGACCATGATAAGGACAGTCTTTCAGAGCAATGCAGTTGTTGAAGAGAAGCTTTTAAGTTGAGTGCTTGCAAGGAATTCTAAAGCTACAAACTTCTGGAGAACAGTAGGCACAACAGATCAGACCCCTTTCTAAGGCCCTTTAGCTGTTTTGTCAAAGTCTCTGCTGTCACTGCTGAAGACCTGAGTTTTACTGCTACCATGTTTTTTTCTCTTCTAAATTGCTAACCTTGGCAAATGCAAACACTTGGCATCATCATTCCTTGTGGATTTACTGAAAGACATGAAGGAAAGCATTGTTATGATATAAATGCCACACATACTTCTAGCCACACTACATAAGACCCATTTCTTCCAATCACTCATGTAAGAGCCTCCCTACTACCTGATTAAGATATTATTTGCAAAAATTATAGTCTTGTTGCTATAGAATAACTGATATTCGTGGTGGTTGCTGTGCTACTGACCTATCCATCTATCTACATTCTGCCGTTATATTCACAGTCCTGCAATTGTCAAGGAATAAGAATTTACCCACAGTTGTTTACCTACATTTTTTTACCAAAGTATAATAAAATGTGTCAGTTTTCTGAGTTTTCTGCTACAGTTTGTGTGAGTTTTCTGCTACAGCACACAGCTAACTGAATGCCTGTAGCTGAACCAAATGTAGGTGATAAAGCACAACCATGAGACTACTAATATAAAGCAATCAAAGAACCTACATAATAAACATTACACAGACCTCCAATCTTCAGGTCTAACGTGAGATGCCACAAGCCTCTGAGTCTTAACAGAGTTTCAGCCACATACTTTTGGAAATATGGGTATTCCCAAGCACAGTCTTATTGTTGGAAGGGCAACATTCTCAACTAATTTCAGAGCACGACTCATCAAAAAAGTCTTCCAATCCAAATTTCCATACCATCAGCACCCTCTCCAAGGGCCTTCTCAACTGGTTTAACTAGATTCTCTCACTTTTCCCAGCTGAATTCATAGTCTGCTGTAACAGACCTTTCATATTTTCTTTTTTCCTTTGCCTCCCCATTTCACCAGTAAATGCTTCTTCATCTGTGAGAATAGCTAGATTAGGGAAAAAAGCTCCAAATTGAATTCTGAAGCCCATCTCTTCAGTCACAAAGTTTAACAAAGCCATATTTAACCCGAGGGTGATGCTGATCTTGACTTTTTAAGGAGTTTTAAGCAATGTGTTAGGCCCATTTCCCAAGCACTCAATATTCTCAGCTGAAAATTACCTAAGCGCAAACCTGAAAACCAAGATGACCTTACTCAGTATCAATTTTTGCCTGGTAACAATTATAATATTCTATAAAAGAGATAAAGAGATTTCCTTAAGTCTAGGTCTAGGTCTAAATTCTGGATGGAAGGACTGCAGAGGCTAAGGCGCACAAAGACTACTTTCAGCTCCACATTCTTCTTTTGGAGTTTGCCTTCTTTAACACAGGGTAAATATTTGGTAACATGCATACTGATAAAAATGGTTGGAAAACCAAAGATTAGGTACTCTCAAAATTCTTTGGAGAAAGTAGGAAAAACCACAACAGTCACATGTGATGAAGTCATAGAATCATTTAGATTGGAAAAGACCTCAGAGATCATGAGTCCAACTGTTACCTTAGTACTGATTTCCAAGTCCACCACTAAACCACATCTCTCCACGCCACATTGACATGCTTTTTAAGTACCTCCAGTGATGGTGACTCAACCACTTCCCTTGGCAACCTATTACAACGCTTGACAACACTTTCAGCGGAGAAATTTTTCCTAACCTATAATCACACACTTGCATGCTATAAAAGCTGCACAACAAACATTAACAGAAAGCTATACTACTTCATCTGGGCCCAGCCTCTCATAGTCTAAACCTGATTCTGTGATAATCTTACATTTTTACAGGAATTATATAATACACGTAATGCCATCTAATCATAATCTCTAAATTTCACAGGGAAAAAACAACCAACCAACCAAACACCAATCTAACTGAATTTTAAAGTGCACAAGATTAAGAACTTAAATAAAAAAGAACTACAGTCTCAGCTACAACCTCTTTTCATTACCATTTCAACTGTACAGCCTGTAGGACAATAAAAAAAAATACAAACTGGTATTCTGCAAAACACAGCATTGCTTGTCCTTAATCAGTAAATGCTTCTGTGTGTAATTTAATTGGTATGCATACTGGTTGCAGGCTTGGATTGGACCTGTGTCTTTCTAATATAATATAGTCTCTTGAACTATGTTCCAGCAATGTATGCAGATATTCCACCATGGGCAGTAGTTAATGAGGCCACGTCCTAGGAGAATAGTATTGAATTAGCAAAAGAATGGCAATAAATTCAGAATAGGCGTCTGCAAAGTAATTTGAGAAGAAATGTCTTCCTGGCAAAGAGCAAAGCAAATACTTTGTAGGGGTCATAGGAAGGGTTTGGGGAAAGCACTTTGGCACTGAATTAATGCAAAGGGATTCTACTGCTCTAAGTCTATAAAGCCTATTAATAGGCAAGACAGGACTTCTCAAGAAGAGTCTGTTAGGCCTCTGGATGATTATTATTAATATCTACTAGCCATTTTTGTACAGGCTATTATTACCAGACAAAAAATGTGACGGTAAGAAACTGTCAGCTAGACATTTATTCTGTGTGTAACTTTTGTGCTTGTTTGGCAAATCTCTTGTAATCCGTTCGGGAGTATGGTCACAGTATCAGTCAAGTAGGAAGTGACCACAGTAGGTCATCTGGTCCAACCTCCTTTCTCAAGAAGGAGAACATGGCATAGGATTGGGTCCAGACAGTTCTTCAATATCTCCAGAGAGGGAGATTGCCCACCCTCTCTGGCAATCTGTTCCAGCACACAGTCACTGCACAGTAAATAAATTCTTCCTTGTATTCAGGTGGATCAGATTCCTGTGCATCAGTTTCTCTCCACTGCCTCTCATCCTAGTGGTTTGCTTCACCAAGCAGAGCCTGGTTCCATCCTCTTGGCACCACCCTTTAGATATTTATACACATTGATGAAGACCCCTCCCAGTCATCTCTTCTCAAGGCTGAATAGGTCCAGCCCCCACCAGCCTTTCCTCATAAGAGAGATGCTCCAGCCCCCCAGTCATCCTCACAACCCTTGGCTGCACCTGCTCCAGGAGCTCCATGTCTCTCTTGTACTGAGGAACTCAGAACTGGACACAGCACTCCCCACTAGGCCTCACTAGGGCTAAGTAGAGGGGCAGGATCACCTTCCTTGTCCTGCTGGCACTGCTCTTCCTAAATGTACCCCAGGATTCTGTTGGCCTTCTTTGCCACAAGGTGGCCACTCTCTTGGTCTCCCAGTATGTTGTTCCACCAAGTCCACAAATTCTGTGTATTCAATGTTCCAAATTCTATTTTCCATATTACTGAAGTCACTAGTGTGATTGCAATCTGACATCAGATTTCTTTTAACATAATTAGAGCAGACAATGTCTTCCAAATATAGCTCTTAACATACTACTTCTATTTAAAATCTGTGTAAATTAGGATCATTGTAGTAAGATGGTTTCAACTAAGGTGGAAAAACATTCTAACAAGGCATGGATCTTGTGCTCAGTACTGGTTGGTGTCCCTAGGCACAGGCACAGGTGGTGGGACCTACCATGTCTCTTTCACACTACCACAAGGATGACAGGGACACTTGTGGTCAAGGTCAGCTAGCACTCTCTCAGGCACTTAGCTGGTTCAGTCCAGAAGCTCTTTCTAAACAGTCAAATTGGATACGACCATCTCAAACACAGTTTAACACCCACACAGAGCCAGACCAGTCTGGCTGACCTCATGGCCAGAAAAAAACATGTCTTGGCTTCATTAGTGTCTTTACACAGATATAGCAAAAACACATCAGAAAGAAAAATCTCTGCAAGTAGGGTAGCTAAGTATTCACAATAAATACCAGTTAATCATCCAGTGTTTGAAGGATGTTCTCATTGTGCTTATTGTGCTCACTGGTCTTCTGTGAGACAATGACAAATTACATAGATCAACATGGTGATAACTTGGATTTAGAGTATTAGTCAGCTTGAAAATGAAAACAACAGTTCACCTAACTTTCAAGTACACAAAATGGAGTTCCATAGTTTGCTTTGTGTAAGCAAACTATCCTTCATAGCTCCCTTTCCTTTCTTATGTCTGTCTGAACTGATTTACTTACAGTGTATCTTCTGGAAGAAGTGTTTAACATCATTTCTGCAAAACATTTTACTTACAACACAACAAAGACAGTTCATTTAAAATGCATCTCAGCGAGACAATAATTAATCTCTTCATTTTCCAGTCTGATTTTCCATGAGATGCTTCAAAAAAGAAATACCACCGCATCTTTTATTCTTACTCTTTTCTCCGTTATTCAACTTTCTTTTAATTTACCGCACTGGATGTAGCATAATCTCTCTTTAAAAGTGCAACTTACTACATCTCATCCTTTTTCTGCCTTCACATTTCGTCTACCTTCAATACTTCCATTTTGTGTTTTGCTCTTTGCTCTTCTTTCCCTTCTCTCTCTCCTGCTTTCTTCCTTGGGTTTGTTGACTTTTTTTTTCTGTCTGTTTTCTGTCATCTAACTTCTTCCTAAAAAAACAAGTCACACCTCAGGTGAAACAAGCCAACTGTTAAATACACAATAATTTATAGCAAGAAGCACACCTCTGCCAAATCTCAAACTGTATCAGGTTTATTCAGCTGACCCCACCATGACATCCATCTCTAGGAAGCACACTTGCAGAGCGCGTCCCTTTTTCCAAGCAGAGGGCTGCCTCACACCTTATGCACCAAGTTTGTCTAGTACAAGATCATACAAAAAGACAGCAACTAGAGCAGCTATTATGTACATCCTGTGTGCTCCAAGGAACAGCCCTTGGGAAAGCTTGTTTGCTGCAGTAAAATGCTGCCCCAACGCGCAAAGCTGCTTTCATCCCTCTTTATGAAGGAATAAAAGTTGTACATCTCACACGTACATCACATATGAGATATGCCTTTGTTACTTTGAATTACACAAAGGAAAGAGAAAACTCCAGGATTCTGAGCAACAATTTTATACCAGATGGATGGACAAATAATAGCACTTTTTCTCATTTAATACATGGCAAAATGGAAGTGATAAAATTAACTAGATACAAACTCATTCTTCAACAATGTGCCACTGATTACAGATAAGCAGAGCGATTTATTCAGATGCATTCAGATGGAGAATGTGGAAAAAAAACCCCCCTATATTACTGTTAACACTGTGACACCAAATTCAGCATAAGTGACATTTATAACAGGCTTCTAATTAATGTGCTTTTATGGTGGTTTAAATCGACAGAAATTAAAATTACTTTTGGAATTTCCCCTTTATTAGAAAAAGGAAGTATGACTACTATTGAAAAGCTCTAAAAAACTTGGTTTGATATCACATTCACTCTCTGAGCTAATGCTACAGATTAATGCATATGCAGATTAAAGCTAATGCTACAGGTATTAAAGCATAAACCTCTGCTACTTCAAAGAATTTAGTGAAACTAAACAATTGTCAGTGAAACTAACCAATTGTCAGGACTGATGGGCTATCAGCACCCAACTGCATCAATACTTTGTCGAAAAGGTCCTTCCCATTTCACATCCAGCATGAACGCAGTTTCAACTGACTCAAATTTCAGCACATTCTATCAATGGGTTTTAAAACTACAACACTGGGATACTCAGCCCAACTGCATCTGTGAAATTGCAACTAGAAAAATCAAACTCCTACAAAAAGGGGTTTTTCCTCTTTCCTTCTACTTTGTCTTTAAACTAGTTCCTATGAAAAGTAACCTATGCTATATTTTACAGTTCTTGAGATTTTCAAAATCTGATTGCTTATTGAGTATATCTAAAGCATTCTTCATTAAAGTGACAAAATCCTGTTTTTTTCTGACTCAGTAAGAGCTTAATCATACAGCTTAGTGAGGAAAAATTAAAAGACAACTTAGAGAAATATCTCCTTTACTTTTACTTATTTCAATTAGAAGAAAATGGTCACACTTCCAAGAAAAGTACCAATTCCAGTGGTATATAAATGATAACAAGATGTCAATATAGACAGACACAAGAGAGTAAAGTGAAAACCATTTACATTTCACATAAGACTTTTCAGAATCTTTATACAAAAAAAAGGTAGCTTATTATTTTATTTTCCACAAGTCTGTTTTTCCTGAAAAATCTCTGCTGTATCATTACATCCCATTTGCAATGCTCCTCAGATGCCTAGTTTTGGTTAGGTGGCTTTGCACGACCCTGTCACACTTTTTTAGGTACTAAAACATGCAGAAAAAGGAACAGTAACTTTCCCCAACTAGAAACAGTGGATAGAGGAAACGACTGAGGATAAGCATCAATCTTTCTCAGATCTTCTGGACAAAGAATCATTTTAAAACCACCACAAACACGTTCTGCTACTGCTGCAGATAAAATGCTTCAGGTTGCTCTGTACTATAGGTTATCCATCCCGTTTGGCTAGGTGTGCAAAAAAAACCAAACCAAAAAACAACAACCAAACTTGATTTTTAAAAGGCATCTATGAATCATGTAGTTTAAAATCACTGATCATGTAAGAAAGTTCAGGAAGGAAAATGTAATTTCATTTACACTAAGAGATCTATATAATGTCAGTTATTTCAGTACTAAGTTCTGTCATCAGATCACTTGGGCTGCCTCTGGCAAGATTCACCGATTAGGAGAGCAGTTACATATATACATGCACCTGATACTGAATTGTCTGATGTGGAAATAGTTAATGAAAGAATACAGTAACAACATCTTGCTCTAGAGCTAAACTGAACCCTCAGCATGAAAGTTTAGAGCAGTGCTTATTCTCACACAATGGTGGACGCTAAGGAGCTAGTAAAACTAGTGGGCAGAGCAACAGCAGTGTAAAACATCTGCTCATTAGTTTAATTCAATTACATTGTCAGCATTTCACCCTTCCATGCAATCAACACTCCGCTTAACCCACACAAGCTCTGGGTAAGTATGTTCTTAATAGGTTTTAGCCAGTAGAAAAGAAAACCAGAAACTTTTCCTTACAGTATTTTTATTGTACAACTAACATGACAATTAAAACTAGAGCACTAACTCAAGCACTACTTGCAATTTCCATTTACTTCTAGTAGGCTTGGAGAGTGCATACAACTTCTCTAAAAAGATTTGTTAACTCCTCAACTATTTATTAGTACCTTTGAGTTACTCAAAGGCAGTTAGCAGCACAGGAAGCAATACAAAGATTCTGCTGATAATGGGCACCGAGAATGGACCTTTCTAAATCCCGACAGTAAGGGATTTCTTTCCATATTCATCATAACACAGCATCAGAATTTTTAACCAGATTTCAGAGAATAGATTGGTCTTCTTGAAGGCTTTTACATAGAACTGTAATACAAACAATAGCATTCTACCTGGTTTTCAGCTGCCTTTCCAGAAGTGTTGTCCTTAGACTCTGTTTGCCAGCCTCATACAGAGGTCTGGACCATGTTAAGATGTCTAAACTGGCATGAGACACCTATGCCTTTATGTTTCACATGTCTTCCTATGTTACTCTCCTATCTTGCACACTAGAAAATTGTTTGCAACTGCCCCTTTGTTCCAGTATCATGAGATCAAATGTAGATTACAAGTGACTGATCTGTTTATAAAACACGAATTATCATCACTAGCTAGGACACAAAGCTCCCCTTTTACATTTTTTACCCCTATTACAGACAAGACTGACAGGATTCTACAGCTAATTTAAAAAAAAAAAAAAAAAAAAAA
>WEIU01020918.1:131398-145116 GCA_013389925.1 Aegithalos caudatus
AAAAAAAAAAAAAAAAAAAAAAAAAAAAAGGAAAAATACTGAACTTGGAATAAGCATATCTAATTTTTCTCAGGAAGTGCTTTCCTCAAGACAGTGACTTAGGAGCTACCATCCGTCCTGCAATTGTACTTCCAATCATAATTGCCTACAATTGCTTTGTAGTTGTACAGTCCGCTGTCAGTTCTCAGTGTGTGCTTATAAGGATTATAATCCTGGTGGTTGCAGTGGCTTCTGCATTAAAGGCATCCTCCTTTAGCACCGTACTGTAGCAAGGAGACACACATGCCGGTGATTCCAGACTAGCTAAGAGATGGGAACAATTCCTCAGAAGTTTGAAACATTGCATTTCCAGCTGTTTGGCATGTTTTGTTTCAAGTAGTGAAGAATCACTTTCAAGTGTCAGATTTCTATCCATTCATTCGGCTATTGCTGGATCTGTAATTTGGTTTGTGTGTAACACGTATTTCATGTCAACTAGTGAGAGGACAGGTTTGCAGGCAGTTGTGTGCTTCAGAGATGTCAAGTTTTCAAAGACCCAGCTGGGTATCACAGAGGCAGTGGATGAAAGGATGATACATGCTCACTAAATCCCAAGTAGATGTAATATCTCTACCAGTAACAAAAAAAACCCCATTAATTTTCTTTAGAATTTATGGAAAATGTCGATGTGGAAGAGACAGGGAAACTTCACACTCCTGTGCTGTCAGCAGATGGTGAAATGTTGACCAGGGATGTGACATGAACCACTGTTGGTTTCACCACTGCTCTTGTGGTGTCCCTGAGAGGGCTGGGGCTTTTAAGTCTAAAAGGCAAAAAAACTGTTCAGTTCTTGCTACAGACCTTTCTTTTCTCTCCAACAGTGGACTTGCTAGAGTATCACCATACCTTTTTCCTTCTTGTGGTTTAACCCCATCTGGAAACTAAACACAAACAGCTGCTCGCTCTCCTCTGGTGGAATAGCAGAGAGAATCAGAACAAAAGTGAGAAAACTCATGAGCTGAGATAAAGATATTTAATAGGTAAAGAAAAAGCCACATCTGCAAGCAAAGCAAAACAAGGAATTCATTTACCATTTCCCATGGGCAGGCAAGTGTTCAGCCATCTCCAGGAGAGCAGGGCTCCATCACACATAGCAGTGACTTGGGAAGACAAATGCCATCACTCCGAACATGCCCCTTTTCCTCCTTCCCCCAGCTCTGTATGCTGAGCATACACTATGGAGTATCTATGTGGTCAGTTGGGGTCAGTATCCCAGCTATCCCTGTCCTCTCCCAGCTCTTTGTGCACCCCCAACCTCCCCACTGGTGGATTGGAATGAGAAGCAGAAAAGGTCTTGGCTCTTAGATAAGCACTGCTTAGCAATATCTAATGCATCTCCATTTTATCAAAAGCACGAATCCCAACAGCTATCCCCATACTAGCTGCTATGAAGAAACCATCCTCATAAATCCTCAGCTGATTTATGGTCGCAAACAGTGCCCATCCTAAAAGAACCCCCTAGGCAAGTGACAGAAAGAACCAGCGTGCTTTTGGGGAGAGAGTGAATAGGTTGGAGGACTAAATTCAGTACTGTTACTAGATGAGAAGCATCTCTAGGGTAGACTTCCCCTTGCATTTACTTTATGAGCAAAACCCACTGATGGTGAACCAAATAATTGTTGGTTTTTATCATGATCCATAAGTTATATGCAGAAAAATGTGATAATTTATATTAGTGCAGGCAACACATTTTGTGGGAGATTTCTATGGATTATAGTACAAGGACTGTCCACCCTAGTGACAGACATTTGGAAGATGTGTTTTGCAAGCAGACGAAGTTCAGTTTTGGTACTTGCCTATGTTGCCTGGGGCCTTCTAAAATTCTACCAGTGCATTCTTAAAGATGGGTAGTGTCTGCTCCTTCTCCTAAATACAACAGTTTTATACTGACCTTAAAGCCATTGATTTAAGGTATTTTATCCTTAAGGAATTTGCTCCTAATCTGCAGTAGAAAGGAAGGAAGAGAATAAGGCCTGGGGTTCTTCAGATTGCAGTCATCTACACATCTCTGGAGAGTCAATGTTAAGACCAATATTTCAGGCATTAAATGTCAACACTGATATTGCTAACACTCAGTAAAACAAACATTTTAGTACATAATTTATGGAAGTGGTTACTTCTGAGATTATACCAAGAATCAGTAATTTTAGCCTTATGAGTGAGATTCTTCCTTTGAAAGGCATGTAATATTTTTATTTGAAGTTGGGATGTCAATAGTATTATACTAATTTCCCTTCCAACCTACACCTTTCAGTTCATGCTATGAAAGCCACTTATTTACTGTAATAAGCAAGGCAGTGGGTGGACTAAACTGTGTGTCTTCCATAAATTTAATCCAATTAAAGAGAAAGCTGGCATTCTTTTGGCTTTGGACAGGATAGTTTTCTAAGATCCAGATCCATTTCTACTTCAAATTTTGCTAAAAATTGTGACACTTGACTGTTCTGTGTAATAATGAGGTAAATGTAAAATATCCTATATTTGGAACATGAATGAAACTGAAGATTGAATGGATCCTCACTAGATGTAAAGAGCTGTAGTCAGGTACAAACCATTACAGTGAGAATAAATGACACCATAAATTTTTATTTCTGCTAAGACTAATCTGTGAATTGTACTGCGATACTGTTCTCTTACATACCTTATTTTCCATATTATATATATATAAATGGTCTACATCTGTTATCCCTTTAATAAAGGACATCTTCAAACCATCATTTGTTCTAATGGATTTGTTCATAGTCAGGTTTTTTTTTACAGTGTAATTGGCAAGAATATGGTCTTTATAAGCAGTATATAAATGTCAAGAATTTCTTGGTGATAATAAATTATTTGTTAGTCAATAAATAATAAAGACATAACAGCAAACACAACTCTGCCTTAATGACTGATTTCTGCCTCTAAAAGTACAAAATCTGAGGTCTTTAATCTGTACATGAGAAAATGCTTAAGCAATCAAAGATTGAAATAGAGTCTAAGTAGTAAATATCAAGCCTGTTCCATGTACTCAGGACATACAACCTAGTAACCAAAATTCAGTCATAAATGATCTGAATAATCCCACTGTCTGTCTTCAAACAAAACCCACCTTTCATCACCATGAGAAGTCTAGAAGAGGTGTCCTTACTTCTTTTTCTTATCCTATGCTATACTGACCATCTATATGCTATATACTAGCTTATACATGCTAACAGGTTAGCTCCCTTAAGCCAGTATCTATTATCAAACAACAAGATGGTTAACAGGTAATTAATTGTTTTTCTTCTTCTCTGGTGCCACTGGGCCTACCAGGAGCTCATCATCAATACCAGCAGAGCTACTTTGCTGGTGTCCATGAAACACCAGCCTGAAACTCATTTCTATATTGCCTAGAAAAGTCTTGAAAACCACTTGGCTACTGCAATGCCACCGCCACTGATTCTCAAGCTGACCAGTTCAATTCCTGGTACTTGTCTGTTGCACACTGTCTTTACTCAGCTGGAAGCTTTTCATGGCAGATAGCATCTCTTCTGTTTGCAGCTGTATGCCAGCGAGGGAAATCAGTGAGATGCTGTTTAGCAGAAGTATGGTGCACATATTTGGTAACAGCAAAGAAAGCCAAGGAACACGGAGCCAAGAAAATGTCAGAATCATACAGAGAATCTTGGCATGTGTCACTATTTATCTTAACAATAGTTACACAGCATGCAATACTATGTAATTTGCCATTTATTGGCTTGAGCTTTACCTCAAACAGTTTCTGAAACTAGTGAGAATACAGACAGAAATGTCTGCTTCCAAATGATTTGTGAGCTGTCAACAGCACTTAAAATGCTGATTTAACTTAATCCTTGCGTACTTTCCTACAGTCTAAGTTTTTCAAAAATGATAGAAACTCAGCATTCCAAGTATGATGAAAGCATATATATATAAAAAACAAAGCTTTGGAAATCATGTTGGTAATTTCTTTATGTAGAAACTCAAGGTTTGAGCATTGGGAGTATATATGGCTTCCTGTATATAAAAAAGAATTTTCTGGAATATTTATTATCTTATTAACAGCTGAAGTATGAAACAAGCGTTTGAATTGAGTGGGTTTTAATCTGTCTTGAAGTGGATTAAGAAATCAGATTTTCTTAAACATGTCCCACTGGCATAACAAAAACTTATTTTGGATTTATTTGAAATATTCATCTGAAGGATGCATTATTATATATTATGAATACTTGGATATGTTAGAATGCACAGTGTTGGCATCTAATAAAAATCACAGAAATAGAACTATTATTTATTATGCACATGTAGGTGAACAGGATCTGAACAATACACAGAATAAAGAAAGTAAAATACCTGTGAAGTGAGGATATTTTTTCCCAAAAGGTGTTTCTTTCATCTCAGTTTATTATTAAAGTCCGTGCAGCTTAAGAACTTTGGCCTATGTCTGGGAGACTTTCTCTAGCTGGCATCCTTAAACAGCAGCACCATCTTGAAAGAAAGTTGGAAAGTAACACACAGCTTTTATGTCCATCATACCAGAAGCACTTGATAAATAAACAATGTACTAATGGAATAAATTTTTTTCAAAGAACAAATATACAGAAAATCTAGTCTTTTCTCAGATTATTGAATTGTTTGAAGCAGACATTTTATCTTCTCTGCATGTAAGGTTTCCTGATACTGAATCAAAAAACACAGCTCTTCTCTTTGGGCTTTCAAGTGAAGCCAAGAAGGTGGGATGCTAGGACAGCCGGTAGAGTATTCCTTTGTTGGCATAAGGATTTTCTCTGCATTTGAAATGCCAGAAGTAGTGCCAGCAAAATAGAAGATAGCTTACAGGATTACCATCTTTTCATGCTTTTTTTTCTGGGAAGATAACAAAAAGCAACATATTGTGCGACTTAACTTACTAATTTCATAAGAAACTTCTCATGCAAGTGCTGTCATGAGCATCAGTCATACTATCTCCAGATACAATTCCACTGAAGACTTAGAAGAAGTTAGAAGCAAGTGAGTAAGGACCATCTTTGAGAAAAGTATTGTTGCTCTTCTGAATGAAAATTTAAATAACAAAGAAAGTACAATTGTTTCACTATTTTGAATGGTGTCAGTGAAGTATTTTATATGTCATATAATAATTATTTGGGATCATTTTGGTTGTGGTGATAGTGAGTTCAGTCTTCATGCCATTCTATGCCATCCCAAAGTTTTCTCACTATTGTTGAGGTGGAGAAAACTGTGAAGCACTCGGAGAAGTGAATAGATGAATCTCATTTGGAAACATACATCCTTACCAAAGTGCATCACTAAGGGAAATATCAATTATTCCTCTGTCACATACTTCCATAGAGGAAAAAGCCATATATATGTAATAAATTCAGTCTTATTATATTATGTAAAATGTGCAAGTAATTACCTACAACTACTACCAGTGCAGTTCCTAAATATTATTGTTCCTAGACAAAATAGAAACTGGAACTGAACAATAGCTTGCCTTGTTAAGAAAGCATGAGGGTGTTAAAAGCTTTCTGTTGTGAGGGTCTTCCCATGTAATGTGATTATGCAAGACTCCCGAAAAAATTAGTCCCATTGAGAGTCTAGAGAGAACCTGGCTTTTATTTTAGAAGTTTGAGAAAGCTCACAAAACCTAAGGCATCAGGTCTTCTTGGAAATGTACTGTAAAATATCAGTCATCATTTCCAAGCTTTATGAAAATGAGATTGTAGAGAATTGTTACAGAATTTTTCAGCATTTGTGTCTTAGAAATCAGCATAAAAAGTAACAGAAGAACAAACTACAAAGACAACCAAATATGGCAATTAAAGCAGACAATGACACCAGGTAATTAACATTTCCTATGAGGATAATTATGAAAATGGTGTTTATGCCCAATCCAGCATTTTGGTTCCAACAAAACACAAATCTATAGTCTATGTTACTTGATATTTCAAAGACTTTCCCCTGTGTAAAAGATTAGTCCCTGTAAATTTTTTTTCTCACCAAACTTCTCAGCATCTGGTTTTAGCCACCACTCTTTTTCTTAAAAAAAAAAAANGATATGACAGTTTACTGCTTAAATCCTTAAGTAGATTTTTGGAGAAGGACTGCTCTGGTCTGATTTTTACATTTCAGTGGTGTTAGAAGCTAAACTGTGGACTCAGGGAGCAGTGTTGTCTGACTTAATCTGAGGGAATAGAGTAAAACTAAAAGTAAATACAGTAGAATTAAGGGAAGTATCCAATCTTTGTTGACATGACTTCCTTTAAATTCAGTGCCCAAAATATTTTGCTTGGTGAAGTGTGGCTTGAGCCTGCTCAAGATGCAGACACCATAAAATAAACATTTGAGACATACTTAACTTTAAACATGAATAAATATGTTTAAACAACTGGAAACCCCTTGGGTTTGGACAGTGTTCTGAGTGTTCTGCTAAACTGACTCAGTGATGACTTGGGGTCTTTGTGCCATAAAAATAATAAGATTGGAGTCTTAATTCTTATTAGAGTTTTTCTAAAATATGAGTATTCAATAAAACTTTCTATTTTGTAGTTTTCAGAGGACAGTTTAGTCCAGCAGTAAGGTCTTCAGGTACTCTGTTTGTCCTCAGGAGGTGCTCTGAAACAGTGGAGAAATGTTCTAAGCCCTGAAGGAAAGAAGACAGAGTGACTTCATGTCTTTTTGATTTGGGTCTGCATGAGAGCTATTTCTGTAGTCAGATTCCCCATCAACATATGCATGATAATATGTTGCAATAACTTACATTTTTCTCTATCACGTTATAAAATATTATGCTTTTTTTTTTTTCCTGGTATGGAACTTGTGTTTATAAATAGTGGATTTTTAATACATACATACATACATACATACATACATAAAATATTATAATTACTGCTTGAAAAAGTACATATTTCCCTCCTTCCTCTGAAATATTGCATTGCATAGGGATTTAAATGTTCTCTCAAGAATCAAGAAAGGCATACTGGAAGGTACATTGCTTTTAGAGGATTGTATGCTAAAGCAATCAAACTGAAAGATATGTCCCAGCTACAAAAACTGAAAAACACCAGAAAGAAATTCCTGACATTTTTAACCCAGTTTTAAAGGGCATTCTGCTGTCTGTCATTTATGTAGACATGAGTTAGAGACCTGTAAACAACATTTTAATTTATGAACCAGTAACCCAGAATACAGCAGGTTCTCAGCATAGTTTATGTCAGGATATTGTCTTAGAAGAGACTGTGGAGGTAGCTATTATGTAAAAAGGTAAAAGCAAAAATTGGGGCATAGGGAAAACCTCTGTGCAAAGATACCATTGAAGGCTTTTATTTATGTTTTTAATCTTCTCTGTACTGCTTAAAGGATTCTAAATTATTGAAAGGGATGATTTAGATATGAACATGTAATCTGCTGCCTATTTCCAGTAAATTATTGACATAAAATGCTTAAGAGAGCAAGAAAATTAATAGTGAAGCCATTCATTAATGTGTTAAATTTCCATTATTAATAATTCTATAACAATCATATCAATCTACCATTCAGTGTGTTTTATCACAATATTGTCTCAAATCTCATTTATGAATGGGTTATAACTGAATAGATATTCGTGAAAATTAGATCTGTTTAAATGGTAATTAACATAGGAAACTCTGTTATTCATTATTTCCATGCATCTCCCAGGATTTATTATATCAAAATCCTAAGTAGAACACTATTCTCTTCAGAGGAATAGTGATACCTTCATTGAAGTGCAAAAGATGGAAAGGGATCATGTCAAAACATATAAACCTGATAACAGAATGACTTTGTTTTTAAGATATTTTAAGCAATTTTCCAACTGTATTTAAATTAAAGGAGATACTTTGGAACAAAAAGCTCTACTTGACTACCTGAGCATACTGCTAATGATTTCAATACATCTGCTGATGAGCACATAGCAGGCTGGCTGGAGCCTCTGTTAATGAAGTTTTCCAAAATATCAATTCATTCTTTATATTGAAATGAAGCACATGTCAGAGTCTAGTTTGTTTATTTTACGGTCTCTTCTGAAAATGTATTTTTCTTCACAGCTTGACCAAAGCTGGATAACGTCTTCCTCAGGAGAGCAGTTCTGTTACAGTTATTTATACATAAGCAGACAGTTTGTTATGTACCCATCTGCTCTCAAAATGTCATTGACTTTAATGTGAAATTAGTGACCTGGATATGGCAGAGGAAGGTACTGCCTAATTCTTACTATCATTTTATCTGTTAATGAAAGACATCATGTAGATGACAGGATAATTATGTTAACCTTGGTATTCCAGTTATATTCCAATATGAATATTTACCTGGTTTTTTTTAAGTAAATTTCCCTTTACAGTTTCTAGTTGTCACAGCACTCCTCACCAGAGGTATTAGGTAGCATGTCTCTACGCTGACTGACGGAAACATAAGAGCTTCCATTTTTCATTTAGTCATCAGCTGTTTCAACTCTAATGTTTATTTACCATGGGACCTGAAGCACCTTAATAGTCCCATAGAGGGAATCTTAAATCCTTATCTTTAGGAGGGGGAAATACTTCTGATTTGCAATACATTTAAAAGTATCTTTTATTTGAACTTTGCCACTAACCAGTTTAATTCATCTAAAATCCTGTCATTTATCTGTGATATTGATGCCTCTAAAAGCATTTGACAAGCTGAGATTAATGCCAGGCATGCTGACCAGGCAGATCTTGTATTTTTTCTTACTACATTGTTTTTCCCTCTGGAGTCAGGGATTGTCATGGATGGAAGAACATGATAGAGTATGATTTCATGAGCATGTTTTCCTGTTTATTGCCAGAGCCTTTGTTTCCCTACCTTAGCATATGCAGGCTCATGACAGAAGAAAGGTTCAAGTATGCTGGCTCAGGACCATGTGGAATAAGGAACTTTCATTATCAAAGTGTGGGAGTTCATCAGTCCAAGTGTAAGTTTTTCACACATACTATTAATTAGAGGGGTTTGGGTTGAAAATTAGCATTCTGGAATAAAATTTAAGTCTGTCACAGGCAACAGAAGTTTGATGTGCCACAACCCTCAGCCTTATTCTCTAACACCTGTGCCATTCTGATTTGACCCTACTCTTATAGCAGGTTTCTGAAAGAAAAAAAAAAAAAAAAAAAGGAGAGAAAATTATGACAAAACTATTTTTTGCAGATGGCACTTTCAGGACGTGATGAGTCAAAAGGGGATGTTAGAACTACTGTCAAAGTACTTACCTTTAGTCTTGTGATGGTGCCTATGAAGTATATAGATATGTGAATTCTGGAAATAGGAAAGCTTTGCTTTGTGAAAAACATTCAGAAATACTTTTAAAACACTAGAGTCCATTCAAATGGCTCTGCTTTGCTGACCTGTGGAGAAATCTGGAATCTTATCTCCATAACATGAAATTAAGTCACCAAGAATCCAGTCTCAGGGCATATGTGCATAGAAAAGCTGTTGTGAGGCAAGGTAGGGCATACATTTAAAATTCATTTGCTGATTTGCACAGTCTCCACATAGATAATTTATTTGAATTTAGGTCCTCTGTAGCATTCAGCTTAGTCCTTTTCTAAAGGAAGGATATTCTGACTCCACTGGAGTGTGTGAACATGTAGAGCTACTGCAAAATATAAATTGATTGCAGCGTCCCCTCCTGATTCTATCACTTGTTGACAGTGTGCATCAGGGGTGCCCAGTGACAGGACAGGAGGCAATGGGCACAAAGTGAAACCCAGTAGAGTCTGTCTGGACATCAGGAGACACTGTTTTACCGTGTGTACTGGCACAGGTTGCCCAGGGAGCATGTGGAGTCTTCCTCCTTGGAGAAGCTCAAAAGAATTGCCTTGGGCAAATAGCTTCAGGTAGCCCTGCTTGGGCAAGGAGCAAATGATCTCTGAAGGTCACTTCAAATCTCAAGTATTCTGTGGCTTCACAGCTATGACTTTTAGAAAATTTAAGTTTATTCATTCCAGGCAGGATAGAATTGAATTTTGTCCAAATTACATAATAAGTCTGATGCTTTTCTTGTCTTAGATATTAACTAACACCTTTCATCTCAAGTTGGCAAGCCAGGGTTTATCCTTTGCAGTAACTACAAAAAAAACAGTGATGGTAAATTAAATTTAATCTTGATCTGTTCTCGAACACACATTTTTATACCAATTGAAGTTAATTGCAACTTCTCAGCATGGAGCCACCATGTTCCCTAAGTGAATTGTATCTATATAATGTAATTACAACAATACAGCTGCAGCCACCTTCTTAATACATCCATTTGCCTTTCCATTGGGTTGTAAACTTAAATATCATATGCCTGTTATCTCTGCCCTTATTGTTTTTTCAGGTTCTTTCAAAATACATACACCATTTTCACTCTGGTGGTACCACTGTGTGGTAGCCAGGCTTATTGAAATACTGTTCAATGCCTTCTACACTGCTGAAGATTTTGCAGAAACTTCTTCAAGAAAATTCTACATTCCTTTAAATATACCTTTCAAAGATTTAAATACAGCACACAATCCCAACGGCTTTGCATATAACCATAGAGAACCTTGCACATGATCAAGGACCTTTACTTATGCAGGCAGTTCCCTTGACTTCAGAAATATTACTGGAATTGGGACGTGTTGCCAGGATCACAATGCTGTGTTTGAAGTACACATCAAATATTAACATGTGTTGATATGGTTAAACGGCTCATTGATTTTCTAATGATACACCTGATAGTTTCCTCATCTGAAAGTCTGAACTCATTATTCTGTTTTCCTAATCTTCAGGACTTTTAAATTACAGATTGGTTCAAATCAAGCCTGCAATACTTTACCTGCAATTGAATATCTTGTAAAATCAAATTTCACTTCAAATACTCTTGTTCAGTGATTGTTTTTCATTGGTGTCTAAATCATGTAAGTAATTTAAACAAGGATTTGTCTGCCATTCACATTTTGAGTTTGACTGCTTTCCAGTGAAACTCAAAGCTTCATGCATTTAACAATAAAACAGAATGATGCATTTTTCAGCCTTCAGTACTTGGAAGCAGATTGTTCCTGATTTCCAGTTTGTTTGTATTTTAAAGCTCAGTTATTTATGTAGAATTACTTGAAAAACCTCAAGCTTTTAGGCCAAAAAGATAAGGCAAAGAAGGGAATAACTTAATATTATTTGTGGCTGTTTTCCAGCGGTAATAGATGTATATTTCAAATAACAGGGCAATAAATGGGTAAAGGCAACGGGAAAGTTAAGAGCACAAAAATAAGTTTATCATTTCCAAGCAGATGTTTACTGAAAGAAAAAAAAACTGCTTTTATTCAAATGGATGACATTTTTCAGAGCTACAGATTCAGAACCTGAGAGCATGTGTGAATGTGTTTAATGTTGCTTAACGAAATTGTTTATACAGCTTTAGAGCTGTTCCTCTTGCAAGCCTTTTGCAAGGTGGGGTTTATCTGCTTTCACAACAGCTGACAGAGGAATCATGTTTCCTTGCCTCTCCCTTCTCCAAAGCCAAAGATCCAACCAATGGTTTGTGAGATGCAGAAGGCAAGGCCATGTCTAAGTCCTGATGACCGTGAAGAAACTCAAAGAAACTGGAGAAACTTCATGCTAGTGCAGCAGCAGCAAGATGTTTATGCTCTTCAGTGAGATTATCATCAAGGCTTGAAATTTTAACAGCTGGTCCTCTAGCCCATACTCAGGAAAAAGAAAGGTTGAAGATAGTATCAATTTTCCTCAAGAAAATGGATTTGAACAAATAAACAGAGGTTTATATTTTACACACCAGTATGTGCAGTTTCTAAAAGTAAAGATATTTAAGTTTTATTTTATCAGCAACATCTCCAACGTACTTCCAACATATTATATGTAGTTTCAAAGATGTAGGTCTTCTGCTTGCCAGTCTAAAAGCAAGCTTCAGTGCAGACTGATCACAACTGAAATTTCATCAAGGGATGATGCTGTGATCCTAAACTGCAAGTGTACAGCTCAAGCAGTTTGTGATTTTTTTTCTCGAATTAGGAATGGCTATCTCATAGGCTATTTTTCTGTCTGTTTTTATATCCAGCTTGGCCAAAAAACATCTGAAACATACATGGAATATGAGATAGACTTTTCAGAAAATTGCTAGCTATGCTGCCACCTAGTGAATCTGTACCATCTCTGATAATACTTTTGTTCACAAAGAGATTTAGCTCCTTTTTCTCGAAGGCAGAAAATTTTTAAAAGAATGTTTTATAATAAAATTTTTATAAAATAATTTATAAAATAAATGTTTATAATAAAATAAAAGGCTAGAAATGTATAAAATGCATTTTGTTTAAATTTTGGTTTGAATTAGCCAAATACAACTGTTGTAAAATGTCAGTGCACTGAGCTTGAGCACTGTAGTTAATCATTAAATACCTTTTCTCCTGTAGGATTGTCCTTCAGAAATGAAAAAAAAATCATAATCATAAGGCCACTGTACGTGTAAGTATCTGTTTCTAGTCTTTGTGTTCTCTGTAATGATTAAAACATCACCATTTTATCAGCCATCCTGGGTTTGTTCCTTCTCAAATAAAAGCAAGGCTCTTACCATTTTTCTTAATCAACATGGGTTCTGCTGTAGCTGCAAGACTGAATCCATGTGTTTGTCAAACTGTTTTATTTAAAAATCACCTGCCCAAAAAGCATATCAGTCCCTGTTTGCAAACACTCTTTTAAGGAAGAAAGAAAGAGTGCTTGGATCTCATCTAAGAAAATCACAAAGTCTGTGGACTTGATTTTTTTTTCATCTGTTGTGCTCTTGAAGCAGGAGGTGATGTACCCTGAAAGAGTCTCACATCAGGCTGTTCTGCAGTCTGATAGTCCCATCACCCTTAAACTAAAGATGATTTAAATCCAGGTAATCTCCTTCCTAGATGAGTCATTGTGCACTGTCAGTCTGTGGTTTTCATTCTGTAAAGGAAAATAAGAAAATAAGTAAGGAATAGGCTGAGCAGATTTAGAATGCTGAGAGTTTTAACCTTTTAGAATGCTAGAAGGTCAATTCAAATTTGGATATCATCAATTCATTTCATAATCCTCTACTGTATGGAGGATATAAATATATATAATACTTCTGTAGCTCCCCAGATCAAGTTTCATTAAGTGTGCATAAGTACAGACACATCTGTGGCTCATAATAAAACCATTTCATATTGGAGATAAATTTATCATCTAAAAGTATTTTAAGGCTGATTTTAAACATGTCTACAGTAAGTTAGCATTTAGGAACCAGGGAGTGTAAGCCAGCATGAGATTTAACAGTCTGAAACTTGAGTAAGATTGGAGTTCATGTGAAATTTAGATTGAGAGAAGCTGAACCCATACTTTTCAACCTTTCTGTTTTATTTCCTAAGTTGTCTTCATACTAATGTATGTGCTTCTATACAACCAGAGAAGTTTGTTTAGTCCTAGAGCTGCACTATATAAAGGTAGTCCTAATGGATCTAACTCTGAGTGCTTAAAACTTTCTCTAGGGACAGATTTTAGGGCAGCAGATTGAGTGTTGGAAGTTTCTGGAATATTTGGCTGGCAGCAGTCGTAGCAAGAATTAACCTAAATGGTCAGCCTTGCTCGGGGTTCATCTTAGCAGTTGTGCAGCTCAGTGAAAAGTGTCATCAGCTGACATTCATTACTCACTTTAGAGAGAGACTTTGTACCACTTTTTTTCTTTTTCT
>WEIU01020918.1:145266-188635 GCA_013389925.1 Aegithalos caudatus
CCCTCAATTTGAAAAGCTACTAATTAGCAGCAGTAGCCAAGCAAGAGACACAACATTCACCAACATCTCAGTTGACTTCATTTACTTCATAATGCATCCACGGTAATGTTAGTAATGTCTTACACAGCTATTATCCCTGAGGGGCAGTTCTGCAGGTGCTTATCTCCTAAGGATAGTGTGCAACATGGCCACATTATTTCTGTTTCCTTGAAATACAATGTTATATATATTTATTTCCTTCTAACAGTATCCAGCCACACTGCTGCATACAGCTAGTGTAATTTCTAGCCTTCCAAAAATAGGATCGAGAGCACTTCCAGAATCAACATTTGGGCAACGTTTGGCAGCCCAACAGCAGGAGCAGGTGATTCTTGTCTCAGTGGGATGTCTGAGTCTTTCCTGGGTGAGAGGTTTGGATTGGCAGTGGTGAAGTTTCAGTAAGGATTGGGTGGAGATTCTTGTGCAATACAGTGATATGATTGTCACCCTGAAGATGTCAGTCCTATAATTTGCAAATGGTTGAATTCAGGTGATATTGCTGCAGATTTCTCTAAAGACATGGAAAAATAGGATGGACGATCACATGAGACCACAGAACTAGTCAGACCTCACTGAGTCAGTTCTACACTGGAAATGCACAGAGCAGGCTGAAGGTCAGGTAAACTGAGGCAGAAAGAAGGCTACTGCTTTGCTAGTGAAAGGATGTAACCTGAATCCAAGCCATATTACCATTACTACTAGTTCTGCCAGGGTCCCTAAAAACTGCCTTTACCAGGACTGCCTGGTAATATAGTCCAATGCTACTATTCTGAGAGGAAAAGATGGAGAAGCTCTTTGTGCCATACTTCTCAGGGAGGTGTTATTGTAAGTTTTCTCCTGATTACACTTGAGAGATGGAAAGACATGTCAGAAATCAGTGTTGGTGCAGCAGCTCAGAAAGTGGCATTATCTAAGTGAAAATTCTGGGTAGGAGGATCTGTGGTTACCAAAACTTACATGAGTAAGAGATGTTTAGTGCCACATCAGATGAAGCCACATAAGGCAGGAGAACAGTTTCAGAGGAAAAGGATGGGGGAGCATTATATGCTTTCCAGAATGTTCTCAGACTATTCACACTTTCCACAACATCACATTTCTTCATTCCTTAACTGTGAACTTTTCTGTCCAGTCTCCTTGAACATTGCAGGCTGCCAGCATCATGGTCCTCATGCTCTTCTCCTCAAGCTTGAGAATCCACAAATACTTCTGTGCTATGCAATCTTTCAGAAGCTCACTAAATATTCTGTTTTTTTACACTCTGCTCCTGTTATTTGCCAGATGCTGAACGCCCAATGAGAGTTGTTATCATCACAAAAGACCGGCAGTAAGGTGGGAGGGGAAAGCATTTGGCAGCCACAGTTTTATACCTTTTGTGAGAACAGACATCACTGATGAGCAAATGCCTATTTCAAAAGTTCTATATGGAGCACAGCAAGGTACGAACCGACATAATTCACTAAAATGCTCCCATTTTGCATTTTTCATATTTGAAAGGCCAGAACTACCAATTCTGGAATGAAAAACATAGTGATTCTGATGCTGAAACTACAACAGAATGCTTTCATGTGTGGAAGTTGCATTTTGTACCCCCTGCAGACATGCACAAAATTTACATCAACATGAACAGAGTTACAACAGCTTTTCAAATTAGAAGGTGTGGTGACCTAAGCCTGTTACCTTCAGTTATTTGTGCATGCTTAGGCGTTCAATAAGCAGAACACCAGCTGGAATTGCTGGGTTTTGTATGAGAGATACGCCCCCCCCACACACACACACACACGCACACTCACATACAGAAAGCCATCCAGTTGTCCTGCTGAAACACAAAGANGCAACCATACATCCAGCTCCCCATAAACAAGACTTAGTGCAGAACAAGAAGGAAATGGATTCTTTCTAGTGGCCTGGCTAGGTACAGAAAATCTTTAAATGCATGGGCATGAATGATCCCTCCATGACATAAACAGTATTCTAGATAAGAGTGAGAAAGGCTCAATTTGAGTCTATTGAGGAAGTTGAACAAAATATTTATAACAAAACTCAAGTCTGACCAGATTCCCATCCCCAAATAGGAGCATCATCCAGAAATCTGAGAGATTAAGAAGTTTTGTCTGTATTCTTCTTAGAGAGCTTTGTATGACAAGGAGGCTGGTTTTTTGGTGACTGTTCCCAGGCTCTGTTCTGATCCTGGGATCATCTCCATACCGCACTATCTCAGTACCCTTTTCCAAACCACAGGCAGATGTGTCACACAAATAACTCCTTTTCCAGCTTTACATAATAATAAAGACAGACCTAGGCACTACTTTTTATCTTTTTGTTCTTGGGACACTGTGCTAAATTTTTTTCCAGTGGTCCCATATTGCAGGGCAGACATGACTTGGCAAGGAAAACATTATTTTCAGAGATTTGTAAAGACCATTGCTATGAAGATTTTTCAAAAGAACAAATCCTCATCTCTTCCCAAAAGACAAGGATGTAAGTGGCTTGTTGCTCTGTGTAAATAAAACATATCTTGAGGGTGAGCAGCCTGGCCTACTGGAAAGTATCCCTGCAAATGTCAGGGGCTTGAAACTAGATGATCTTTAATGTCTCTTTCAAATTAAATCATTCTATGATTTTATGATTCTGTTTAATTTAGAGTGNCATACAGAAAGCCATCCAGTTGTCCTGCTGAAACACAAAGATTTTGTGCTATGAAACCCAAAGGGCCCCTCACCATACTACTCCACAGAGCTTTACAAAATACTCTATAAATTCCTATGNTGAAACTAGATGATCTTTAATTTCTCTTTCAAATTAAATCATTCTATGATTTTATGATTCTGTTTAATTTAGAGTGCTTTCAACTACAGAGAAAACTTTCCATCAGAAGATGGTAACTATTTGGGCTCAGAAGTGTGGAGGCTGCATGAATGGAGTACCCAGCCAGTCATGTCAGGGTGCCAGCCTACCAAAACAGCAGGCAATGCAAATGAACATGAGTCTGTATGAACTTAATGGGCTGTGGAGTTTGCATTCCATCAGATAAAGCTCACAAAGGTCTGTACTTTCTTGCCAGGTGATCAGAAGTAGGTCATACACATGAGCAGAACCAGCACTCATTGCAAGCAAGGAGATTTCCAGACCCATTTAAACTGATCTAATCCCAGACTATCATGGTCCTCCCTCCCCCGTGTCAATGTTACCAGCACATCTCGTCATATCCAGTGGTAAACTTGATTGTACACAATGTATGAATGTACACAAAATGTACACATTGCTAACTTCTGCCTTGCCAATTTAACTTTGTGGGTTAAAACATTTAATTTAAACCATGAAAACTGATTTTTAAAAATAAAAACAAACAAATCCTTAGACTCTAATGGTCTTCCCTCATATATTTTTCTAAAATAGATATTAAAGCTATAGTGTTAAATAGCAGAAATTGCTTCCATGGTGCAAGACTGGAGGATATCTGCACTGCTTAATATTTTGTAATCATTTTTGAGAATTTGAACAAGAGTTTTGTAATAAATGCAGACAGCAAAATCTGATCATAAAGCTTTGAAGACTAGAGGTAAATTCAGAAACTTCTTTGTAATCAAGTGATGTAAAAGTGACATAGATATTGTTGCCACCAGCAAAATGAAGTTTTATAAAGATAAAGGAAAGAAGGTAGGTGCTTTTCATTTACCTACCCTTGAAGTAGGTAAATATCAGCTGGGTTTGGATTGAAAGAGTACATACACTATATGCAAACTGAAACGTCAAGGTTCAAAACAACTTATCATCTGATTATTTTTCTTTTAAATTCAGTAATCAATTCTAAATTAATATATTTTTAAAGAAGTAGTTTAGGCAGTTTATAATTTTTAAGGCATTTTATTATCGAGACAGAAAAGGCTCATCTTTAATACCAAGACTACCACTCTGTCAAATTTCAGATCATCTTATTTTATTATATTCTTTGTGAGCCCTAAAACAAGCCTTTAGGGAAATTATTTTGGCCTGAAGCTTTTGGTCTCCAAAAACCATTTGTACAGCACTGGTTTAACATTTAGGTTGCCCTGTTTGGAGTCAGTATTTTGACTTGATGACCCTCATGTGCCCCTTCCAACACAGAATGGTCTGTGACTCTATGATTCAAGTCTATTTTCTGAAATAGACTTCAGGATTTTGTGAAGTTGGGCTTGTTTTATTCTTTTCAAGCTGAAATAAATATAATCCTACTGCTGACTTTAACATACAGAATATCTGGGGGTAGACATCATATGTGTACATTTTTTCCAGACATAGAATTACTGGAAAAGTTTTGTGCAAAGTTAGTTAAATATTATGTCCTTGGACTAGAAGTGAATCATTTTTTCTGATAAAACTAGTAACCTGAGGCTTCAAAACCTCAGGAGCATTAGGAAGTCTGTGCTAATAATAAATTGTTTTGACTGCAGTTGATGTCTTAGTATGTATATAAATAAATTAATTAATAAGAGAACCCACTGAGATTATAGCAAAACCAATTAACATATCATTTTGCATGTAATTAGGAAAATGCCAGTCATTGAAAGAATAACTGGCAAGTGTCCTGCATCAGAGCTTTAGCAGTAAACACATGGCTTAGTTAATTTACTTCTACCAGCCTACTGGACGAGTTTCCATGACCCCCATATATACTAGGAAAAAGAGTAAGTAAAATTATAGGTTTAGCTGTCACTGCTGCTAAAAGTACAGAACTTGTCTCCATTCTTTCAAGCAACAGCTCATGTTCTTTTCACTGGAGAAGCATAACTTAAAAGAAAGATCTGCTCTGGAAATATTTAAAGCATCTGTACTTGAGAAGTTAGATCTCTTTCTTTAGTTTACCAGTACTGTAATTGTCAGGGCATCAGATACTGTTTATGCTGAAATATTTGATTTGTTCTGATGCAGATTATTTTAGTGTGGCTTGAACTTTTCAATAAAAGTAAGGGAGAAAATCTATGCCCACTGAAATGCTGTTATCAACTGTCATGATTTTTTGCCAAGGTAAATCAATTCACCACCTCTTGAAGGTGTTGCATACTGAACTGAGAGTCACAGGGATTTGCTGAACAGAGCAACATGGACAAACTTTTTATCTGTGCCACAGAGACTACACAGATTTACTTCAGTGTTGCCACACTGAAGTCCAAACTCTCAGATGTAATCCAAAGTAGTTCTAATTGTAGCACTTCATTAAGTACAAATCATAAATTACATGCAGTACAGGGGCTAGCAAGATGCTTCCAGGTCTTTGCTCCCTTGTTTCAACAAGAGCTGAATATGAAATACTTGTCAGAGTCAGTGACATGGGAAATGTCAGCAGAAAAATTATGCATTGTATTTTGAACAATATTTATAAAATAAAGCCTGGTTTTCCATGGGAGAGGATACAGCAGACAAGCATAAGAACATAGTTCATTTTTTAGCTTGGAAGTTCATGAAACCCAACAGTTTATTATTGTTGACTCTTTCAAAAGACAGAAGGGCACTTTTCAACCATACAATATCAGAACTGGAGGAAAATAACCAGAAAGGACTGTCAATAAAAACTGCAGTAAAATCCCTGTTTTGTTACCACTTGCTTATGTCGAATAACGCTGTTAGCTCCAACAGTATTCTATGATACTTTTTACTGTGCCAAAATTCTATAAAGTGTAGTCACTCTTTAATTTAATCAAAACCAACAATACAGTTCTTTTTACTTTATCCTTCCAAATGGGGAACAATAGCCAGTTATTTCCAAAAACTCCTACTGTAAATAAGATGATATAACAACATGGCACATACACAAACACAGGCAGCTGGAGGTATATTCAGGGGTCTGTTTTCTGAAATTTGCTGTCTGTACAGCAAAGAAGGATGAGGTGGTTGTCAAACAGTTCTTAAACTAACCCAGTTTATAGCTCAGTATTTCAAGGTAATGCAGAATTAACTGTGGCTTTTTTCCTAATTTGCTATCCTAGCAGGGACATGCATTATTGAGATATTGGTGAAAAACTGATAATCTCTTTGGAGCAGTTTGATGACAAAACTTTAGTGTCAAGAGATCCTAAGAGTCAAAACTGGAAATATAGCTCATGATTTCGTCTCAGTAAAATTAGATTCGTGGACAGCTTTGTGAAACAAAACTGACAATATAGTTGATATTATTGGAATTGCTACAAACATTTCTTAAAATGACAGAATAAGAGTGATAGAAGTAGTGTTGTATGGTAGCATTTGAAACTTCCTTTAGTGGTCATTGTGATTGCCTTGATTGATTAAATTTTTAATTATACAAGTAACAACAGTCCACATTGATTATTTTTAGCCCTTTAAGATACAGCTGAGTTTTAGATACTCATAAGCTTTAAGACTAAAGATACATTCAGCCATCTAATCTTAATATCTGTGTATCTCTGACAATTAAGATCACAAACAACCCTTAGCTGATGTAGGACAGGGCAACATGAAGGATGAAGGAATCCTGAGGTGGTCAGATTTTTCAGTGGAAAAAAGGCCCCAAACTTGTCCTGTGCTGTGCTCTAGAAACAGCCTTGCATGCTACTGGACTGGCACGAGCTCTGATGGGACATCTGAGCTCCAGCACTACGGTAGCCCAGACCTCATGCTGTGACAGGAGGATGACTAGAGATTTTGAGGGTGTTATTAGAGATTCTAAACTCCCAACTACGCTTAGGCAAGAAGATATGAAAAAGAAACATCTGGCTGCACTTATAAGGAAGACAAGATTTGCAAGTGTAATGTGGGAAATTCCAAATGCCAGAGACTAAAATAATTCAAGTTGCTTAGTAATGCTGATTTCCCCCTTCACCCTTTACCTATTGCTAAAGACTCCCATCCACATCAAAATGGTAATGAAACCTGTCTGCTCACTGGAGTCCAACAACATATGGTAAATGCTGTCGGAGGAATTCAGCCCTGGCTTTAATATAAAGTGGTCATGAATACCTTCTCTTCCACTGACTGAGACCAGTGAGCAACAAGTTGCCAAGCAGCATGAGATGTGGCTGAAGCACTGAGTGCCTAAGTGACTGCCCCAGCCATTTCCACTGCAAACATGTAAATGGAGCCCCATGAGGCTCATACCAAGCCTGTAGACTGAGTCTGATCTGCACTGAATTTGGATCTGACAAACACCCAGTTTTCAGAAGACTGAGCATGAGTGGACAGCAGCAGCAATATCACCCTTAGAAGAACACAAAAACTTCAGTATTATCCATTACCAGGACTCTGGGATCAATAAGAAATGAAGTATCTGGAGAATCCCAGAGGCAAGTCTAACCTGCAGGAAAACCTACTTGCCCTCACTCAGCCCTTACCAGACATTCCTACCAATATGGTTTGCAAGAACTGCTGCAAATGCAAAAGATCAGTGCACCTTTAACAATGACAAAGACTCTCTCAGCATCTAAAATCTCAGTCAGGCTCACTGTGAAAAACAGCCATGATGATTGAAGGTATTGTGCCTGTGGTGCCTGTGATTGCCTCCTATGTAGCTCACCTGGTCTATGGAGTACCCAAACTGCTGAGGTTTGACAGCTTTCCAGCTGAGAAACAGTAAGTACCTGGAAATCATGCTTCATATCAGGGCAGCTCTTTCCAAAACAGCTGTTTGTCTACATCTTTAATAAAGGTGGTCACTAGTCCAATAGATTTTTTAAGCTGAATTCTTACCAAGTGAGTAAAGGCACTAAGTCACGTACAGAGATAAAATCCTAAACTCCACAGGTACTTTTA
Organism: Aegithalos caudatus; assembly: GCA_013389925.1. Classification (NCBI taxonomy): domain Eukaryota; kingdom Metazoa; phylum Chordata; class Aves; order Passeriformes; family Aegithalidae; genus Aegithalos; species Aegithalos caudatus. The sequence goes on from WEIU01020918.1 coordinate 153,046, forward strand.
TGCTTTGCAGTTGTGCATTCTCTAAGGCCAAAGCCTGTAACCCTGTGTGTTTCCAGCTGAATCTGTTTCTATTATAACATTTTAGACCTGCTTATATAATGTACTGCATTGGCCATACTATAGGAGCAATAAATCTTATAATCTTCCACATAATCAGTGTCATACTTCTCATGCCTCACTGAGTCTTGTCTCTAAAACTCTGCCACACCCTGACTGATGAACCATGTATACCGAAGTATGTTTTCTCATGTTCACCCAGTCTATGAGTAAATACAAATAACATATAATGTATATGGCTGTTTGGGGCATGCATTGGCTTAAAATTATTGGCTTTTTAACAGTGAAATAATAGCACTCTACTTTGGACACATGCAGAAGGATTTCTCACCTCTTTTGGTGTTGCATTTCTTCTGACTGCCTGCAATGTAAACAAGACCTATAGTCAGAAAAGGTTTATTTATAAAATGTGTAGGTTTAGGAGCGACAGAATGACTGAAACAAAGCTAAATTGGTGAACTCTTACATTTTCCCACGTATATTGTAACTGCTTAGACTGAATCACAAAGCTGATTTTTTTTAGTACTTTTGGAAAAGAAGTTTAACTTGATTAATGCACTGTGCACAACTGTGATGTGGCTGCTTTGATACACAGTATCATCAACCAGTAGAAAGATGCTTACTTGCCCTTGAGATGCTTGCTCCAACCCCTCTCCTGGAGAAAGTATTTAAGCTGAGATCACTCCTTTTATGTTATACCACTACTGAGATGTCCTCCCCTTCAAACAACAGTCCCACCCCATTTTGTAATGGGTGGCAGTCTGAAGGTTTAAGACATACCCCCAAATGCCTGCTCTGGATAATCTGAAGCAGGGATTTGAAAGCAGTTTCATGTGTTCTGTGTGGTATCCAAGAGGCTCTGAGGTGACCCACAGTGAAAGTGGGAGGTTCCTCTTCACATAAATAATTCAGAAGTCCTGAGAAACACAAATTACAGCCATCAACAAGAATGTAGCCCCACAAACTGATACACTGTCTAAGGATACAATCTTGCTAGATATTTAGACCAGAAAACTTACACCATTGTCACTAGAACAAGTGTTTATACACATACAGGTCTTTTGGAGTGGGGTTTTCTTCGTGGCATCATAAATTTGCATAGCTGGAAGAGAGGCAAAAGGCAGGAGGAAGCAGTCCTCTGAAGTGCGTTTGTGAATCCTTTTACTTATGTCATGATTATATATTATCCCAACAAAATAGGAATTCACAGATATTCAAGCTTTCCACTTTCTTATCTCCATTAGGCAGGTAGACATTATTGATTATCTTTCCATTTATGGTTTCTACTAACATTCTGTGTCAGATGTGGAGTGGTTACATGACTTCTTCATCTGGATATGATGAGGAGACAGCAGCATCCAGGCAGTGGGCAGAAATGACTGGTTTAGTGTGGTAATGCTGTAAAAAATGGGCTGTGCATGCCTTAAATATCAAAGAATGAAATAAATGCATTTACCATTTGAAGACATCTTTTTTCAATTGGGTGCTACATTATTTAGTTCATCTTTGAGAACACCTTGAACAAAAAGAGTCTGAACCAATGGATGCCAAATAAGTTAAACTGTTGCTTCTAGCGTATGAAATAGGCCTATGAGACAGCCTGTTTTCATTTTACCATCTAGCTCAATTACACCCACCTCACCTGGCTTCATATGCCAACATAATTCCTTAATACAAAAATCTGTGACTGACTGGAGCTGTCATTATTTAATGAATAGTACTAACCAGAAAATGTGCATTGTGAAATGTGTTAAAACTTAAATTATTCATCATCATATTCATATTTATGTGATGAATAAACTGGAGGAGTACTGTCAGTGGTTAGTAACACATGATTCAGCAATTCTCAATCTGCTAAAACAAATCCAGAAGTGCTGGGTGACAGCAGACGCTGCTTAGCAGTGGGGCTCCACTCCACAAGTCAGTGATTCCTAAAAGAATTCAGTATCTCTTACCAGAAGGTGCATGACTCGTCCTGCTCAGGGCTGTCTTGCCCAGTTTGCTGCAGGAGGAGGGAAGGGCAAGTGTAGGAAAGACAGCCATGCCCCCAGTCAGCCCACAACTCTTTATCTCCAGCACAAGCTAAACAAAACCCAAAGGTGTCTTTGCTTGAGAAGGTCAGACCTTGTTTCTGTGCTTCAAATACGTTCTCTTGCTTTACTCTTTCAAAATGCTGATGAGCTGCCAGCATTCTATTGACTGACTATTCACAAGGTGCAGCAAGCTCCAGGCTTCCCAGTCTCACTGTGACCATCTGAGAAGTGGCCTCTGGGCCAAAAGTGATTGTACACAGGCATGTGTGTTTACCAACATGGCACTTTGTTGGTTTCAAGATTTGCTTGTATGTCTTCTCAGTAACTCTCACCCCTTTACCTAGATGATTCATCCTAATGATTGAATGGCAGGAGAATTCAAAATTTTGCTGAGGTTCTTGTGTCTTTGCTGCCTGATAAGCATTTCTGGATATGGCCTGTAGCTCTTTTTGAGATTGGACTGTTTCAGACGTGGCTGATGATAGTATATTTCTCAGAGACCTTCTCCGCAAGAGGTACAGTCCTAACTTTGGGCATGACTGAGTCACTGCTTGACAAAATCTTACATTGACAAGACATGTCTGAAAAATCTAACTTTGAGTACGAGTTATAAGAGTAATATATAATAAGAGCAATTAAAGTGTGTGAACAAAATTCAAGTGATATTTTATAATATCTTTTGTGTACTGAAGGTGTAAGAGCTGTGTAGATCATTTACTCATGGGAAAAACATGTAAATGCCACGTATCAACAAGGGAACCCCAACTCATGTCATAAGCTATATGACACAGCTATACAGAAACAGCTAAGGATATGCATCACTTTCTAGATGTTGCCGAGGCCAAATAGGTTTCTGTATCCATCCCTTGGGAACAACAGAAAGCAGCTTTGTCAAACATTAACACATTTAAGGATCTGCAAGCTGAACCACTTACAAAATGTCACGAAGCATTTTCTATCAGAATAGACTTGGTAAGTTGTTATATTCAGTTAGCATTAAACATTTTTTGTAAGGTCACTACAACTGACTGCTGGTTCAGCTCTCTCGACTGGTCTGTGGTTCTAAAGAGTGGAGCAAACAAATAATAGAGCCTTGTATCCATCCTTCTCAGCAACTAGTGGGTCAGCCTTGGTTTTTTGAGTATTGCACGTCTCACTAGTCTTATTTACTAGAAAACCTTGAAGACTAACCTTTCAAGAAGCAGAGCCAGTAATAATTCAAGAAAAAACATTTGATGGAAAGGAGATAGGTAGGGTGGACTACCTTTTATTTTGGAGGTGGACTAGTTGCTACTCATACTTTGGGTTTCTGGCCTAACTTTACAAACCAATGCTCCATTAAGATAGAAACCTTCACTGTTCCAGTGCATTGAAACAAGGATCAATGTATACCATGATAAACCACAGATATGATTCCACCATCTATTTTCACACAATTGGCCAGGCAGTTGGTTAAAGACACTGATCCAGCCAAAACCCACCAAAACTTGATGTTTTCAGTTTAGCCTGCGCTGCTGATTGCATAACCACATGAATGGCTGCAGAGAAGGGGGCTGGATTATGACTGCCAGTTTAGGCTAGTGGGGAATTGCAGTGCAGGGCTACGATGCCTGAAAACTCTGTATTGCCCAGTTACAAGAGCTGGAGTCCTCTGGTATGCCAGCAAGCAACAACATGATCAGCACAATACTCATGGCCCTGGTGAGAAATTTGTAATTTGGGGAGAAAAGAAAAGTCAGCATGATATCACAAGATGAAATTATTTTTTTCTTTAGTCTTCTGGAGCAGTGTCTGTCTCATACTGGTCATCTTCAGTCTGATTGCTTTCTTTTTGGTACATAAAATTTCATTTTTGTGATTCATAATTTTTTAACCTTTACTTGATTTTTTTTCCTTGCTCTCACTGTCCAATAACATTGTATTTTTATTTGATACAGTTTTCCTAAAGGTGGATTGGTTTTGCACTGCCTGGCTTTTGGTAGCAGGGGGGCCACAAAGATGGCTCCTGTGGGAAGCTTCCACCATGTCCAGCAGAGCCAATCTCTGATGGCTCTAAAGATGGACATGCTGCTGGCCAAACCTGGGCCAATGAGAGAGGTTGATAACGCCTCTGTGATGACATATTTAAGAAGGAAATCAAAACAAAGTCACAGGTGTTTCTGCTAGTCAGGGAAGAAGTGAGATCATATAAGGGAAACAGAATAGCAACACCAGGGTTAGTGGAGAAGGAGCAGGTGCTTCAGATGCCAGAGCTGAAATTCCTCTGCAGGCTGTGGTGAAGACCATGGTGAAGCAGCTGTGTCTCTGCAGCCCGTGGAGGTCCAAGGGGGATGCACAACTCCACCATGCTTGAGTGGTTGGATGCCTGGAGGAGGCTGTGATCTAGTGGAAGACCTGGTGGAGAGAGGGGGCCCCTGCTTCCAGGCTGCAGCAGCCTGTCTTTGGAGGACCCTGTAGAAAGAGAGACCCATGGTACAGCAGTTTTGGGAAGACTGTCTGCCCATGGGGGGGAGTTCACATTGCACCAGGTGTGGTTTGGATGCTGCTCACAGGATGTGGACCCACAGGAGAAGCTCATGCAGTTCTGTCTCCCGTGGGAGGGACCCCACATCCTCACAGGGGAAGGAGTCCTCTCTTAGAGCAGTGGAAGAAAATCTCAGTGATGAACTGAACAAACCCCCCATGCCCTGTCTCCCTGCATGGCTGGTGGGAAGGAAGAAGGAGCTGGGGAGGAATGGTGTTTTAAGGGCTTATTTTACTTCTTATTATCCTCCTCTGATTCTGCTAATAATAAATTCACTTTACAACTTTAAGCTGAGCCTGTTTTGCCCTTGAAGTGTTTTTTCTCCCAGTCCTTATCTCAACTGCTGAGGCCTTTGTTATTTTTTTTCCTCTCCTCTGCCCAGCTGTGGCAGGAGGGAGTGAGAGAGTGATCCTTGTGGGTGCCTGACATTGGGCCAGTGTCAAAGCATGTCAAAAGGATAATATAAAAAGCTTTGATTTTATAGGGGCTTCATTTCCAAAAGGTTTTCTAAAAAAGAAAAAATAAGGCATTTACAGTGAAGTGTTTAATTTCATCCCTTGTGTACTGTTGCCAGTGATAGAAAGAATGGTGTCTCATTTACATTACTATCAAATCACAGGCAAATTAACTTTCTTTCAAATTGACAAATAACTTACACACCTGTAATTGAGTGAACTTGGTTCTTGTGTTGAATCTTGCTGTTGAATTGGGACAACTCATTTTTCCAGTAGAACTGCAGGTAGTACAGATGAAAGTATTCTTAAAGTTCATATAGCAAAAACTTAAATATTAGAAATGGCATATTTAATCAGAAGCATGTTTTAAAGAAAAAGATTATTTTTATAGTATTCTTCAGAGTTAAGTCTTGCAGCAGAGGGATTTGTCTACTTGATAAGCTCAATGGATGGGCATATTCAGAACCCTTGAAATCTCCCTTAGCTCTGATCAAATTTTAAAGGGTTTGTCTGGCTTGTTTCCCTCTATCTACAGCTGACTAATGGATGTGCATGTTTTCTTCCTCGATCTTCTTATATAGCCTTTCTCCTAGGTGATACAGGTTTTCTCTTGCATCTGCTGTATGTTTGCTTCTCTCCTTGTCTTGCAGCTGCATGTGTCTTCCTCTACAGTGGCATAGAAATCAGAACTTGTATGTTGACTTTAAGATTTGCTCCTTCACTGGTATTGGAATTTCACCACACCGTCCGTCNACTATGGTTCACACTAGCATAAATGCCTGATAAACGACAGCAATATGGTGTTGGCATTTTCTTCAAGGAATGGGGAAGATGACTGAAGTGCTGCCTCAGTCTTTCCCTATATGTTACTGAAGAGGTTTGTGGACAACGAATGTTCTTTTCATGATAATTCAGCACTGAGATTATATATTCTGTCTTCAGTACATTTGTTTGACTGTATTTTTAATTGTTTTTAAAATAGGTTGGTAGTAAGTAGAAAGAAAGTAATAAAGTTTCTGTAATACATTTGAAGATGAAGCCAAATTAAGAGAGCACAAAATTGCACATGGGATACTTGCTTATATCTTTGGTATGCACCAACTCCTATTCATCACACTTGTAACTTTGAGACCTGGCCCTGTACAAAATGTGCCACACAGCTGTGATGTATAGATGTGCACATATCACATGCCTTACACATTCCTTTAGTGTGTGCTAAAATGTGCTAAAATTAACGATAACTCTGACCTTGGTGAAAACCTCATAGAGGTCTGTCAAAAGTTGTGCTATTTGCAGTCTGTGGTGCTGTAGGCTCTCTCAGGTCAACAAGGGAGATAAATATCATAACTCACTCATCATGTTTCATGTGTTTTTATATATTGGCTTACTCATTTAGAAGTGACACTTCGAGATTATGGCAGCTGTGGACAAGCTGTGGGGTAATTTGGTGCACATGCAGTATGCATCTGCCATCATAGGCATGCTGGTCAGGAACCCCCATCCCTTGCTATTGTGTAACTAAATATGTGAGCTGAGATCTGTATCACTGATAGGTCTTTTAATCTGATTAAAACTTGCGATTTTTGTCCTTCAGTTTTGAAGAATTTTATATTAAAGAGAAGTGTTGTCCCATCGCATTTTAGGGAAAAGTAATATTCATTGATTTCATTACTTAATTTCATTAACCAGGGCTTGTTAAATCCTAATTATACTTATTGACTCCGAGTGTATGAAGAAATGGGTCCCAGTGATTTGCTATATTATTAACAGAGATCACTCACACTTAAAACTGTTCTGAATTTGACTTGAAGTTACTCTGTAAATTGCTGTCTCTAAAATGTTACTGTTACTGCATTTTTGTTGTTCTGACTTAGAAGACTTGATTGAGGAATATAAATATTCACAAGTTTCACCACATTAAACACAGGCAACCCTTTGCTGGATAGTCTTTTGATGCTACTGTAATAAATAGAATCATTAATGAAGACAAATCTCAGCATCTGTGCTCGGTCCTTGTCTCCGTAACACTGCTAGAAGACTGATGTGCTCTTTTTCTGGTTGCTTTATCTATAGCAGATAGATAAGTATCTATAATACTGTTGATATAAGTATCAGCAAGTAACTGAAATCACTTCTAAGCATTTCAGCGCATATATATGTTCCATGACCCTTAATGCATATAATCTGAGGTTTTTTTAAAACAGCCTCTCAACTATCATCACTTCCCTCAATAAAGTGTGCATTTCTGTGTGCAAGTGGCTGTTTTGCTGTAGAATTAACCACCCAGGGCTAAATGTGCATATTGTTGTGCATGGCTAGAGTTTGCTTGACACTTTTTGAAGGGTTGGTGTCTGCCTCTCTGCTTCAGAAGAATTGTTCTAGGGTGTTAGTATTATGGGATAAAGAACTGATGTTGCCAACATTTTAATGCATCTGTCTCCTTTTACACTGCTTGGTTGATAAGGGAAGTATCTTTCTGCTTTGCACTGGATTTTATCTTTCAAGTTTTTAAGACTTTTCTTCTGCCCTACTCTTTGCAAGGAAGTAAAGAGTGTGACAGAAAGGTGTGATTTTTAATTTACACCAGAGTTCTCAACAAATAATGACTTTTCACACCCTGTTCTTGTTGCTTAGCCTTCGGGAGGAGTTGTATGGCTACTGTTGTCATATCAAATTAAATCCACTCATGTAATTCAGAAAGGCATTCCTCTTAAACTTAACCCTTTTAAGTTGCTGAAGTTGACAGGCATAAGAGTGTAGGCTGAAGTGTGTGTCTTTTGGAGCGTCTCTGCTGTTGAAGGATGAAAGTGGAAACGTTTTTATTCAAGGAGTTTGTTCTTTTATTATTATTATTATTCCTTTTCTTTTGAGCACTAATGATGTTTGTTAGGGTGAGTCCTCATGTTAGCCCGAAGTTCACTGCAGGCTCAGGGTATGGAAGGAAATGTTTGGCCAACAATGCCAGACACTCGTATACTTGTCTGAAAAACTAACTCCAGTAATGTTGTTTTGCCATGGATTGCAAGCATGGTCATGGATTGCAGCACTTGGTGCTCCTTTAGGTGGTAGACCTAACACACGTTAATAAGAAAATTCTCCTCAGAGAGAGTTTTCTGCTGCCGAGAAGTTTGCAGTGTGGAAGAAGATGTGTCTTTATAAGTAAGCATCCTCTGGGGAGATCGCTGTTGATTTTGGGATGTGTTGCACTCCCTCATCATCCAAGTGAGTTCTTCAGGCAGGGGACACACGATGTGTACAGGATTCATCCAATGGGTGGATGCACCCATCCTGGCTGCCCCAGAGACTCTGCCTTCCCAGGATGCCCACTGCATTCTCCCAGGTACCACTGGAGCCTGGAGAAAGGAACCAGCACATAACAGGAGGAGCAGTCTCCTCCCTTTCACCTTTATTGTCCCTAGCTGCTGGTAATTCAGGGTTAAGTATTCGCTGGGTACCTGCCCTGCGAGGTGGTGCAGAGAGGGTTAAGTTGCTTGATTGACTGTAAGCATGGATGTGACAGACTCTTATCTGATGGTGGGGTGTTTTGTTTTTTTTTTTTCCCTTCTGTAAAATGTCAGCCATTTCCTGATGAGCCTGATGGTGGTGGTGAATTTCACACCTTTTTTCTTCTCTGTGTGGAAACCTGGGTGTTAATGGTACTGGGGCAGGTCTGCTTTATAAGGAATGAGGCTGCCTCAGAACAGAGGGAAACCAGGGACTTGAGAGGAGGTGAGGAAAAGGATCCAAGGAAACTGCCACTTAGAACAGGCATTAGCTGGATTATTTTGCACTATTTTTATTCAGAGCATGTAGATACATAATTTGCTAAGTGCATTTTTTTGCTATGAAATGTCGGAGTTTGTCTTAGAGTTCAGCACAAAAATAATCCCCTCTTTTCATTTCAGAGGGAAATTTAGCATTGCAAAAACTGAAGATGGAAAGTTGGTCGGTTGAGCAAGTCTGCAACTGGTTGAAACAGAGAAATTTAGGAGAACTAGTTCCTAAGTTCCGTGGTAAGCATTTTTATTGTTTAGGGGGGTGGTGGTGGTGTTTGTTTAGTATTTCTTGTTCTGCATTTAATTGACACTGCCTACCTTGTTTTGGCTTGGGGCATGTGTGTATATGCTAACTTCAAACTCTTGTAGAAATTTATTAGGGTGAGAACTGACATAGATCCGATAAATCAACATAAGTGTACAGATTTGTTACAAAGTCTGAGAAATCCTGGGGGATGAGATTAAGCCTGTATATAAATAGAGACACCTCAAATCAGAGCTGGCAGTTTAAAAGTCTTGACAGGGCCTATTTTACATTGTATGAATCTTTTGAAATAATGCAAATATAGTGTGTAGATGTTTTATGTCTGAGTATATAAACACTCTACAAAAGAGTGCACAAAAATCTGTTATGTGAACAACCTATTTGTGTACTCTGTTAAAAAGCTTCATTTCCTTCATCAGCAAGTAACAGACTCGTGTGGTTCAATCAAAGCCTGATTTAAAGCATTAAAATAGTCACCTCACTGCTTCTGTGTGTTTTGCACTTGGCTTTTAGTCAGGGGAAGGTATCTGGCCAGTGATTAGAACTCCTGGCACTGCTTGGGAAAGGATGGTGGCAGCTGAAGATGACTGTCAGCAGTACAAAGCACCCTTCCCTTTGGCCTATCTTCCATCATCATGTTTTTAGGCATATAGAATGTAATTCTAAAGCTATTTTACAGTCTTTCTTTTATCCCCTTCAATCTGCAGAAGAGGAAGTAAGTGGAGCAGCTCTTCTGGCTCTTAATGATCGGATGGTGCAGCAGCTGGTGAAGAAGATTGGGCACCAGGCAGTGCTGATGGACCTGATTAAAAAATACCAGCAACAGAAGAATGGGCTGGAATCCCTTGCATACTGTTGTGGAACAGCTTCTCAAAAAATTCCAGATGTAGTCAGTGGGTGAGTTTGTTCATGGCACAGCAAATATTAGTCTGAGTATAGTTGTGTTCTTTTCATGACATTTTAAAATTGGCATTTAGTAGCTCTGCAGCTGTACCTTTTTATATATATTTTGAGTATCTGTAACAAATGTGAAATGTAAAATTAGATTCTTACCTTGAGGATTTAAACAGGGCATCAAGATTCCTGAACCATGACATTAATTAATTTAAACTTCCTTCATATTCAGTTCTAGGACTTAGTTTTCATTTGGATGAAACACTGTCAAGCTTTCATTATATCTAAGATTTTCTCTGTTTACAATATTAAGCTTTTGAAGAACTTATTTTCAAGTGTTTGCAAGTCTTGGAGTAAAAGAATGATTTAGCCAGACGTAGTATTTTTGGTCACAGGTGTATTGAAAGTCAGTTTATCAAAGGAAACTCTGTATTTGGTCCAGATGTAAAGGTTTAATAATCCCACCATGGGATTATTGAAATTTACTGTGAAACCAGATAGATTTTTAGAAAACAGATTCCAGGGAGATTGTCCTCAATGATTGTGTTCTGGCTCTTGGTTGAGCAGGTTTTCTTTGTTTGGTGTTTCTTAGGGGAGAGAGGAGGGGGCAGTGTTTATGGGGTGTTTCTGTTGGGGGTATTTGGGTGAGATGTTTGTGGATTCTCCCATCCTTTCCCTCCATTCTGATCTATTGTAAGTCTTGCATTGTTATGTTTTTCTGAATGTCTTAGCTGAGGAGAGAAATCCTGACCTCCAAGTGATCCCTTTTAAACCCAGGAATCCTGGCTGTAGAGAATGGCATGCCATGGATGCAAAATGCATTTTTTTTTTTTCAAAGGAAAGGACTCTAGCACTAAGGCTGCATTAGTCACAGTAGGATTAATCCCAGAGGATTAGAGCTGCAGAGCATTTGCCTTCATCCAAAAGGAGTCCAGGTTGTGCACTCTAAGGTGATTAACAGCCCAAACAAAAGCGTGATGAACAGGGATAACTGAGTTACTTCCAAACAACTTGAGCTCATGAGCAGAACAAAACTGCCCATGTAGATACATCCTCTTGTCCTCGTGGAAGTATTTGTGAAACTCCTTAGGTAAATGCTCTTGCACCATTGGAGAGCAGGGGATTGCAGAAGGAAGACCAAGTCACTGGATGTAAGATTTATCACAGGCCTGAAGTATGCAATCACAGGCTGTCTCAGTTCTCTGCACCCAGGGCCTGCCTATTTGATTTACAGAGAGCTCCTTCTTTAGGGGTAGGTGTCTGCTGTGAAGAAGACTACTGTGTATAGGTCCTGTACTTCATCCAAAGTTGTGGATATGCCATGATTTCAGCACGGTGTTCAAAAGAAAATATGTCCTTATGCTTAGGGCAATTAGATTGTTGCTTTGGATATTTAGCTTTCATCCCTGACTTTGTCAGGGGTGTTTGGATAGATTGTGTCTCAGATTTGACTGTTTCCCATGTGCTTCTCAGCTCTTGGAGGTCAAACCATGCTGTCCCAAAAAGAGCATGCAGTTGCAGTAGCATGAGTACAACAGTTTTGCTGTGAAGTTCTTCAGACTAAAAAAAAAATTAAATGCTTAAAATATCAAATATGACTTAATATAATTTACATTAAAATCTTTTCCGACACAGTCTCCTTCCTGGAAAATAACGTGCTGGTGTTCTTCTATTTACAGGGAAGTTGAGCAAATAAGCTGCTGTTCCTGAAATAATTTTTGTCTCAGCAAGAACAACATAATAAAATCCAAGCAAGTTTAAGATTCAATCAGTCATGTATTTTAGGATGAGTAAAAAGCCAATATATTCTGTGCATTTTGGAGTATAAAACTGTGGAAAAGCACCCATAGTAAAAAGAGTATTTTATTACAAAACTAAAAGTTGTAGCCTTATGTGCAGATAGCTGAGACTCTATTTTCTTAACACTGTAGTGCTTTTCTCAGTGATGTAGTTCAAAATTATTTTTGTCTGTTTGGTACATCTTGAACAAAATCCTGTAAATAATTTCTTTTGATCTAGTTCAAGGACTTATGACTAAAGTGTGCAAGGCACTGTTTGGAACAAATGTAAAATTTGTAGTTCTGATAGTTTACAATACATGTGAACTCACATTTCCTCTGTTGCTCAGTGATGTTAGGCTGAATTGCAGTGAGAAGAGAAACCACAATAAGGTTTGCAGTTACTGGCATCCACAGCTGGGTGTGCGGTCCCCTTGTGGTACCAAGGCAACAACAGTGAAAACTGACTTTGGATGTTCCTAGCCTCTATCATGCAGTGCTTGAGTCCAGGTGAAAATCTTTTCTGTTCTGCAGAATTTTTTCTCAGTCAGGCCAGTTCCCAGAACTTTCTCACCCTGCCAGAACCAGTGACAGGTTGGAGAGGACATTGCTCAGAGCAGAGAAGAAAGCATCACCATTATCATCACAGTCTCTTTCTGGGTCAGCTGAAGTCACTGTGGAGCTTCCAAGAGCTGTCAGCAGTATTTCCCTGTTGTATTTCTTGTATAAATGCTGTGCCCAGTGCTTTTTGGTGCACCCCTGGCTGCCACCTCTTTATCCTGGTGACCTTGGTTCATCCTCTGACTGTGTGTGAATTGTGCTGACCTCTCCTCCCTGATAGAAAGATAAACAAATTCCTTGGCAGGATGTATAATTTAGAGCACGATAGGTGAACACTTTGTGTGGAAGTAATGGATTTGTGAAAGGACACCAAATGTGGCTTACATCTCCAGCTGTTTGGATTAGGTCACCAAAACAGCATCTTGTGTCTGTCACTGGTTCAGCAGAAGTAGAAACTGTGCTTATGTGTGTATGAGGAGCTCACACATAGACACTACCTGGTAAATATTAAGATGCCTTCCATTTTCCCAGTCAATTGTTTCTAGGAGCTACACAGAGAATATAGTAAGGGTTTTTTTGTTTGTTTCATTTAACTGCATGGCTGAAATATATATTGTTTCATGGAAAAGGAGAACTCCCCTTATAAACATGGCAAAATTTAATGTCATTTCCAATAACAACCTTTTGTGTGTTGAGTGAAACTGAGGCTGGAATAATTCCTGGAGCATCTTTAGAGTTTCAAAGAGATGAGGTTTAGGAAAAAAAAAAAGTGTTTTATGATTGCCATGAATTCTTGTCAGCATAACAGTATCCCCTATCTTAGGTCTGCCTTTCCCCCAATATGGGGTGAAACAGTTGATGTTGGCTTCCACCAACACATCTACCAAAACAAGAAATAACAGGAATATGAAGAGGGAGAGAAGTGGACACAAAGGTTAAATGGAAATCAGTAATTTGGACTGGCTCATAGCAAAGTGGGTATCTAGAGTTTTTGTTGCTAGTGATGAGCTAGAGCCAGAGCAAATAGCCAGTAACAGCTGACTGTAAGACCAGGAAGCATTCAGAGACCTTCTGTAGTGGCTGGAGTAATGCAAAGCTGACTTGAAGCTTTTGACTTAACCTCCAGAAAAAACTTTTCAAGATTCTAGTTAAATAGAAATGTATTGAAATGCTGTGTAACTAATTCTTTCAGTCCACCCTTTGCATGCTGTAATGGTTAGTTTTTCCCAGAAATTAGGAGATGCCAGGTTATGAAGATGAAAGTTACTCTGCAACTCTGAGAAGGCTGATTTTCTTGGGATTTGTAACTGTGTAGTAATGACAATAAAAATAGGCAGAACTTTCTACATTTTTTATTTTAATATATCAGAGTTTGATAATTGAACTGAAATATTGATTAAGAAGCATGAGCATATAAAATCATGACATATTCAATACATTAATTTTTCTCCTTTTCTGTTTCCACCACTGGTATTTTAGAACCCTAAACTTCCTCTTTTCTATAAGCTGCAAAAGACCTGAGAGTGAGTTTTGTTCTCTTTTCTTTCAGGGCTACTGGCAGACAAATGTTAAATTCTTCTGGTCCTATGGAGCACAAAAAATATCTGTGTTCAGCTGAAAATGAAAAAGGAATAATTGATCATAGAGTGCTAAAGCAAAAGTGAGTTTATAATATATTCATTCAATTTTCCTTACCTTTTGAAAATTACATAAACACTTCTTGCTTCATTTATACTTTACAAAAAGTTATCTTAATTACTGGAGGTCAGGTTCAGGTATTTCCAGGTGTATTTAGGAAACAACAAGAAGAGAAATTTATGAGGATTTGACTGAATGAAATAGCCTGATGGTGTGATTCCATCCTAAGTCCTTGTTCACTGTTTCGTGTCACCTCAGGCAGAGGGCAAGATACAGGTTTGTCTTTATTTATCTGATTTTTAAAAAATCATATTTTACAGATGTGTTTTCAAGAGCAATCTGACAAATTAGTCATTACAGAGTGGAATATGGCTATTCAATAAATTGTGTGCTTGAGGCATCTTAAATATAGCAAAGGTAGGCATGCTGATTCCATTTGCACGCTCATTTTCCTTAGTTATCAAAATAAGCCTGCCTAGAAACTGGAGGCAAGACAATGTGATGGGTTTTTTCTTCCGGTTTTTTTTTTACTCCTACTCATGATTTTCTTCTTTGAGATGAGCAGTCAGTGTTGAGAGTCCTGTTCCTCTTTCAAGGCAATTATGTTCTTGTTAGCAAAGCTTTGTCTGATTATAATTATCCTCCTTTTTTTCCACCTGCTACAACTTCTCCCCCTGCCATTCTTCCCCATAGGTATGATTTAATCCTTTTAAAAGTCCTGGTACTTCTCTTTTTGAAAGAATGTCCCAAAAACTCCAAAGATCCTGTCAGCATTGTTGTTAAAGTAGCAAATTCAAATCACTTGAACCCTTGGAATAAATCACTAATATGGGCCTACAATATTTAGCCTGTGCTTCTAAAGGATGCTTATTTTTAATTAATTTGCCTTGTGCTTTATAAAGAGTTTTAAACGGGTTGTGTGAATCAGAGTAACTGTTACACAGTGTCCAGTTACATTATTGGTATTTGGCCAGGATTACACTTACAGCCTCTGTCTTCTCATTGACTTCATCCATCTGAAAAAGAAAAACTTAAAATTTGCAGATTGATTTTTTTGGTTTGGTTTTGGGTTTTTATTTTTGTTTGATTATTTTAATTTGTTTGCAGTGTTGGGGTTTTGTGGTTTGTTTTTGGCTTTGGTCTTGTTTTCCTAGAAGAATCATGGAGCCACAGCTTCAATAGCTGTATGATTTTGCTGGAAGTAAATTAGTGGATGCTTTTATGGATTATTAATGCTGGTGAATTAGCTCCAAGTTTCTTTGTGTTTTCTGTGTTGGTAGTCCTAACAATTGTGTTAAATAAACTCTCCTGTATTACTAAATATTACTGAAATTATCCAAGAAGATTGTTTAAACACAAAAAATAAAGAATAAGTGGATAAAGCAATTGTATTTTTTTTTTTTTTTTTTGTGTGTATTGAGATTGGGCATATGTAAAACCAGGTGAGGTTTGCAGGTTACTCCAATGGAATAATGCTTTCCTAGCAATGTCAGAAAACAGCCAAACTTTTTGTTAATCTCCCAAGAAGATTAATCTTGAAACAGTGCCTGTCTGTGAAGACAGTAAGATAGACACAGAGGACAATCCGAAAAATATATTTCCCATATTCCTGCTTTTCTGTACTGAGTACTAGCAGTTTTATGGCTCCTGACAGCCTGGGGTTTATCTTGTTGCTAAGACAGAGGCTTTTATTATTTGTAAATACCTGATACTGCTGTGGAAAGCCAGCCTTTTATTGGATGGTTTAATATGTGCTGTCTGCCTTTCCTCAACATGTTTGCTTAGCAAAATGACGTCCCTAGTGTATCCCTTTTCCACTGTTTCCACTATGATGGTCCAGCTGTTTTCCCTCAAGGGTGATGGTACATGTTTATTTGTACATTTATTTTTTTCTATAAAAACATGTTCTGTAGCACTTGAGTGCTGTGTAACAGATTTACTGTCTGAATGCCTTGGAGTAATTTGCTCAGAGCACAAGCAGGATAACAGATCTTCCAGCCAGCCTCAACAGGTCTGAACTTCCCTATTTGCTGTGAGTTGGGAAGGTGTGGTCAGTGCTCAGCTAAACCCAGGCCTGCTAAGTGTTCATATACCAATAAAGCTATTGACAGAATATTGGTGCTGGTGCCTGCATAAATTTGATAGAATAAATTTTATTTGCTGATAGCAAAGACAATGAACTGGAAGGTCTACATTTACCTTTACCTTTACAAATTTGGCATCAATCTCCAGGATGACCACGATGGTCTGTGTGGGGCATTCATTTCCTCAGTAGAGGAAATGTCTTTAACTGAGCCAGTCCCACATCTATTTTGGTCAGGCTACAGCAATTGCCCTGACTGCTGGGTAGCTGCATCTGAAGCATTTCTAATTATGATATGTCATTCTGCTAATGATCTTAAGAGAGCCCCTTCCTTTGCCTCCTCCATAGCCTATATATCAGTATTGTTGGTCTGTTTGATGTGTTTTATCAGAAACACACTTATGATTGTGTCTTAAAAAAAAGAAAATTTTAAAAGGAAAAGGGAAAAAGAGCAGCTAGCCTGAAAAATTGTCACCTATTCAATTACTTCAAATGATTTTGCCCCATTTACACAAGAGGGCAAATACTACTTTCCTGTACATACATATACACACAAATGTAGCAATAATCCTACAGTGAAAACTCAGCAGGACTGTGCTTTTTAATGTGTAGCTTAAGAGTTTCTTAGTTTCTAAGCAAAGATCTTAATCTTGATATCATCAGAATTATTTCTGGTATATGTATATATCTTTTTTCAGTTAGCTCATAAGGACATGAAAACATGAAGAACAGACTTAGAAAAACCATGCTAAGTGGTCAATAGTAGGAAAGAAGTACTGCCTGTCTATTTTGTTCAGAGGTGCAGATGTCAGATGCTTTGATTTTACCTTTGGTATAACGTACCAGAAAAACAATTTCATTTTTATGATTTCTGATAATTTCACTTCAATTGTAATTGCATCTTCACTAAACCTGTCTAGTCTGCAAGTTTTGGTTTGATTTGTTCAGTGCTTGGAGGAGATGCTTTAAATTTAGGTTTTTAATTTATGTGGATGCAAGAATTTCTGCCACTTTTTTTTTGTTTTTGTTTTAAGTCAGCATTTTATGTCTCTGTCATTGTGGCAGGATACTTAAGGGTACTAACATAAAAGACCTTGAAGATTCATAATAATAGCTATTGTCTGTGCTTGTTGTGTTGATGTTTTGAAAGTCAAGACAGCTGGACTAATGGTTTTGGAGCCCTTCAGGTCATCAGAGCAGAATTTGTTGATATGGTGCTGTGAGTCTTTCACAGAAGTTTGCAGGGAAAAAGAAATAAATGGCTATTTCTATTCTCTTCCACACCAGAAACGAGCAAGTCTTACAAATGACTTGCAGAAGACACTAATTGCATTGCCTTATTAAGGTCTAGCAAAGTCAAAACAGCAACAGAACAAAAATTCCAAAAAGCCATAAAATTCTTTGGTTACAGTATAACATATCTTATAAGGCTGAATATGAATAAACTCTGTTTCTTTTAAATGGCCTGATTTAGCTGGTAATTTTGTCAGTCTGATTCCCTAAGGAGCATTTTTCTTCCCCTCTCTGTAACCCACAGCTGCTGCCCTTGCATGAGGTGGAAGTGCAAAGCCTTCCCTTATGTGATGCAGCTCCTCAAGCTGTCAAACAATCTGGGCTCCTTCTAGAAGAAGGTTGTGGCTGCATCTCACAAACTTTTTTGGAAGCAGATTAATTTTGCCTGTGACTTTGTGCTCATACTGAACATGATGGTTTCTATAGAAAGGGTGCTGCAGGGGAAGCTGAAATGGGAGCTGCTCTGGGAAATGGGCAGCTTTGGACGACCTCACAGCTTCCCACATCCCAGCCTTGCTGAAGGTAACACTGCTGTGGGTAACATCTTTTTCAGTCTAAAGTACACCTGCCCTTATGTTTAGTGGGATCTAGAAAATACAAGACATCATCAAGCACTAGATAGACTGCAAATCCCAGGCTTTAGGGAATAACTGGGAAACCTTGTATTTGTGCTCAAAAGTTGGAAAAGACAATGAAACACTAAAAGAGAATGGCATGAGGATCTTTCAGGCACAGATATCAGAATTATGAATAGAAAAATAGAGCCCTTTTATCAGACTATTGAGAGGGAGAAAAGTTTTATTTGATATTTCATCTGTCATACTTTTTCCTTTTTGATGGAAATAGCCTTTGCAACCTTAATTGTTCTCATAAAGTTGAAAGCATATTATACATGTGTGAGAGAAATGGAACATTTTTTTTTGCAGCTGAAGACTTTTCCTTTCTTTCTCATCTGCAAATTCTTTGTTTTCTTCTGTTTCTTCCTTGGATTTGTTCCAGACTACAAACCTTCAGACCAAAGTCTGCTGCTGTGTCATGTAGACATGTGAAAGGTTAGACCTTCATTTGTAAATAATGGGACTCTATTGAGACTTCACCCATGTGCTGAGTTTTATGTGGATATACCAAAAAGTGGAACAACCCATTGATGTCAGCAAATTTCTTCTTAACTGCCGCATCCTCTGACTAAATGGGATCTGAGCTGATACAAGATATAGCAATGGGTACCTGACTCATGGACTTTAGCAGACAATAAGAAAAGCTTGTGGCACACAGCCCGTTTATGTGTACTCAGTTGGCCTTTAAATCACATTTTCCCCTAAATTAACTAAATAGATGTGGGAAACTGATCCTTCTTACCAGTATGCTCAAGAAACTTTAAAAAACCAAATTCTTATTATGATCTAGTATTTGATCTTGTTTCTAGGTCTCTATGGCACTTTACAGAGCTATCTGGATTGAGTTGTCTGTATTGATACCAAGATTATTTTTACTGATATGTTACAGCTAATTCAGGTATCTCAGTGTGTCTATGTAATTTTGCATGGGACACAGAACTTGGAGAGGTGATGCTGTGCTTACTCTCCACGCTTCTCCCCAGTGTAATATAAAACCGTCACTGAATGGTCTGGGTGACATTTCAAATGTGTAACTCTTAGTCTTTTTGGCAGTAAAAGAAGGTATTCCCTGGGATTAGAGTTGCCAGGGGTTATATAATTCAAATAGATGGGTCTTTGGGGGTTCTTTGTGAGGTTCTTTGGTGTTTGTTTTTTTTTGGTTGGTTGGTTTGTTGTGAGGTATTTTTCCATCTGAAGCAGACAAATGGCTCCTCCCAAAATAACGTTATTTTATAGCTTCATTCATGTCTCAGTAAACATGCTGTGCATGAGCAGAGTAAGGCTACAATGGAGACAAAGAAGGAAATAACTGTGAGACAGGACTGTGACTGAGCACATTAAAGCGGCAATCTACAAAAGCTGAGTGGTAAAAGATCTGTGAATTATTGTCTCCTTGCGGAGGATGTGCTTCTTAGCATGCAGTTTACTGCAGCTAAACATAGAGACCAGCTTGCTTCATCTGAATTGGTATTTGTTCCACCTCGTGAGAAGCCATTTTGGGGACTTAGTGAGAAAACTAAAGGAAAAGAATAATTAAGACCTTTGTCACTCTAGCTCCTTGTAACTGGCTGCAGGATTCCTATACCAGTAAGAAAGGTGTGTAAGTCAGACATGTGACAGTGGAGAAAGAGGGATGCTGAAATTTTACCTGAGCTAGCTATTGGGTTGATTCAGCAAAAGTCTCAAGAACTGAGAGACAAGAAAAGCTGTAACTTGAGATTCTGAGATTTTACAGGTTTTTTGCAGTTTCAAGATTTTGATCTCATTTTTGCCTCAGGTTAGCTAGAAGAGGTGTGGCTAGAAACCGGCTGTGTATATTTGTACCTAAATCTCAAAACTGTACATGCACTGGGGTTATGTATAGAGCCAAGACCTTCCTTGATTGTGGAGAAGAACATTACAGCTGAACCGAACTGTTCTTTTAGTTAAACAAGTTCATATGTGAGCATTTCTGAGGATAAAGTTTATGTGGAATTGTGTCTCTTTTCAAACAAGCTTGTATTTCATTGTGAAATATTACAGCACATGTTTAACAGGACTTCCCATCAGCAATGAGTCCAGCTACCAGAGGAATTTTTAGATCTTGTTTGGAGAGCAAGTTTTTTTGTGTTAGGTATGGTAAATGAAGATAAACTAATTTTGAGTATTTTTGTTGCTGTGGCAAGTGTGAAGGGACTGGTGGATGGGAGAGTTGCCACGATTCCCTGATTATTAGCCACCCCAACTGCAAGAAAATTTTATTTTCTCAGGTGATTGAGTGTAGTCCAATGTGCCCAAATGGAACCTGCTATAAACCCTGCCACTTTTTGAAATGGCTTTTCAGCATCAGCAGTATTACCAACAAAAGGAATTTCAGTGCTGTTTACATGAAGAGTAATGTAAAATTTAAACTTCTGTCCACTTTTGAGCTATTTTAAATGGTAGGATGTTGAAAACCTTATGTAGTAACTTGCAGCCTGTGTGCTACATCACTTCCATGAGTAAAATTGGTGAAGGTACAGGATGCAAACTTAAAGGCTACTGTGCCGCTCACAGATGCTACATCGAACATCTGCACTTTGCATAGGAAGGATTTCCAAGTGATTTCAGGATCTAAGTTGGGTTTTATTTTCCTATTTGTATATTAATTTATCACCAAAAAATGGACATGAATGTGTCTATGTGGATATGCTGTCACTTCCTACACAACTTTGCCTTCTTTTGAGACTGCAAAGTACTACCAGAACTTCACTACACTTTGCATCTACTAGTAACCATCTGTGTCACATGAAATCTGGTGAGCATGGAAAGACAGCAGCCCTGACCATTTTGTGACTGCTTTGTATGGGGAAATGATAGTTCTGTGTGTACTTCTACTGATGTTAGGAACAGAATACAGTACTGAAACTATATGTATATCTTTCCCTCAGTACTGCATTGCCATTTGTGGTAGGCCTGGGGTTGCTGCATTTATATGAAGGCTGTAGTGCTTTTGATACCCCATAAGATACATTAAAAGATATCAAGGTGGTGTAGCAGCATAACCAGGTCAAAAAGGTTGAAAATTTAAGGCCAATCTACTCAAGAAGGTATTGAGGCTATAAATGGCTGTTGGGACCCTCTTTTCCCTGTGTTCTTTCAGAGTTAAGGTTTGAGCAGCCAATGTGATAGCCTGCCTCAAGCTCACTCCAGCTGGGCTGTGACTTCTGTAAATAGTGATCATGGTGTTCTTGTGACAGGAGCTGCTGGGCTGTATCTGCTTTGTTTCCAGACATGAGCTGATGCATAACTGCCTTCACCCCTTCCTTGCCTTCCTCTATGGCAGGACAGTCTTAACTGATGTCACACAGTATTTTATTCAGTGAAGATGTTTGTTTTACTAGAGAGGAAACATTATAAATGAAGACAGATAAAGCTGTTTTGGAACTGTAGCAAGCCCCCACTGATTTTTGCTCTGCTTTCTGCTTTCAGTAAGGAATCACCTCCTACTGTCTGCTGGTTATAACATTCCACATTTGACATCTAGTTTTTAACTCTGTGTGTATTGATTGCTGCTTTTGTAGGTATTCTCTATGCAGAAACAAAGACAACAGGCCTTGAATTTCTATATCAATAATTTCCCTTGTGTTGCGTTTTTCCATGTATTTCTTTTTCTCTCCTGCCTGCATTTCCATAGAAGAAAAATGTGATGGTGTTGATACAATCTTTTCTTTTACAGAAAAAATCTGAAATCATTTTTTGCAAGACACAAGACATTGCAGTGGACAAGTTCTTATGCTTTGCCAGACTTCCCTTATGATGTTAAGTGCATATTAGCAGAAAAAAAATGCCCCGATCACAGTATGAGAATAAGGATTATTGAATTTTTACAAGCAGACATGACAAAATACCTAGAAGGATCACTGTAAGTAAACATTGTTAAATTGATTTGGGGGCATTACCTGTTGTCTGCAGATGTAAATTTTCAAATGGATGTAAAGCTATTCTCTAATATATTTGCTTAAATAAAGGAGGCTAAGGGCCTGAAACTACTGAAACCAATAGAAAGATTTCATGCAAGCATTTAAGCTGTGCCCTTTGTAATTTGGAGGGCAATTGATTGCCTGAGAAATAGTCAGAAATAGTTTAATGTAGATCAATATAGACTCCAGTGTTTAATACTGTCTAGAAAACAAATATTTCTTTTCCATCTCCATCTTCTTTGCACAGGTATCCAAACAGTCAGCAATATAACATTGTTGTCAATGCTCTGCTCCAGGCATACCCATTCCTTGATGAAGATGGGAATGGCTTTGTAAGTATTGTGGTCTTTTCCCACACAATCAATCACAAGAAAATAATTTAGTTCAGAGGAAATCAATATCAATTTCCTATATGCTGGCTCTATTCAGAGCACACACACTTGGCTGTGTTTGGCAAATGACATTCTTATTTCATTTTGTCAATTAAAGATTAATCCAGGTATAGCTGTACTTCAAAGCTACCATGAGATCATGCAGACCTGTACATGAAATCCCTGGTTGCTTGTTGGGTACATTCTGTCATTTGATTTCTGCCCAGGGATAAAATTAAATGTGGCTTTTTTTTTTCTATTTTTAAAAACAAAGAAGCCAGCTCTTTACAAAATTGTCTGTATGAGGACTAACATGTAACTGATGCTTTTGCAATGTATTATGATTGTTTGTGTGTTAGATATGAAACTACAACATGCAGTAATAGTAGTAGTTTAAGGAATCTATGTCTAACTTAAAAAAAAATTAAAAACAAATTTTGGAATATCATTGGGGGAAATAACAGAAAGCATTGGAAGGAGATGATTTAAGTCTGAACTACATTTTTTCCGCTTGTGATCCAGAATATCTGTCTGTGGTCTCGGAGGACAGTGGTCACCTTTTCACTTCACATCATTGCTTTGCCATGTGATACTTTTATAGCATCTTGTAAAAGCTTGTGAGCCTCAGTGGGGACTATTAGCTTTAAATGTATATAAATATATATCTCACATGCCATTATTGTAGAAAGGAAAACAATTTTGGGAATAAAAAATGGTTGAGGCTTAAGGGGTAACTATTCTACTTTTCCTGAGCCCAGGCATTGTTAAAGGGAAGAGACTAAAGAAATAATCACATCTCAAAGGGAAGAGGGGGAGCAAAAGGAGCAGAGAGAAACAGTCTGTCCATATTTTTAAGTAGGATATACTCAGTCTCTCTGAATACCCCAAAAGTGGTCCATGGGCAGGGTTCTGAGTAATGGCTTCATCTGGCTCCCTATATGATGAGAAGCAGGAATGATATTCAGCTTGTTCTGAAGACAAGTTTAAGGCCCTTAACTTATAAAAACTGTTTTTAAGCAGAGATTCTTAAGATAGGTTTTCAAAAGGCTTTAATTACAGAAGGAGCATAGGCTAAGTGAAATTACTCATAACTCCATTCTTTGGGAAATGGTCATTACTTGCTGGGTAGATGGCAGAATTGGTGCTGGCAGAAGTTACGTGATGGGACAAAGATTTCAGAGTGGTTGTCCTTTATCTTTTGGTCTTCCCCCCATTTTTAATAGAAAGCATATCTGGCAATAACTGCAATAAGTAAACAAGGAAGCTGGAATTAGCAGTTTGCAATATTGTTAATCTACAACTTTCTGATCCAGACCCGCTCCATAGCCTGTGTAGAGACAGGAAAAAGTGCACAAAAGGTGTATGCCTGCATTCTTAAATTTGGAAGAGGGTGTGAGAATGAATTAGTATTTTTTATTGGCCCTACTCTTAGACATTCTGTTCTTCCTTCTTGATCATAAACACTATAGATACTTCTTTTTCTTGATCTGAGACAGTTGTGTGTTACAACAGTAAGAGCTTAAAACACAACCTACAATATATACATAGCTACTTATCATAAGACTTGCAGTAAAATATAAGTCATATACCTTTAAGAAGCAAATGAACAGCAAAAAAATTGTCAACAAACATTCTTTCTTTTTTTTTCCTCCAAAGGATCTTCAGCAGATCAAAAAAGCAAATTTCATTGTAGGCTTTTCTTTTAAAACTCCCTCTGGCTATTAAGGGACTAGAATTGTTTCTTGCTGTTCCTGATAATAGTATTAAAATGTAAGATGGAAAATATTGATTACTGAGAGGTCTTGAATACCTTAAAGTTGTTTATCTATAATAATTAAACTTGTTATTATTACAGTTTTTTAAACAGTACATTTAAAGCAATTGAGAAATCGACCATCAATAAAATTCAGAGGAAAAGGGAACTGATAGGTAAATGTAGGAAAGGAAGATTAACATGGGAATAGTATTTTAAGCAAAAAAGCTAGTTATATTCCTTGTTAAATAGCATTTAAATATAAACTCCTGGGGAGTCAGTTCATAAAATGTGGTTTTGGTGTCTACATTGGGAAGAGAGGAGCAGCACTCTGTAAGTTCTTATTTCTCTGTGGCCTCCAAAGACAGTTTCAGGTGGCCAGCTGTGCACAGATGTGTCAGTGTTTCATAGATAACCACCTCCTTTTCGTGGAGAATGGGACACACCAAACATGGCAATTCAGCTGGGCTGGCTTCTGAGAAGTCTGCTTTCAATTATTGGACTTCTAATTTCTTTTCAAAGTTGTAGGAAAAATAAATTGTTGCATGCATTTCAAAAACCAAAAGGGCTGAGCGTAGTTTGGAGTCCCAGGTTTTGCATTCGCTCTGGTATGCTGGTGCTCACTTCTGCTGTTGAGTGTTATCCTTTCTGCCATGTAAAATGCTCTATACCACTGTATTGTTAATGACATTCATTTACTGCTTGTTATTTATTGCTGTGATACATCTGAGTTTCTAGATTCATTTTAACTCTAAAGTTATGCTTAAAAGGACAGCAGTTTCTCAGCCTTTGGGGTGGAGGAGCAGCCACAGTGTTTGCTGGGCTCTACAGAAGGCTGCAGTGGTTCTTAAACAGATGTCTTGAGGAGGCCTGCCAGTGGTGGGTGGGATTTTAACTTTTAACTCACAAGCCTTGCAGTTTAAAGTCCTTCACCAGAAATGGCTGTGTTGGCTGCTGGAAGGGTGCAGTAGAAACTGTTGTGGGTTCCTCGTTGGCCACTGTGCCATGCCTGTGTGTCAGAGCAGGGACAGGCAGTTGGGCTTCCTGGATGAGGAAAGGGAAAACTCATCCCATGAGAGATCTTGGGACTCCAAAATTAACATTTTCTTCTGGCCAAGCACAGAAAATCAGAATGTAAAGAACTTGATGTTATTGATGTACGTGGATGGAGAAACTTTGAACTGTAAATGTCAGCACTTTTATTGCAACATATTTGTGGAAATGAAGTGAAACGAGCAACTGGAAAAGGGAAAGATCTTCTGGCAAACACAGAAGAACAACAACAACAAAAAAAACCCATAAGAGCACCTGCATCACCAGCAGAATTTTCATGACAGGAAAAAGGATTATTTGCAAAACTTTGAACATTCCAATTTATGGTTTGTTTGTGGGGTTTGTTTCCCAAAATACTTATTTACACCTCCAAATTATTTTAAACAAATAATTTAAACCATGTGTGTGTTATGTAGAACTACAGTCTAATATTTTCAATCTCATACTGTTGCAATGAGAAGTCATTAAAAGTTTGTGGTTTCAAGGTTTATTCATAGATTATTCACAGTTCTGTTTTCCCAGTTAAAATTTTTTCCTATTTAATTTTAATTTTAGTATGGAAAAAATACACTTCTGTGCCATCAGTCCTTTTTCAAAGACTATCCAATTCAATATAGTCAGGGTCACAATGATTATGACCCTAAATAAATTCATTTACAAATAAAGTCATGGATAAGCCATTTATGTATTTTGAATTTTAAAAGAATGTTATTTATGATGTTCATCTAGAAGCAGGGATTAAGAATTACCTAAAATTCTAGATAATGATTTAAAAAAAAAATCTACTAATAATAAAACTCATTAAGCAAAACTCATTAAAACTCAACAGCAAAGCTCAAAAAGAAGTTTGTGCAATACCTGGAATGAAATTAATTCCATAATTAACTTTTACCAAAAGTGCTTTAAAGGCACTAGGTAAAGAAATTTTACTGTGGTATTTCCTCCTACTTACAGAACAATGCTACTTTAAACTAACATATGACATTTAAAAAAATAAAAGACTTCATTTAATTATGGAATAGTGTATTAGATTTGTGATGTATATTTCAACCAGTACAACATTTTTAAGTTACAGACAACAGCTTATACAGAAAAAGCAAAGGTCATACACACAGCAGTCAAAAGCAAATTGGCATGATGCTGTTTCTTGATGTCTTGCAAGATATCCTATCTATCTGAGTTTGTCCATTTTGCAAGGCTTAAATTCAACAATTTGGAGAGAATAATTTCCCTTATTCCATTTAATTTCAGCCAACCTTTTGAAAATTGTGTGGTTCCAAGAAAAGATGACCCGAGGAGGGAAGAGAGGGCTCTCTCCTCCACACCCCTTGCCAGTGGGCTTTGCATAAGCAGCTCCCTTGAGCTGGTGGCTGCCGAGGTGTGACCTGGTGCCTGTGAAACCCAGGATGCCGGTGCTGATGCCTGATTTATGTAAATACTGCACAAAAAGTGATTATTTGCTAGTAAATGACTGCTTTTAATCTGCGTGTAATCCTTTCTCTCCTATGTCAGATAGACACAGGCTAATCCTCCTCCTCAGTTACCAGGAAGGTAAAGCTTCCTGGGGTGGTGTCTGGGGGAAGCTGGGGAAAGCAGAAAAATTATAAGAAAATAAAGTTGTTGGTTCAAAAATGCTAACAAAAGCATCCTTTTTAGAGGATGCATTACCCACAAGGGAAACCACATAAATGTATGCGCTTGCAGTCTCATTCTGGAAATAGGTATGTGAGAAGGGACTTGCCTAAGTTTATGACAATCCTATTACAGAAATAGATTTAATTAAAATTCTTAATATATTGGGAGGACTGGAAAATGAAACAGCTGAAAGTTTTGAACTTCGGGGGATATTTAAAGCCTTGTATAGGTGTCAGCATATTCTTTCATGAAAGAATAAGCAAAAATATCTTCTAGCCAAATGAAGATTTTCAAAATAAGGAAACTGTGTGAAGCTCAACTACAAGGATGCTTAAATTGTCAGCTGCTAATATATTCTAGGATGATCATGTTTTAAAATATTTTAACATCTGTTAAACACTTCAGAGAAGCATTAAACTAAGGTTTTGTTTGCTTTTCTTAGCAGCCTTAAAATAGCAAGCTAGGCATAAGTTTTGCTAGTCATATAATCATGGGGTATTTGCATCAAAATGTGTAAGGCCAGAACTATAAATGTGTTTAGGAACCTTAATGGTTCAGGTGAAAAGCAAGTGGGATTTCAAGGCATGCACTCACTTCTGAAAATGATGCTGAGGTGTAATACTCATCTTGAGGCTGTGACTATGCCTTGTGAGAAGCCTGGGTGAGCAGTTGTACTCTATTTTTAGTCATTACCTTTAGGTTGGTGGTGATGTGACTTCTGTTCTGGCAGAACCCTAAGCCTGAAGTTCTCACACTAGAAATGCAGATGGGCTTGCTTTCTTTCCAGTTCTTGGATGCTGAGCTGTGACTAGCTGTGAAAACATATTTCAGTAAGGGCATGTAGATGGGTGGCAGAGGGTGTGCCCACTAGGAAGGGCACCCCTGCCCTGGTAGGCCCAGGGCCACTCAAGAAGAGCTGAAGTAGAGACCACAGGGATTGTAGCCTCATAGCTCTTCCACTGTACTTTTGCACCATTAATGGAGATCTTGCATTTAGGACTGAGGGCCTGTAGGTCAGCTAGAACCTAGGGAGGTGTGAACAATAAGTTCAGTGGGAGAAATGCAAGATGACACTGCCTTCACCACCATCTCTTAAGAAATCCTCTCATCTGTATCCTCTGAGTGAGGAAGGCAGGCAAGTTAGACTCATTGCAGAGATTCTGTACTACTTAGTCTACTTCTAAATTCTTTCTTACACCAAAAGTTAATCTTTCAAATCATGTGACCTTGACTAATAAATGACACCATTTTGTTGAGACACTTAGGCTAATAATTCTTCTGTTTATATTGTGTTTTAGCATGTCAGTGGGTACAGGTTTGAGTACAATATTAAGTGAGCATAATATTAGAGTCAGTTTTAGAAAATGAAGTAACAGATACTTGAATCTCTCCATACCCTTTCATTTACAGTCACTTTTCTGACTGATTTTTTCCTGCTGACTCTTGAATACCTCTCAATAACTGGAATCTGCAAGTGATTTTGAGGAATGACAGAAACTGTTCAAAACTGCAGGTTGTGCCTGCAAATATGTTGAACAGTCTTTGCTTAGGAATTGCTTCCCAGGGTATCAGTGGCATGGCATGGCATGGCTAGTTCCTGCCATGGGACATCCAGCTTTGGGCCACATGCAAATGGCCATTGGTCCTTAAGAATGCATGAGGCAGTTTCTGTCCATACAGCTTTCAGCAGTGACTTTTCAGTAACTGAATAAAGGGGGTGACAGAAGTGCTGGGGCCACATAAGCTCTGACTGCCAAGGAGTGATGAATGGCTGCATTAAACAGGACCTGCATCTGCTTGCAGTGCAAAAATGCCTTTAAGCTGCATTTTACATGCCTTGAGGTGTCTTACAAATGCTAGGACCTACTTAAATGATTCTCTTAATTCAGCAGTTTTGAGTTCAGCTTAAAAACATACTTGATTCAATAGAACTGTAGGCTCCCAGCAAAAGGTAGAGGCATGCTGTCTTTCCCACTCCCTTCTGTTAGACACAATGATTATACAACTTTGCAACTAGTCAGATACTGCCAGAGGCAAAGGAAAAATAATACACTGAACTAAAACCAAACAAAAGCAAATCACCAAAAAAAAACCCAAAACCCCACAGCACAGATCTGCTTCACTATGTAGTTTCACAACCCAATGTTATGAATGCAACATAGAGTAAGAGCTGAGGAAGGGAAAACACTGCAGTTTCACTGGTAGCCTAGGATAGCTCTAACCCTTAGACTCAATTACTGTTATCCTCAGCAAGCCACAACAGTGCCATTAGCCCAGCTGTTGGTTGCCATAGAGCCCTTTACCACAGATGCTTTTGTTTCCTTCCATCCTGAAGCCAATGTGGTGCTGCCCTATGAGCCTTTTTCTGCTTAACAGCAAACACTTTTTTGCAGAGTTAGGTAAAACAAAGTGACCTGCTTTAGGCTGGGGCAAACTCTTGACAGATACTTGTAATGACAGCTTTTTTTTCCCCCCATGTAGTTGCTGTGGAAACGAGCCCTTAAAGATCGTTTCAAATATGTTCGGAGACCCATTGAGGATGATGAGCAAGTCCTGAGGAACAAATGCAAGTTTGGCCACAGGAGAGGACAGAGCAGAAAATCTTCATTTGCTGAAAATAAACTTGATGTTGTCCAGGGGCAGGTAGAGGTAAGGTTTTTGGTGCTTAACTGAGTTCAGTCTTTCAGCTCCTCTGTTGACAAAAAGGCCACCAGCCACTAAAGGGGAGAACTGATCTCATGCCATTTAAACTCATTTTGTATAGAGCTTGTCATATTGCCAGACCCCTGACTTTTTTCCATTTCTGGAAAACTAGGTCTCAACAACAGAGCTATACCTGATACTGGATGCCTTGCACATTTCTTGTCATTTAGAATTGTAATTTGGACAGAATTGGACAGAAAATACTGTCTGCTTTTTTTTAAATGCAGTATTTCTATTCTGCTTTTGATTAAATACCTCCGATTAGAGAGAAAAAACAATATAGAATTATGTCTACTAGCTGAAGCCTCTGTACAAATAAGAATGAAAAGAGGTATTTGAGCTGGTAGCAAAAATCCTACTGTCATATTGCACTTTGTTGTATAAAATTTGTTTGTGTTGATGTGTGATATGCATAGGAATGTTTACAAATCTATGCATGCAGTTGCTGTGTATTCCTTTAGTTGGACAATTCGGAAAGTTATCACTGACCAGGAAGTCTCTGAAGCATACTAATTAATTTATATGCTTTCATAAATACATTAAGGTTCCAGCTGTGCTTTGCCAAAGCTGCACACACCTCTTCGTGCTGCAATTAAATGGTAAAACTTAAACATTTGTGTGAATGTGATAAAGAAGTTATGTAAGTAGATATTTATCTTTAGTTTATCCATGTCCATCCTGCTGTTTACCAGACCCTGTGTTTAGAGGAGCTTGAGTGGTTTATTGGATGTATTTCTTCATATATTGCCCTTGTGGTTGAAGGTAGCATTAATTTCCTATACAAAATGCAAATATATGTTTGGGTTGGTTTTTAGAAATTTCAGTAATTTCTGTTTATTCCCTTTGGGTTACTATGTTCAGGAATAAACAGTTCGTTTCTTGCCTGCTTTACTTGAAGGATTTGCAGCATATGTGAAGTAAGAAACCTGTGACTTCAGTGCAAAACAATAAACAGCCTTGCACACAGTAAAGAAGAAATTATAAGCTCCTGGTTTTGTGTGCACAATAAGAGTTAGCCATCCTTTATCTTCTAAAACTCGGAAGGGCATATGCAGATATTTTCTGTCTTATGAGCTCGTTGAGAAGGACTTTGGAGTGATCCTGTAGGGACTGCATGCTAAACTTCATTTACCTGTAAACAGGGTGTAACTGCACTCTGCTGTGTTTCTACAGACCAGGAATCACCACTCTCTCAAACTGCATTGCCCTGGGCCATCACTGGTCAGCCTTGTTTGCTTTAGAAATTAAGGACAAATATTACATCTCTTCTAAAGGCCTAGGCCTTTTTTGCTAGCTTGGATGTTGAAAGCAAATTAAGAATCAAAGATAGTGAGAGGACACTGAGTATCCTTAAACGACATTCCTTTCTTTCTCTCATTTTCCCTGTATCCTGAACAGATATATACAAATAAAATACAAATATAAATGCAAGAATCAACACTTGTGGGCCCTATAAAGGATTAAGAATGTATTCCATAACTTTGAGGGAATCATAGCTTCCTTAGTTTTAAATGTGCTTCTGCATTAAAAGCAGTGATGTCTGACTCTGAGATCCTAAATTATGTCACTACATATGTGCAAAACTGAACAAAATGTTTAATATTATTTTTAACAAAAACAGTGTGGATTTTCATTCTGTATATTTAGGAAAACACATAAAGGCACTTTCCTGCCAATCCTTGGCACTAATTACTCTATGAAAAATATAAACTATTAAAGTGTCTTAGTCTCAAAAATTAAATATTTGATCCAGAAGCAAATTCCACAGGCAAACCCAAACTATATCCAAATTACCATTAGCCAGATCCCTTTGTCTTCATCCCTTTTCCAAGACTGGAAGAATGAATCAGTCTTGTGTGAACTAGAAGCCAACACGTCAAAATTAATTGAGGTAAAATGGGGGGAAATGAATTTCAGGTTAAGGAATTGGAGAATAGTTAGTGAAGGATTCCTAGTCCCTTTGGGCCACCACAATCTCCTTTAGATAGGCAGAGTAGGACATTTAGGGCATTACAGGTCAAAGCCGACTGGCAGATGAGAGAGCACATCTGTTCCCAGCAAATGACCTACTTACCAGTCACACAGCTGACTTCTACATCAGCTTTAGTTTCTGAGCAGTCATAAGCTGTCACTCTCTCGTTTGTGCTTTGTGTCGGTATAGTCTTGGATTGTTAATGGAATGAAACTGATATAAAGATTATTTACTGATAGGAAATGTCTCACTGTTATACCTGGGATTTATTTTCATATGAGAAGAGTAATAAAGATATTATTACTAACAAAATCCTTAACCAATCTTTTTACTTCTTTATGTGAAAATCCAGCTGCTTGCCAGAACAAACCTCATGTGATATTTTTAGCCAGATGATGTCTGCCCCTTGGTCTGTCCAAGCCCCATTACCTTCCAAGCAGATATTCTTCCTTCAAAAGCAGCTCGAACATACTTGGCCTCTCATGCAGGGCATTGCTTCCAGGTGCAGCATCTGTCTTTCTCCTCCAATTTCTTTAAAACATCTGCTGATGTGTTCCTTGTTACAGAGCATTCTACTCAAAGAAGACTGAATAGTAGCTACTTTTTTTCTAGTGACTAGCTTCACATGAAAAGTCTTGAGCAAGTGCAGGTCAGTAGGATGATGGTAAGTAAGCACATTAACCCATGCATGAGGTATAAAGGAGGTATAAATAAAAAGGAGATTTTTATTTAAATGATGCTACCTCCAAATATCCATCAGGTTGTACCACCAGGGAAAGAAGTTTGGACTGTGCCTGGCAGACATTAATTTCAGCCTCTGTGTCTGAGGGATATTCAGAATTTTATCAGGAAAGCCTCCATAAACAACAAATTTTATGGCTATGATGTGAGAATCCTCCTCAGTCATTTTCCACAGTCAGGCAAAAATCTTGGAGCTGCAGTAATCCAGGGGAGAGTGCTTTGTAATGAGAACGACTTTCATCTGCTGCAAATGGAAGGTATTTTCCATGAGAAGGGTGATCACACCGTGAAAATACATAAGAATAGCAAGCCAGTCTCCCCTCTGCTTCAAGGGTGGGATTACTGCTAAAGCAGCCATTGAATGGCTGGTTCATGTTCTTTTTTTAGCATCAAGCCACCTTTCTCTGCCCTAAGGACTTGTTTGATTTATGGTCCTTCAGGCTGTGAGAAAAACCACCTCCTGCCAGTTGTAATAGGAAGGGTCCTAGACTTGGGGGAGCCAGAAGAAACAGAAAAATAGGATCTTCCTGGTCCTTGGCCAAAGGATTGTCAGAAGGCAAAAGGTGATGGAGAAGGAAATGGGGCTAGAGCTGATGATTGGCTTGCATACCTTGCACATCTTATGGCTCAAACACTACCTTAGTCTTCCCAGGGGTAGTGACCAAAGAGCAAATTGTGTCTTTCAGACCTTTATGTTTGAAAATTTGGCCAGTCTTCAGCAGTGCTGTTCATGGAATGTGTGACTTCACAATCAATTCAGTTGGCTGAATACAGAAATTAAAAAGCCCACAGATATCCTGGATGGCTCCACCTGCCAATTCAGAAACTCATGTATTTCCCATAGGTTCTGTATCATATTCTGCCACTTCCAGAGTTTTCTGGGATACCCTTACGATATTTCAAATGCCACTAAATAGCTATATCTGTGCAGCTGGATTAAGCTTCTTCAATCTATCCCAGACATTAAATAAGAAAATATCTCAGCAAAGGGACTACCCAAGGGTATCTTAAGCTACATGAACTGTAAGTGAGTATAACAGGCTAGAAGGCTGCTAGTAGTTCTTGATCTTAAATAAAAATGGAGAGAGAGTACAGACCCTCTTCTAAAGCCTCTGATTTCTTACATCCTATGACAGCCTGTTTGTGAGGTCATCAGGGTTTCTCTGAAGCTGTCAAAAAATGAATTTGGAGTTAGGTGTGAAAAGGAAAAATAGGCTCTGACAAGATGTCAGCTAAGGTAGTGGTAGATGTTTGCAGATAAATAAGAGTATTTGCCACACCCAGCAGAGCTGTGAATAACAAAATGAAAACAATTTATAAAGGGGGCACCAGCACACCATCTTCTTTCTGTGCCAGTGGAGAGACAAGATGATGAATACTTTGATGAGTACTTTGACTGGGAGAAGCAGAAAGATTCTGCAGAAATCTTTATTTAAAGATAAAGATTTATTTTTTAGTTAAATCTTTAACTCACAAAGTTGGACATCTATTGATATTTCTGTACAGGGAAGATAAGCAGGAATTTTGAAATTGACGAATATGCATATTCTGTGTCGAGGACTAAATGAAAAGCAGGAGAAAAGCCATTTGTGCTAGCTTTGGTGGCATCATGCAGTACAAGAATTGTGAAATTCACCATGTTGATTTTATCTGGAAATTGTCTTCTGATGAAAAGAGAAATCAAGACTGAGTGAAGCCTACCCTGTGAAATGGAGTCTATGTCAGATTAGGTAAATTAGGTAAGGTAGACATTTTCTAGGGATATCCCTTTCTTTGAGGTGATAACTAACATCATGTTTGTCAATGATCTTACACCACTGCAGGAGTCAGAAACTTGAAACAAGATTTCAAGGACTCTAGAAAGAATAGGATTTAGAAAATGATGGCTGGAGAAAAAAGGGAGGAATGAGAAAAATAACGCAACAGCAAGGGAAAAGGACAGCTAAATGTCTGTAAAATTCTTAGAGGGTGAACAGCTTGTGTATGAGATGCAGAAATTCTTGGCTCAATCTCATGGCACTATTGGCAGGTACAGCATTAGGTACCATCTATACTGAGAATGCCATGCACAAGTGAAACAGTGGTGACACCACCTTTCCCTCTAAGATTAATGGTGTCCAAATTAAGTATTTGCACAACTGGAATGTGAGTATGCATAAATGATCATTCAATGGCTGTATCGAATGGTTGTAATGTGATTTTCCCACTAGAACTTTGATGTGCATACATCAAACTTTGAGTGTGTAATGTTGCTTAGTTAATATTTTAAAATGCTTTTAAGACAAAGCAAAAGCTTTGAACACAAATACCCAGCATACATCAAATACGCAGCATACATCTTCACCCTCTTATTTGCGTTGGCCAGTGTCTTAATTGTTCTGTGAGTTAAATTATCAAGCACAGGTTTTCCCTTGGTAGAAGAAAACAGATTTCTCTCATTTTGCTTATGCAGCTTACAAAATCAGAAAGCAGTTGCTGTGGTCAGAAATAGACTGACTTATGTGACTTTGAAAGTTTTTGGTTAGCACTGGAATGTAAATCTAGCTCTGAAGTTGCCTGCCTGGCTCGAAAGGGCAATTATGTGTCATTAAAGCAGAGCCTGCCTTAATTAAGCATCTCATTGGTGTATAAGTCAGTGTGAATCCTGCTGATGGTAAAATGCTCATTTTGCTTGAAAGCAGCCTGTCCATGTCCACCTAACTTTGTGTTCTGTGTTTGGATGTGAGAGGTGGGGCACGGTTTTGATGTCTTCTCAGTTCTCTCGCACCATTCAGGACAAGAAGATGGGCCTTGAGCAGTGCCCAATTTACAGCCTGCGTTTTTAGATTTATGCTTGTTCCAGATCAGTGTCCAGTGTTTGGGGGTTTTTTTGCTCAGATCTTCACTTTCTAATTGTCATCACCTGTTTTGATCACTCCACCTGATATAAAACACCTCAATGCTCATCATAGTAAATGTCATTCCAGTGACCCTGATTATCACCACAGAGAAAAGGGCTGTCCCTTACAACAGTGGTAGCAAAAACTATTCTGTACACTGTGCTTTTATAATGCCTTGTATCTGTATGTGTTCCAAAATAGCAAGACCTACTTTTCAGTATTGAAAAACCAAGACACAGAGATTATACTCATTTAAGTAACTGTGAAAGCTGTTTCTCACCCTGAAGAAGTTATAAAAGCCAATTAATGGAACAGATTATTCCAAACAAGAGTCCTAACTACTGTCAGGCTTTCTTGTGTACTCAAGTACCTTGAGTGTTGATGCTAAGTAATGCAGGTAGACCCAGCAATTAAGAAGTGTTAGCAGCATCAATGCACTTAGCAATAACATGACTTGGAAAATGCATTGGCATCTAGCAAGGAAAATTTGAAAAATTTTTTCAAAAGAAATATTATTAGCAGCTTCTAATAATATTCGAGCAATAATAACGAAAGAGCAATATTAACA
>WEIU01020918.1:188660-226016 GCA_013389925.1 Aegithalos caudatus
AGACAGAGGCTATACCAACACTACTACCCATCAGCATCCCAGTCCTAATGCATGATGTTAAAGGACTTCCCGTTCAGTGCTGATGCCACTGAACCTGTCTGCACAGCACCGCTCTTCCAGGAGATGAAACATTACCATCACATGTTTTTTGCATTGCTTTCCAGCAACCAGATTAGTCTCCATCTGAAGGAGTTGCCTCAAAGACTTATTCCCAGGGCATCCCAGGTGAGGGACCTGGATCACTGGTTTGCAGTGAGCAGACTGACTGTGTGCAGTAGGGTCCTCATATATACCTCTTTAACTCCACTGCTCCTCTTTGAATTCACTCACTCCAGCTGAGGAGTCAGTAGGCCCTGTTGGCATTCTTCAAAAAAGAGACCTCTATCTTTGTCCTTAGCATCAATTAGGCTTCATTTACCATTCAGGAATTGGTGAAAAGCCATGTAAAGAGCAACAGGTGACTGCTGTCCACACCAGAGACACTTTCATCTCTCCTTGATTAGGCAGTAGCGTTACTTTGGTGTTGACATTCTTGTCCTTTACGATTTATGATGCAGGCTTTCAACAGTAACTGAAAGCTTAGGCCTTGGAGATCACATCATGCATAAGAATTGCTCCCTCCCTCCTCACAAACTGGTTGTAGCAGTTTCACTGCCTTGGCTGTGACAGTGTTTCCTAAAAGTGCCCTGGTAGCTGGGGCTACAAGAAAGTGCTAATACAATCTGGTATCTTGGGAAGAATCAAGATCTGTATAAAAGACACTTAGGAATTGGGCCTTTATTTAGAAATCCACCTCCAATCGAATGACTGTCCTCTTGCTTCAGGAGATAGGAGGAATCAGGAATTTGGAGTCTAGTAGTTTTTTGTTTTTATGTTTTCATGCTTTAATGTGAGCAGCTTAATACAATCTACTTGTATATGGTTCCAAGTAGAACCATGAGTATCAGGTGGGGAGTCAGTCAAAACATATCTGGAGTGTAGGCAAAGAGCCTTACAACCTCTGTGGCTCCCAGACTTGGTGTCTTCAGTTACAAAACACCTGAGATGCCAAGAAGTCAAGAGTGTTTGTAGGGCATGGGCACTAAGGGATGGGCTCCCTACTGCTGTCACCCTTTGAGTGTGAATCCAACAGAATGAGTAGGAGCCTTGGCAGGACCATTCTGTAGGCCATTCATAACATTGTATTGTGAAACTAGGTTACTTTGACAGACAGGTACTGGGTATCCTCTGATTACCTCATTAACTTCTACATCCCTTTGCCTTTTTCCCTGTTCTGCTGCACTTCTCATGAGCTCATGATGATAAGGCAGCTTCTTGTTTAAAGACACTGGGATAAATTATCATTTGTTCCAGAAATATTTTTAATCAAAATTTTATTGTTTAAAAAGAACGGAAACCCTTTACATTATAAGCTAAATATGTACATTGCTAAACAAGAAAAAGTTCTGTATGCAAAAATAATAGAATATAACCAATTAACATTCTTATTGTGGCAACTGAAATGGATGTTACTGGTGACACAACTAAAAATCTGGCCAGAGGAGTTGGGTGACCTCAAGAAGTAAGGATTCCTCATTTAATGAGGCTATTTTTTTACTTCTGTCCAGCATAAATGCTGAACTGTTAGCTGTGGCTTCTTCACACATCAAGACAAGAGATCCCAGCTTTGGTCTAGATAGGATTGGTTTTGCACAGTATCAAAATAACTGAGCTTTAACATTATGGTCAAATTTTACTGGAATATTGCTGTGCTGGCTTTCTCACTTTGATGGTTGAAGCGGAGAGGATCTAGAGAACCCCCTAAATAAGCAAGGGTGGGCTGATAAACCAGCTCAGAAACCAGCTTCCCAAACCTGGATTCCTTCTGCAATGTCAAAGTTAGCTATAAAATATTTTAAATGACACTTGGAATAATTCTCCAATCAAATGGGTGTCCCACTGAGATAACTTATTTCCACCAAAAGAAAGCCACCTCTCACCTTTCCACTTAGCTTAAAAACCAACTTATTCACAATCAAAAAAGTTGGAAAGATTACAGATAGTGATTGCTTAAGCAGGATGAACACTGCAAGGAAACCAATTCTAACACTGACTTATGCTTGTGTTACTCCCAGGTAATAGATTATTTACACTAAAAAGTTTGGTCTTCCATTGCTATTTTCCCCCCTAATAAATAGCTATGACAGCAATTCGTCTTTATACTACTGCCATATATCTATTGGTAGCTTGCCATTGCCACTGATGAACGTGTCAGATGGTCTCCCTTAGCTAATTAATAATGTCATTAGCTAAACTAGCTCTCAAGAACAGGGCTGACCACAGGGAGAGTCCATCAAATCAAGCAATGTTTGCTTTGATAAGGGGGCTGTAGGGAAGCTGGCCTAAAGATCACAACTTCTTCTCAGTGTTTGTTTCTAAGCAACCCAGTCAGTCAGTCTGTGGTTACAGGACACTGGGTTGAGTTTTGCTTTCTTGTCTCTGCAAGTAAGAAACTGAAGGTAACAGGCCCTCAGGGAATGAGCCACCATGTTCCAGATCAGTTGGCTGAAGAAGTTCCTGCTCTATGGGCAGGAGGTCTGAAAGCAAACCCACAGGAGAAAC
This sequence comes from Aegithalos caudatus, assembly GCA_013389925.1. NCBI lineage: Eukaryota > Metazoa > Chordata > Aves > Passeriformes > Aegithalidae > Aegithalos > Aegithalos caudatus. Next base: position 191,262 of record WEIU01020918.1, read on the forward strand.
CAGTCGTGAAAGAGCTGTTTGGAGTCAGAGAGTTCAAGCTAGCCCTTGTATAGCATAAAAAACATAAATGTAATTTAAAAAGCCCCCACAACAGCCCAAGTTTGTATGTGTGAGAAAGCATGTGTATCTTGAGACTGACAAGAATGTATCATCCCTTGGTTCTGTGCACTGGTCATGGTGAAGCAAGGGACAGCCCATCCAACTTAGGGCAAGTTAGCAGGTTAAGGAATAGCTGTATGGCCCAACTGGAAATATGTGAACACTAGGACGGTATTCATAGTAGTAACCAATATACATTACATACCAGAAACCATCAAAGGCGGATGCAGGAAGCTTTCAGAGATGATGTATCACCAGCAAAACCCCCCTCTGATTACTCTGAGTGATCTGATGGAGACTTACACAGGATTATTTTGTGGCTTTCTGCCCTTTCTGCACTGGTTATAAAGGCTTTCTCACCNACTAGAGAGATTTTGCAAGGATTCTCAGTAGGTGAGTTCAGATGATCACATTACTGGGACCATTCTTCATGGGCAGCATCAGGGTATCTGTCTCAAGACTGGCATGTCAGTAAAGGGGACAGAATAATTCACTACAATGAGCAGTAGCACATTTCCAGGATCAAGGACTTGTGCAAAATTTTCAGTGGTGTCCAAGGATAAAACAGGTAATTTTAAAATTGTGATGTACAATTTTTCTCATGAAACATGAAATTATATAATTGGAGGTAGCAAATTTGATGCCAGTTTCTAGAGTTTCAGGAGAGAGGTAGAGAACATATGGACTGAGAAACCTTCTGTCTTCACTGGCCAAGTTGGCAAGAACTGTAATGCAGACCCAAGAGATGAACACATTAGGAAGGAATCAACAAAGTTTTGGTAAACACACATAATATTTCACAAATTCATTAAGTCTTTGAAGTATTCAACAACCCTGAGGACAGAGGCAATCCAGCTGATATAGTTTACTTTAAATTCAGAAGAGTTTTTAGCACATGCCTTTCAAAGGCTCTTAGAGGATATAATCTGAGGGGATAAAGAGGAAGTTCCTTGAATGGATAAGCAGTTGAAAGATAGAACAAACAAGGCTATGCAGAAATGGTTGAGGTTTACACTGGAAAAGATTATGAATGCTTAGTTAAAATAGTTCATTGTATTTCTAAATGACACAGGAAAAGTAGACTAGTTGGCAGATTACATTTTGTGATGCTACCAAGGATACTAAATACAAAGGACAAAGAATTGCAGAAGGACCCCATTCCAAGGGAAAAAAAAATACCCAGCAGATAAAATTCAGTTCTGATGGATGAAAAATAAGTCACAAGGAGAAAACCCAATGCTAACAACACTTATAGTGATGGACCCTGAGCTTATTAGTACCATTCACAAATGCTATTTTTATACTAGGCCAAAGAATATCTGGCACAATGCTAAGAAGCAGTAAAAAAAAATGTTGATGTCACAGAACTATTTAAGAAAGGAACAAAATGTAATGCATTATTCCACTGTATGCCCCTGTGGTGTTCCAGTATCTCAACAGGTACTCTAAGTTATACTGCACCTATTTCATAAAGGCTACAGTGAAATTAGAAATCATGCAAAGACAGTAACAAGGATAACTGAAAGTATGGACAAGCTTTCATATGTGGGATAATTAAATAGCTTAGGACAGTCTCAGCTGGAAAAGAGATGGTTGAGGACAGAGTATGACATATCTATAAAACTATAGTGGCATGGAAATAATGAATAGGTTTTGCATCCAGCATAAGACAAGTAGAAGGAAGAAGTAGTTGGAGAAAAACAAATAAATGCATTTTTTCTGACAGCATATAGTTAACCTGCCAAATTTAAGGCAGGATTTTGTGGAAGGTATGATTTTATTACAGTTGGAAAAGTGACTGGGAGAAGTAATTGAAGGAGAAAAAAATCTACTCAAGGCTATATAACCATAAATACTGAAGGCTATTAAATATAAGCTTGGGAGTCCACAAACCCCAGTGTAGTGAAGTCTTGACAGAACTCACGGGAAGTAGCACCATACACTCATCATTTATACTTTTTCCCAGCACCCTTCCCAGGCAGGTAGGGGAGGGTATGGTATCAAATTGTCCCCCTGCCTCTGCTCCTGTGCACTGAGGAAGAGGCCAGAAATGCCTAAACAAGCTGGTCACAAACAAACATTATTGTTGTAACACATTGAAGACTAAAATCCTCGATTAGAAAGAGTGCAGACTATGCTGATACAGAACCCTAGCAAGGGCCAGGGAGTCATGCAGGGGTCACGTTGGGTATCTGTCCTGCATGCAGACCTTATTTTCTTCTGTGATGCCAATGGCTGTTGGGGTCTATGGATATATACTAGGAGAGAGACAGGTTTTTCACTGCGTACTTTGTGCAACCACTCTTGGAATATCACATGCATGATTTTAAAGGATGCTAATTAAAATGGAAAGTTTAATCGCACATACAGAGCACTGCAAAGTGGTTTGAGATGTTGTGTGTTTCACAGCTCTGTGTCGGAAATATTCTGGGGAATGTAATGAAGTGTCTCAGCTCCCTCTGGTATTGACCCACAGCCACCCATATGTGTAGTCACAGATGCATCAGTGACAATACAAACAGGAAAAGCCAGCGGCAATGCAGCCTGAGGATGGTATCTCTGCATCTCTATGTCCCTCAACTTCCTTCAGTGAGCAAATTCTCTCTGTCTACTGATGGATAAGCTACACAAACTCCTGTTGGTGCCCTGCTTTGGTAGTAGCACTCCTCCTCTTAGTAATCACATAGTAATTACCTCAGGGACAATAATGATAATTTTGAGGAAGGTTGTTAACTGTCTTGAAATACAAAAATACTTCCTGAAATCACTAACAGTCAAACTTCTCAAATAATCGTTTTCAGTAAGAGTTGTTTTAGTTCAGCTGGTCTCCTTGGGGGTAAAAATTCCAGCTGCATAAACTTGAAAGTTAGTTGTCCTGCTTTTAGGACCTGTACAGGTAAGAGGAAAATACTGTTTCTCTTGGTAATACAGAGTTAATTTTGCTAAATACTGAGTTGTCGTTAGAACTGACTACTCATTTCCAATAAACCACAAGGAGACAAACCAGACACAGGAATAGGAATTTCATGAATGGCCTCAAATATGCAATTTGAGCTTGGGGGACTTGGCTGAGAGGTATAATTTTATATGAAAACAGACCTTAGTCTACTTAGAATATGAGGGTAAATTCAGTGAGCTGGAACTGCAACCTCCCTACCCTTTCTGCTGAGCTGGACTATGCTCTAATCACAAAGGTCACATCAAATGACAAGAGCTAAAAAAGCGAAACAATCAGATAAAAATGCTGATTTGTTACAATTCTGTCCTTCATTTCTTCATAGGAAGAACCTGGTCATCTTAAAGGCAGTGCGATGGATTTACATATTAAATGGCTTAATCAAGAATACATGAAAACTCAGAGGAACTGGGAAGAAGTGGATAACAGGATGAATATGACAATAGAAATGCGGAGAAAGATGATCAGCGATAAGGCACCTTTAAAAGATATTCTTAGACTATTTCCTTTCTTAAGATGCCCTTATCAGGTAAGAGAGCTATTTTTAATAATGACATTAAATTTTGTGTTATAGATGTGATACATATGTATCACATACAGATACATCTGTAGGCATGTATTTCACAGAATATTTTCACTGAAGTATCCATCAGTAATATTCTCTTTAACTCATATTTTTGCAGCTAATCGCATTTTGAAAGGTCCATCAGCTCAATTTTGAGTTGAAGGTGCCACACATATCGCCAGTGTCACTGTTTGGTGTTACTTGATATATTCCTTGCCTGCTTTGAAAAAAAATTAAATCACCCTCTTGAGTTTATAATCTTATTTAACTGAGTTTTATCCTGTCTTCAAAGTGCATGCATTGTTTACAGTTTTGGTTTTGAGGTTTGCAATACCAAATACTTCTTTTTCTTTTAGCTTTTTAGGGAGTTCCAGCTTCTCACACACATGGACATTTATAAGAAAACAGTTGAGATTTTGGAGATTTATTCAGAAAACATATTGTCCCTGTATGTGGTGAGGAATAATCCAATTAACATTATGCTGCAAGAAAATCTGAAGCAGCACACAGAGGAAGATGTTCTGAAATGTCAGTACAAATCTCCTATGCTCTGAATATCAGAATTTTGTTGTAACTAATTGTTCTTACTTATGTAACTAAACTAGTTCCAATTGTACTGCAAACGCATTTCAAAAATGTTATGGTTTCTTTGAAAATATATAGTGATGGTGAAGCACTGAGAATAAAAGCTACTAAATTAGTAGGAAAATTAAGTCAGTTAAGTACTTTTTTTCACTGAATAAAAGACTGCAGGTTTGATAAAGTAATTACCTTCAAATAAGTATTGCTAGATGAGCAGAAGTACGTATTTCTAGATACATGAGTTCTTATTATTTTCTAAAAATACCCACAGAAAACTAATTTTCTGCTTTAGAAATAGCCCCATAAAAAGACACAATTTCCTTTACAAAGCAAGTTTCTATGGTTATAATCTTTATCCCAGTAAAATTAAAGAAGTAGTTCCCACTAACCATTTCAAGCACCTCATCTCTGCAGAGACACACTGCAGGAAAAAGGGCACAGACTGGTACCTCTGGTGAGGTCCATGTACCTTGGCATTTTTGGCTCCCTGGCTGTGGGGGAGCAAACACATGCTGACACTCAGCTTCTTTCAGTCTGAGAAGTCTGGGGAGTGTGCTGCTACAGGGACAAAAATTTTCAAGCAGTCACTTAGAATTGCCATTCTCCCCCTGCTCCTGCTGCCTATGCCCAAGCTTAGCTCCCTGAGAAGTCCTCCTTAGACTCACTTTCTGTCAGACAGGAATAATGACAGGATGTGTGTCCTGTAGCAGTTTCACTCAATTTATTGCCAGGTCATCTTCAGTGTAAGTTAAAAATCTGGGGGTTAAAAATCTTCTTTTGTGAAGATTAAAAACAAAAGTACTTATGATAGACTGAGATTCTTCAGGGAATAGTCTAATCCAGAAACCCTTTATGGACCTTCTTTTCATAGCTTTGGCCAAGGAAGTCTATGGATATAGTAAGTAATTTCCCCTTTTCTTACACAGCCTGTCCACAGAGATTTTGACTCATACCTTGGTAAAGTCCCTAGGCCTTTACTTTTCTGTTTTTCTCTCACAAACAACTTGACCTGGCACCTAGGTAATAAATGCATAGCAAGGTAAGTTCAGTGAAGCACATGATGCCAGAAACCTGACCTGCAAAAAAGATGTAATTAGTCAATAACAGCTGAGCCAGAGGGATAGCAGGTACCAGGTGCCAGGAGGTTCTGCAGCACCAGCTGGTCCACAGCCTGCAAAGCAGAGTCCTGGCAACAGGACTCCCTGGACATCCAGCTCACTGGGAAGAGAGGAGTTGGGGAAGGACAGCGGCGGCAGGAAGACTACTTAGCTCACAAACTCAACTAATAGCAACCCAAAGGCCGACTTACTTATTGTGAGGAAAATTGAATCGTAATACTGAGTAGCAGAGTCCCGTGAATTATTTGAATGCTAATGTCCATTACCAGCTGAGTTGCCTAAATATTGACTGTGGTACAAACTACCTTTCAAAGTGAACTGAACAACAGCTCCACTGTCGAGCTGGTAACTATACATAGGCTGCAATCTGTTTTTCCAGGATGATACTGCAGTGCCAGAAAGTTTTCCTTTGTAATTTAGTAGAAATCCTTGCCTTTGACAGATATGAAAATGACTGCTGCATGTTTACTACTGCCAGAGGTCTTTGGAGATGATTCCAGTCTGTTTGCTGCAGTGAACGAGGAGGTAGGAGACAGAGCACCAGCAGCCTTGGTCTCTCTTCCTTGTATCACCTGCATATGCTCATGACCTGGCCTTTTGGTGGCTCAGCTTAGTTCTGGGAAGAGATAACATCACCCTGCCTTTTGAGTAGAAATAATCATAGAAATACTGCCTTACTTCAAAGCAGTGTTATCAGGCTTCATTCTCTGGCCTGTTCATTGTAGCAATGCTGTGGCATCCTTTGAAATACCTTTTTTTAAAAATTTAGGTAAAGGCAGTGACACCAGTGATGGAAGTGAAGAATCCCTTCAACATGAACTCATGCGAGTTTGCCCTGTACATCGAAAGGGAAGAGTTAGCCCAGCTCGATGACTGCACCATGGCTCTGGCAGCACTGGTGGCTGCATTTCATGTGTTTGATATCCCATGCCCAAAGAGAATCCACAGGACACTGAACTTCCTGGAGTCCCTGGTCTTTGAGGTGAGGAATCCAGCACCGCTGCCCACCCCAAGAGGACCTGGAGGCACCCAAACATCCAGTGTCTGATGGGGCACCCAACACTCACTCCTCTTAGGAGCACTTGATATTTTGTCAAAATAAATCCCTTTGTGCCATTCTTTCTAGTGAAAGTGTATGTATATTTAAAAGTTATGTTTAGTAATGCCCTCCTTTTTGTACTGTACCAGCTACTTAAAAAAAAAAAAAATCAAAACTCAAGCAGTTTCATTATTTTAAATGTAGATTTTAGAGCAGTCTAGAGATAATAAAATTTTCTAGATTACTTCATGTGTCATGTATTATTTTTCTATATGGAGCATTTGAAAAATTCAGATTTTGATTGTAAGAATTAAAAAAAAATCATGAGCCAACATGAGCACTTCACTGCTTTAGCTGATAATACAAAAATATGTTTTGAAATGGCACAAATTAAACATTTACTTATTACCATTACTTCATAACATTATGATTGCTGAGAGCCTAGTACAATATTTTTTGTGGTTTAAAATGGTGGGCCTGATTTTTATTTGCTGGATGATGACTTTTTTACTGTTTTCTTCTTGCATGAAACATTTTGTTTTAACATTAATCCTGAATTTACTAAATAGGGATTCTAGGACAAGCTCTCAAAGCAACAAGAATGACTTATTGGTAAACATAGCAGTGCTACAGAGGGAATGCCTCATTTTCTTTCCAAATTTGTTCCCCAGAACAAATCAGCCTTCTCCACATGGTGACTCTCTGTCTGCCCACACAGAGCTGAAGCCCTCTCCTCTCTTCTTCCACAGCCTTCTCTCTTCCCCAACATTCTTAACTCCTGTCTGAAAATCCCAAGGGATACTGTCTGGCAGCACACAACTTTGGACAAGTGCCTGGTGATAGGAACAGCAGCCAGGACCCATTGCATTAATTAGAAATAGAAACTGTCTTTTAATTAAAACACTGCTTTCTATTAGAGACCAGTGTCCCACCAGTTCCAAAAATGTCAGTGTAGGCAAAGCAGCACTTGTGGTAAACACTCAAACACACAGCCTGGAAGATCACAGAAGCTTTGTTAAAACTTGGCTGTGCAGGGGTGATTACAGTGGAAGATCCTTCAGGATGAGAAAAGATAGCTGAATTTAATGGCCAACTCTCTTGCTGTAGGCTTAGGATTTTTCACATAGTTCCCATGGAATGCAGGATACAACCTTTACCAGTGTGAGAGATGGGCTACCACCAATACAAATACAAACCAAAAACCAATACCAAGTGCCATTTCAGAGATTCAGTAGGTCTGATGAGTGGTTTTAGTTTCCAAGTGAATTTGTTCGCTGTAGTTTTTGTAACAGAGGTGGCTACACTCAGCTACCTCATCACATGGGATACAGAAGTAAGGATTAATGTATGTCCTCATTATTGTATGTGGTAGCTGTGTGAATAAAAAAAATGAGCTCAAGTGATGTTTATCATCTTGTAGACAGTATTAATTCAAATCCATTTCTTAAACCACAGTACCTTTTAAGTAGTGTTTAAAAATTCAGGGAGGTGCTAACATGCCCAAGTAATCTCTGCTGAGCTGCAAATCTCTTCATTGGTTAGCACTGCAGGCTGTATACAGGACAGACACAGAGGGTAAAGGAAAATACATAGGAGAGAATGAAAGAAAACAGAAGAATTTAGCTTTTTACTGATGTGTCTGTGCAACTTCAGGTGCTTCTGGTGACAAAGTTCAGGGCTATAAATGACATTCTGATCGTAATGGTCAGGGGGATGTGAGCTTTGGGAGTAAGTGTTAATGGAGAGCATACAAGGCAGTAGCCAAGTTGCTCTTTTAAAACTACACTGAGCCACACTGAGCTACAGTGAGGAATTACTCCACACCACACCCATCAGGAGCAGCTGGGTTCATCTGAGAATCCTGGGCACACACAAAGGTAACAGAGGCTCCAGTTCAGGTTTTATTTGTATTGTAGTACAATAAGAGTGCAATTTGAACGTACACATATTGAACAAAATGTAAAAATATTATTTATGCAATGCTATGGAAGGAAATTAACAGAGCAATGCAACTTACTTAATACTGACCCTGTTTCACCTCATATTATGGCAGGTGCCAGTCACCTACACGATCTGGAAGGGACACAGAGAGTGAAAACTTAAGAACTCCAGCCAAAGAAAAGCCTAGCAAAATCTGTGGGAAGATGTAAAATTCACCCAGCTCCGTGCAATGGAAATGCTGTTTGTTTTCAGCTCTACAGCTGAGCAACTGCCCACTGCAGCACTAAAGAGAGGGCTGTGAAAAATGCTGATCCAACTCTTCTCTCTCTTCTTGGCAGAGTAACATTCTGAGCAGTCTTCGGTATCCAGGTAGCTAGGCTTTGTCCCATATAAAGTGCATCTGGTTTACATCTTGCATGTATATATACCAAGTGCAACAACTTTCCCTGACAAATCGTTATGATAATCCTCCAAGAAAGGAGGTTGCCTCACCTCAGTACCTGCTGGTGACATCTGCAGCCTGCTTATGACCTAGTGAATTGCATGTATTTTACACCTAGGATATGCTGGTGCACTACAAGCACTGAAGTATCCTTTTCCTCATGCTTTACCTTTCCCCCTATGCCTTATTCATTTATAAATCAGAGTTTTCAGCTAGAAAGTGGTGGGTAAAATAATTCTCCCACCACTGGGACAAGAAACTTTTGTTGAATATGAAACCAGGGTAGCAGTCCTAGCTTGAGCACAGTTTTTCTCCATTGTTCTGGTAACTATGCTGAAGACTGGGAAGTGCAGACACAATTGAATGTAATTTCTTTTCTGCTAATCTCCTTGCCTCAAAATACTCCTATTTTCCTCCATGTTCTGAATGACTGTAGCAAACTCCATGTAAATGTCTGGGACTCTATTGTGCAGCATAAACAAAAGGTCTTCTATGAAGTCAAACTTTATTTTTCAGTTGCAGCCTTCTCTATACTGGTCTTTTGATAAAATACATTAAAGATGCTGGTGGCAAAACTCACGTAACATTTTTGTAATCGTGCAAAAGTAAAAACATTCAGTTATCAAAAAAGCATTATAATTTCAACCCCAACAAGGTTTGTTTTGTTACAAGCAAACAGACAGCTTTATTATCTGTAAAGTAATATGCTGTAGCATAAAGTGTCACATATGTAACATTAAGTGTTTCATTTTTAAACTATGGCACAAATACACATTAGCCATAACAGTCTCATCTGGCTACCTGTAGCCTAATTTTTGGCTGATCAGTTTTTATTTTGATAAAATGAAGTAAAAGCTTCTGAAAAGTAAATGGGTACATGAAGTACAATTCAAGAATCCTTAGAAAATATTAACGTTCCCTTATATAATACAGCATAAATAATTAATGAAGGTTTTCTTGATGTCCAGAGAGAGTTAGGGATCCTAACCATCCGTGGAGAATTAGCGCCATTAGTTTGGTAAATATGACCAGCTGACTCGATTGTTACACAGTACCTTCTCAAAAGCGTGAACACTTCCCAGAAGGATTCAGATGTCTACTGGCTCCAGGAGAATATAAATAGTCCACCAGTGCTGAACTTAAGTTTCTTCCTTTCTGAGAGTCCTTACTCAACACTTCTAGTGAGTCTTTGTGCTTTGAATAAAACATGAGCTCCAGTAGAGAAAGCTGGTTCGTGCACATTTTCCATTATCTTCAAAGTTCATTGTGTGAGTTTTTCTCTGCAGCTTTGAACATCAGAATGGAATTAAAGATTTTTAGGGCTGGTCCCAGTTTAATGCTCATTATTTTGACTATGTCTGATTGGGTCATTAGCAGAAATGCTTCTCCATCAATTTGCTTTAAAAGAAAAACACACAAAGCTATTAATAGGTCTGACAGTGCAGCAGTATAAACGTTTCAGAAAACATGAAAAGAAAAGCCCCAGCAACTTCAGACAAAGTTAAAGACTGGCTGAATACAAGCACTTTCAAATGCTTTCAGGACAGCTTTGATTTCAATCTTTAGACAGATCAGCTAGTTCAAGAGAAAAAGATGATCTTCTTCCTGCTTGAAAACAACTGTCTGGCTAATTTTTAGCTAAACAGTTCTTATTTTCATACTGACAATGTAAGACCTATTGAAAAGTAAAGTGGGTAAATTAGGTATAATTCAACTATACTGAAGCTCAGCAATGCTTTTAAACATCTCCTTTCATGCAAACATCCATAGGGAAAGCTTCTGGATTTCACTCCCAGCTACAGAACTGGAATCCCCTTCAGGCCACCACTTCTCTGCTCACTAAACTGCAAATGGAAATTAATTTGATCCCAGATGAAAACAGGGGCCAGGCTAATAAAACTGCCTCTTTGACACAAACAGAACATTTCAAAACATGGAATATTTTTTCTTTGTAGTGTTGATATTTTACTAAACATTACAAATGAACATTCTCCTGTAAGAAAATTACTTTCCCAGGAGGAGTGCTAAATCCCAACACAAAGAGCCCCCAGGGTCCTCACTTCCAGGGGCTTCAGTGGGGCCAACATTTCCTGCTTAACCTTTGGATCATTTAGGTATCTATAGGTAAACTTTCAGTGGAATCTAGGTTGGGTAGCTACACATGAAATGCAACTGTGATTAAATCAGGAGCACAGCTTAGCCTTAAAGACACTAATCTGAGATAAAAAGGGTCTAATTTTCTGCAGGGCTAGGAAACAAGTTTTCTGAATCAGATACGCTGCAAAGGACACCCCAGCACTCTAAGTTGAGGAACGCTGCAGTCAGAACAGCATCACATCACAATTACTTTCTACTTATTTTGTACACAAAGCCAGACTTGGTGGGCTCAGAACTTGAAGTGTGTGAACTTGGGGCTGCTCAAATAAAAAGCTGAAGCATCTTAACAGAAGCAGGGTGAGGGTTCATTTCCATAGTAGAAGTTTGAACCAGCATCTTCTACCTACTGATGTTAGCCAGTCCATACCTCAAAGACCTCACTGATCTCAGTGGGGGAGGTTTAATTTACTAGTCACAGACAAAGCCTGAGAGGCTGAATCCTAGAGAAGGGAAATATTTTCTCACACCTCTGAGAATGAAAGTGTTAAGGATTCAAAATCTCTGTGGCACTTGCTGTTTGCTGACTTGATTAGCAACGTGCCAACTTTTACTTCTAAATTCATTGATGAGACACCCTAAGTGACATAGGAGAGATCCAGGCTTGAATAGTAAAATGCTCAGCATCTGAGCAAGTGCCAAATGCCCAGAGATGCAGCCTGTCAGTCCTTTGCTATGCAGTTGTATATAGTCATTACAGTCTACAGGACAGCCTGAAAACTTCTGTTGCAGGAGACTAGCAGGGCCAACTGTATGCATTTTTCCTCAGGAGGTGCCTTCTCAAGTCTAAAGAACACAATTATTCTTCACTTGAATGGCTGGCTGACTCTGCCCATTCAGGTCCTCTGGCTGGGATAAGCACCTGAAGTTTTCACTCTGGTATCTGTGATCAAACTGCCTTCTTGAGGCTAAGCATTAACAGGAATAACAAACCTCTGAGTAGGAAAAAAAAAACCCCAAAATGACAACCTAGTTTATAAGGCCTAATGTATCTAAAAGCCCTATCCATTCCTAATGACAACTTTGGAAAAGCAGTCTTCTCAGATGACAGAAACGCATGCCTGGCATGCTCACAAGGTGAGTACATGCTCCTTTGAACCTCATCAGAATTTTCAAATCTTCTCACTTCCTGCTCAGTTAAATCCTATTCATAAATTGGCTATAAAAGAAGGAAGAGCATCAATAGCTAAATGTGATCAGACAAGACCACAAAAAGTGGTTCAAGGTTATCTTGAACCACTGTTTTGTTTTGTTTTACTTGTTTTACTTATTAACATCCTGGAGAACTAAAATAACATACTTGCTTATAAATTTTGTCCAATCAGTTCAAGAGAGAACAATCACAAAGTTTGTAAGTAATTCCAATTGGCAGGAACAAAGTTGGAAAAACACCTGGCTGACACTTGGCTGTTTTTTTCTTGATTTTCTTCCTACTTCATGACCTGAAAACCAACATAATCTTCCATACATTTGCATCTGACTTTAAGCAATGTGGCACTGAAATAGGTTGCCCAGGGAGGTAGTAGAATCAGCATCCCTGGAAGAATTAAGAGGCATCTGGATCTGGTGCTGGTTGATAAGGTTTACAGGTTACTGGGATAGTGCTGAGTGGGAGGGTTAGACCTAATATCTTAAAGATCTCTTCTAACCCTGATGATTCTATGATTCTATACACTTCATCTGACTAATTTATATGTATTTCTACCAAGCTTTGTTGTATCTGTCTTTCTGAAACAAAATTCACGCACCTCATCTTTAAACACCTTGCCATGTTCTTCACATCCTGGTAAACTTCGTATAAATTCAGAGACCTGCCACAAAAGTACACAACAGAAGATTTAGTAAGACTCATGTTCTCTCAAAATAGTCTTTAAGGCTGATAATCCTTAAAGTCCTTCAGCTATTGTTTTTACAGTCTCATATCACGTGTTGCCTATTAGGTGCACTTCTTCTGTAAGTGCATAGAGTCATGCTTCTTTTTTTCTCTGATTAAAGGAGTTCCAACTGCCTCAGGCACAGATAACAGTCACAGGTACTTGTGAAAGTAAAAAAATGACAAGACTCTGTTTGTCCAAGCATTGTTACATACCTGAACAGAGGCTCTATAATCTTAAAATCAGGTGTTATGGCCTCGCCATATCTATGTAGTTCCTCTCTGCACTATAAGTCTTACTCTCCAAAGCAGTGCACCACATCCAAACTGTGCACCAGGAATAGCTTCTTACTTCATGCAGAACCGTACACCATTCCTCCAGAATGTTTGTGTGGGGACTAGATGTTGGTAGTGGAGGCCATGAGCACTTGATATGCTGGGCCGAACATTTAGCACTTTTCTTTAAAACACCAGNATTAATATTTCTGCTTCTGGGGCCGGATCGCAATGGAATGAGCATTTTGGGGATCAGTTACATTAGGTCTGGCTGAGTCTAATCCTCTGAGTATTCATGTATTATTCTTAATCTATGGGGATAATCTAAAGCTCTGAATTAACCTTCAAGGACAGTGGTAATAAGACAGAAGAAAAAGGGAGAACCTACCTCATCTGTACTCCACTTAGAAACTTTACTGGCTGGGATCCCAGCTACACTTGGAAGAAGCTTGCTCTGCTGTTCCCAGCGCAAGGGTAGGCCAGGGATTTGCAACTTAGAAGACACGATAACTGGTTGAGAGAGAAGCCTCTGCGTGTTGGATTCTTCAACATCTTCAGCAACAGGAAGCAAGAAACAAGAATGAAATCCCTCAGATGATGATGAGATCAGTCACAGTAGAAGCACATTCATTTCTATTCATGGGCCTCCCTACACAAGCTGTGCAGTTTTGCTTGAATAGTGAAATGCCATGAATGCCATACCAGAATTGGAAGTGCCATGACTGTTCTTCCAGTAGTGCGACTATCATTATACTGGCACTCTATAAATATAACTACTCTTACATGGAAGAAGTATCTTTCAACACAATTTCATGCCATCAGAGCTGTTAGCATAACACACCATAGGTCAAACAATTTAAAATATTTTGGTACAATAAATCACACCCACATTTAATAGTAGTACAGCAATACAAGAATTAACTTAATTTTGGGGTTGAGCTGTTAAAAAATCAAAAGCAGCACTGCACTGCTACAAAATTCCAAGTGAATCAGTTATACAGTTCCAGCCCACACAACATTTATGGCTCATCCACAACAAAATGTTTTTCAGGTCTTCTGAGGAAAAGACAGAAATGTCTGCAAATTCTCTGCTTCCACTTTAACTGAATGCTTTGTTTGGAAAATAACAATAAACTCCTCTGTGCTGCTTTTTATCTCGCTCATCCATAATGAAAGGAATGATCTCCCATCCCACTGCCCCCAAAGGTAATGTACTGGTGCGAGGGTGTCTTCAGACACGTGCTGCTGTTGTCTGGAGAAAAGCAGCAGTTGCAGATGTGTGCAGCAGGGAAGAGCAAAGAGTCATGCCTCGAATTATGTCAAACTGCATATGACTTCCCTGTTCATTGAGATCCATTGGCAGTGCAAAAGCAAGATGCCTGTTACCTGAACTCAGGCCCGAGCGCTTCCCAACTGCCAAATAAAACTGTGGAAAACTTCTGAAATTCACTTCTTAATGAACAGCCAACAAAGTACACTCTTAATGTCTAATATTCCTTAATGACATGGTTCATGCAGTTACTCACAACTCCCTATGCTATTTTTGTTTGGATTGCTTATTTCTGTTGCAGCTCCATTCCGCTTTCATTTTTAAGTAGTTGCTATTGACTCCAAGTACTCCCAATCCTTACTGTTCTAGTTTTCACATGTTTGTGCCCGACAACTAGGGCACCAATTCCCATTATGGATTTTTGCCAGCAAAGTGGGACTTTTGCCAGTGGGACTGTTCTATAATACACCTAATACAGGATGTTATTACATTTGCTTGTGTTGTTCTGCTCTTGCATAATTTTTTGTTACTTTCAAGATTTATCCTCATTTCATACTGATGCCTATTATTCTGACGTTGATTCTCAAGCCATTTAGTCAGCACTGTCAGCCCACTCATTAATTTTTTTTTAAATAGACTCCTTAATATTTTACTACCATTATACTCTCATTCTTCAAAGAGAGTTCCCTAAATGTCTTTTTACACTTCAGTGTTGTTTTACAAATGTTCCTTAGAGCCTCTAACACTAATAAAAATCTCTGTGAGAAAGGAATGTTTATTGTCAGGCAGCAACTATGCAGAATGTAAAGCATATTTTACTGAACAGTATCTTTCTGTTTCCTCAAATCCCCTCCCCATCCTTATCCTCTGATCCTTCTAGACAAGGTCTCTTAAGATTTGAAAATATAAGTGTTCAGCTACTTTTTCCTTTCATTCACAAAACATGCAATACATTGATATTGCCACATAAACAGCTGACTATAATACTGTGTGAAGAAAATACCACACAAATCACACCCCATATTCACACATTTAATCACATGTATACACACAAAAGCACATATATACAGGCATAGTGAGCAACATTCTCAGTCTGTGTACTATCTGCCTCACAGGTAAGGCAAAGAGCACAAATGGAGCATGTGAAGTGCCTGTTTGCGCAATTAGATGGAGAAAATTAAAAGTCCCTAGCCCTGCGGCAGATACAATACCAAAAAAGGGGAAATTTAGATTTTGTGTGGGTAACCTTGTATCAGGAAGTCCAGAACAGACCACTTTGGCTACAATCTATCTCTCTGATACCAGACAGTTACCCTCATGCTCCGGTGTATTTCTCATTCTGCAAGCCCTGCTTCCCATAGAGAGGCAATCTCTATGGGTAACAGAGAATATGAATGAGATAGATTCCAAGTTATGTCTCAGTTGAGACACTTAGGAGAAGAGTAACTTGAGGCTAACTAGAGGTTAGCCAGTTTCATCACAGCCACAAACAGCTTCTTCACCACTTAAGTGAAGAAGCAAAATCTGCTTGCCAGCTCCACAAGATAGCAGCCAGATGCAGAAAGTTCACAATTTTAAACATAAACCATGTTCTTCTCTGCTGACATTTTGCTTCAACATCAGCCCACTTGCCTTTACATTGCTCTTCTTTATGCCACCTTGTTATCCTTCTCCCTGATAGTTTCTATCTCCTTAGTGAATTACCACAGAACAAAATAGAAACTTACATTTCAAAGAAGACAAGCAGCAAATACATTCTAGCATTAATGAGAGACCATTAACCCTGTTCATTGCCCCCTGCATGGGTCTAGCTCTGAGCATATATAAGGTTTCTAAGCACAAGATTTACATGCATAAAAAACTTAGTATAAAGGGGCAGTGATTTCAGTGGAGTTCTTTAGCTCCAAAAAATCTTTCTCCAAACAAAGGGAAGACAGCAGCACACATTTTATAGTTAGCAGTAGGGATCTGGTCAAGTGAGTATGGCAAAAGTAGGCTGAAGAATAACAAGGTAAGTGACATGACAAAAAAAACACAACAAACAAACAGGGCAACCAGCACAGGTACCAACAGTGACAGTTCACAAATTCGTAATTACTTTATCTTGAGATTTCCATGACTATGACAGTAAGAACTTAATGATCCATTTTCATCTTACAGCTTAAATGTTCCATCCTACTTAAACACGTAATAACACAACATTATGTGTTTTAAAAGGATAACTTTTCCAGACAGTAATGTAAGTAATGTAAGAAAATGTTCTATTTTCCTAAATCTAACTATGCAAGAACCTAGTAAGCAGAGGGAAACTTTATCCAAACAGTCAATTCTGTCAAACTCAAAATGCTTCACAAAATCAGGCCAGTTTTCTTGGAATTCAAAGAAAAATCCCAGAAAATTAAAAATGCTCCCAACTATTTGAATTTTTTTGTACTAAATAATGCAAGGGTTAGCATTCAAAACTGCATGTTTCCTTCCTGCTGAAATAAAACAGTTAAAATTACTAAAAAGTCTCCTCTATTTGCTTTAGAGACTTGCTTCTTTTAATGCTTAATTTTCTTTAGAATTCTGAACTACACCATGTTTCAAAACACTAACATAGCTTTTCACAGCTCCTACAATAGACGGATTCTCTCAAATTTTACACACTCACCAGAGTGCCTCAGATCTGTCTGAAAAGTACTGGCAGATAAATTATGTCTTAAGATAAAAAAAATCCATCAAAAGTTAATAATTAAAAATAAACCGCTACCTTAATTTTATCTTTATGCAAACTCTACTAGTCTCAAAGAATTTCCTGGGTTTTACAGAGATGAGCTCACTTAAAAAATAAGACATGTGGCTCTTATAGAGTTACTCAATTCCTGTGAATTTTGATGAAAGCCTTACAAACTGTTGTTGCACAAAAAAATGCTGAAGAAAATAATATAATAANGGAAATTAAGACACTTAATTCTCTTGGATCTTGCATGGACCTGGTATCAGTTAATAAAATTATTACAGCAAAAGCTGCACTGAAACAATGCACTGACTCAGTCTAATAACAAGCCTGACATACTAAGTTTCACACGTGAAAAAATTAGCAAACATAATGTTCTGGATGTGTGCTGTATTCTTTCTAAACAATGAGGATAAAAATTATTAATGAATTATTAATCTAACTGGACCTGTGAACAGCCAAGAGTTTTGCTACAGCAGTACATACAACCACACTGAATCACTGAACAGAAGTCCATGTTGGAAGAAATCTTTGGAGACCATAGGAGAACTTTCATGTCTCAGCAATGAGGAGCCACCACCTGGCCATCACCCTCAACAGGACTGAGGCTGCACTAAGTAAGAAACCTTAATTTTGCATTATATCTGTAATGTGTAAATGCTTGAATTTTCAATACACTTCTGAGGCAATAAGTGAATGTTATACCTTTAGAATTCAGACTGGTTTAATAACCTGTTTTTAAAAGAGTGAAAAAACATCATTGAAACAAGACTTCTTTTATTATGATTCATTTTGCACTCATCCTTACAACTGTGATGAAGTTCTGGGAAAAGCCTTTGATGATGACAAGATAATCTCCCGAACAGGTGGGGGGAAGGGCAGCTGAATTTTGCCCTTTAGGGAACATCCCTTTGGAAGTTCCCTTCCAGATTTGTCCCAAACCAGGACACAGTGCTAAAAGTGTTGGTGTGAAGAAATTTTTGGACACAAACAGCAAATGTGGAAGATAAGCTGTAATACAGTTTCATGAGAATTTCAAGGGACATCACACTTCTTCACTTCTGCAGATCTTAGCTGGAAACAAACAAACACTGCAAATTTACCTTTGATTTCATTTGAAATGAGCAGCTTATTTTCTGTCTCCTCATCTTCACACTCTTTGTGCTTTATGGTGTCCTTTGTTTGTAGTACTCCACTGAGGAAAATAAGATGTTCAATTTTTATTAATACATCATAAAAATCACTAAGCATGATCACACATCTTGCTAGCAATACTATTAACACACCAGGATTCCCACACAAAGGATGATGTATAATAACAAAATAAAGAAACAGAAAGGATCTTATTTCTGACTTACACAGCATGGCATGATTACTGACATGAATTTTACAAAGAAGGCCCAAGAATAGTGTAGAAAGATTATGTAAACCATAGCAACACACTAGACTTAATAACTGAAACTGAAAAATACACAAATGGAGGCAGTGGATCTGTCCACCTCACAAGACAGGAAGAGTAAAATCATACATATAGCTGCATGTCCTACAAAGCCTGGCTGGCTATGCAGGCCATTTTCAGGAGCTGTCTGCAATAACACCTACTCCTTTTCCTCTGTCCAAAATTCATCTCTACCCAGCATCAACCACTTGTCAGTACAGTTACTGACACCCTCTTGTGCAGCTGCTAATGATCCCACCAAAAAATATCTGTATTCCTTTGCATCTGCTTTTGCATTACTTCTTATCCAGCTTCTCCCTAAGCTTTGCCAGCCCAAAAATTTGCAGAGAGGGAATGCCTTCCCCCTAAATTTGGCAGAGACAGGAGAACGTGAAACCACGACTGTCATCAGGATTATCCAACCTCAAACAAGTACCTCCTTATTTTCTTGAAGGCAGTTTTCATAGCAACATACCTACAGAAATTTTTCTTCATTAGTTAAATATGCCTGTATCATGAATTGAAGGTTTTGGGGAAGAGAATGGAAGAAAAATCAATTTTTTTAAGAGCCAGTATAATTTGATTCCCAAGCCTGAGTGTTCACCTTCCTTTTGCTACTCTGAAGATAATTTAATATTGAATATGCTATAGGCATGTAATTTCTGTCATGATTTTTAATCTCAGGGACATTCCAGAGGGATACACTGCAGTATTTCTGTACATAATGATATTTTTGCAAACCAAAATTTTCTAGTATAATTGCCTGATGCAAGAAGAAGAGAGCGAGAAAAAAAGAAAAGGAGTAAGTAGAACCAGAGATTTGCTGAGTACCACTTAGATTTAACATGACAAAATAAAACTCCTGTTTGGGATTGTTTGTGGCTGGTTCCTCAATGAAGGACTCCATGAAACAAAAGATTACCTTTGAATATGAAGGTATACACAATTGAACTGAAGTCAAACATAATTAAATCCACACTATGAGCTCAGCAACTAAAGGGCACACAAGTGTGTGTATCTATGTCTTCAATTATGCATGTGTGCTTTGAATACACATCTAAAAAGATCCACTGGGTATT
This sequence comes from Aegithalos caudatus, assembly GCA_013389925.1. Taxonomy (NCBI): domain Eukaryota; kingdom Metazoa; phylum Chordata; class Aves; order Passeriformes; family Aegithalidae; genus Aegithalos; species Aegithalos caudatus. The sequence goes on from WEIU01020918.1 coordinate 210,813, forward strand.
GCAATAAGCAGATGCTCAATATTTTATAACCCCAGCAGTTCACATATACCTAATGTTGTGAACATTATTTTTCATGCCTTTTTCAAAGGGAGATTATTCAACTGAAAGTCCTCTATGACTTTGCTGGATACATAATGAATGAGGAAAGCTAGATGATAAAATGCAGCCAGTCATCAGTGTATTCAAACAGTTGAAATACAAGCTACAAAGTCTCTGGGTAGTTCAAAGCTGCCACAAGACATTCTCTTTATGAAACTGACTCAACACAGTCAACAGATAGCACAAGTATTGGCTGTATTGAGTCTTCTAAAGGTAACACCCTCTAAAAAAATAAAAGCCAAAAAAATTTTTTCTTCAAATAATCCTAAGAGGTAGTCTGTAAACCCAAAGTATATTTCTAAAAAGAATGTGAATTTACTGTAGGTATGTTTAAAAGGATGAACTACAACTATTTTTAACACAGGTTATTTAAACTTACACTTGAAGCCATCTTCTTTTTTTTGCTGTTTAAATTCACTAGAGTATGACTATTGAATGCTGTTTATTATCCTGAGTTGGAAGGGACCAGTAAAGATCATCAAAGTCTAATTCTTAGCAAAACAGTTCTACTTCAATCATCAGTTTTACTGTGGGCTCTCAAGACACTACTATTGCTAACATAGTTCATATATTATGAACACAAAATAATGCAACTCATGTAAATATGTAACAAATGACACATCTTATTCCAGGGTGTCATCTATTTCTGTTTGAAAATAGTCAGTAAGATAATTTAGGGATACTGTAACTACTTTAAAATGTAGGGAATCCTATTGCCTCACACATCCCCATGAAAACACTGAATTGTATATTTTTAGCTTCAAAGATAGTTTCCAAACTTGCACTGGAGAACAATACTTATGGTGTAAAAAAGTTCTCATGTCGTTTTCTCACAAAAACGCATGTCAGATGCTGAAAGTGAAAGAATTACTTTTAATTTTTCCATGTTTGTACATATTTGTTTATAAAAATAATTTGGACACAAACCTAGGAAGAAGGATCTCAATTTCCAATAATTGTATTGTATTTTTCCTCTCCTGTGACATGTATTTCTTATTTCTTATATACTTTGTGATACTCCTCCTCTATTTCTAAGACAAAGAGACCTGAAGAGCTTTCAACTCCTTCCCCACTGCTTCTAAGAATTCCACAGACAAACCACTGGACTGCTTTGCCTGGTAAGTTGCATTTTAAACTGACTCCAAATACCCAATACTTTGAAAGGAACTGAGAGTTACCCAGATGCCTTCTTTTCTTTCACATTGCATAACAGGGGCTTCTTGCAAGGAGATTTGTTTTCTGCATCTTCCAGCTTGGTTGTTTCTGGTACAGTTTTCCCAGATGGTCGATTGTGAGGTGAAGATTTCATACCTATGTGACCAGGGCTGGGGCATTTTCTGTCACTGTTTAAAGCAAATTTTAAAAAAAATATATTTTAAACTGGAAGCAGCTAAGCTGTTGTTTATTTTCTCTATGCACAAAAAAAATCAACTGAAAATATCCAAGGTGATTTTTTGTTTAAGAAATACAGAGAAGTTTTTTTACTTGCCACTAACAAAATTGTAAACTTGGCATTTTCAGAAATCAAAATAAAGAATTCTTTACTCCATTAAGTCAATGGTAAAATGATTAGGCAATTCAACAGGAACAGAATTTGTCTAATACTGTTTGTGATAATAAGGTATTCACTTCAAATATTTGTAACACAAGAACCCTTTGAGGTATTATTTTCCTTCTACCCCTTCTCTCCCATAACATATTGCTGTGCAGCCTTTAAAATGTTCTATGCAGCCTCTTAATTGGGACAATGAAAAATGCAGCACTTGACACAGTCCCTGCCACTAAGGACTGCTCAAAGTGCTGCTGGATCCACTGTAATGGTACTCAGGCCACCTGCCAGGGAGTAATTAAGTCACTTTAGATTTCTAAAACCCTACATTTATAACAATCAAATCAGGCAGAACTCTTAGACAGTGGAACATTTTGGGTTTTAAAGCATGAAGCTGAAACTGTCTCTGAGAAGGCAATTTAAAACACCATCTATTGAAAATATGTGGTCATTAAAGTGGGAACTGGAAATTTTCACATATTTACATTTCACATCATTCACACTTTCACATTTACATTAATGTAACCCCTGAAAAGAAGGGTATGCCTCTATTCCTTTCCTTTCCTTCTTAAATTCTCTATTTTTCCCTATAGCCCAAAATAAGCACAGGAATCAGTATCCACAATTTCTGAGATAAAATAATTATCTGCAAATAATAATCTTGGTATCACATTCCTTTGTTTTTTCCCAATGCTTCTGTTTAAAAGCTTCAGCTACAGACTTCAGCATTATTCTTGCAAAACTCAGTCCCAGTAATTTGATTCCCCACTCCCACTGTAATGACAGAATTGTGCTGCTCTTCAAAGAGCTACATTAATTTACAGTCACATCAATAATGCCACTACAGCAAACAAAAGAAACACAAAGAAATAATTTTCTAAAATGAAACCAACTGGTCAACATTCAATTTTAAATTCCATTTAACCACTTAGTAGTCTAGATAGTTACACTGAAGTTGAAAGCAAACGCTTGTTAAATCACAGACAGTAAAATCAGGAGCAGTCTTTGACAGCTCGATGACCTTTTCGATAAGCACTGAAAAAAAAAAACATTTTTCTTCCCTGTAAATAAAAATGTAGATAAATAGGCAGGCCTTTCTGAAACCACCCAGTCATCACACAGTCATAAATCACACTGGAGAACACAGAAGTAAAATACTGCTGTTAGTCACAGACATAGTTTCAATCATAATTACTTGATTACAGGAGAGGTGGATCTTTCATTTGTTTCCACTTTTCTGTTTCTGGGGATAGGACTGGCTGCAGGCATCTCCCCACTCAATCTGTCAGGTAAGAGGCTTTCTTTGTTCAAGTTCATCTCTGAATATGGACAGCTGACTGCACTAGAAGTTGAAGAAGAAAAATTACTCCTTATTCTCAGACACTTTACTGATTTCAAACAAAAAAAATTGGAATTTCGTAGAAGTAGTTGCAATAATATAAAGAAGATAAAAAAATGCAATAAGTAGTCATACTTTAAAATGTCAATAAATCTGTTGAATAAAAAACTCAACTTTATGTAGCCCTGGTTTCATGCCTGAGGTGTTTTGGTTTTCTGAAATACTTTTCCTAGGGAAAGTTCTGTAAACAATGGGAATGTTTTTCTAATGGTACCTATGTTATTCATTCCTTCTCACAGGAGGGACTTCTTCTCGATGTCCCTCTGGTTTGACCAATGTGATTGAAGAGGTTTGCCTTTGTTTCACCAATCAAACTGGTCTGTGTAAAACAGTATATAAGGGAGAAGCATCCCTAAATAGTCATTTTTTAGCCTTCTGATATCAGAGTTTTGTGTTGTTGTGGTACAAAACAGTGTCAACTTCATATTTCCGTTTGACAGCAACTTGTGTAACAAAAATTGTATTAATTTCTATTACAGCATTCATTGTGGAAAATTGCTTGATAAATGTTTATCCTGCTCCCTCATCATTTTAATGATATTTATACTTGCAACACAGGATACCTTTGACTATACCCATGTCTCTCCAAATAAAGTCATATTACCACGGCTATTTATGTGAAGGATGATATTTCTATTATGTAATGTCTACACAGAAGCTGCATTTCAAGGGCAGAACATGAGGAATGGTGCACATTCCCTTACTGCAGTGAGTGCCCCGTCTTTGCAAATGTCATTTTGTAATACTCCATTTAAGAGACTGTGATATTTTTACAGACTTTCTTAACATTCAAGACTCCATATTTCCCTGCACTCCTGCTAGGGAAAAAATTTGACAATGAACACTGATACGATGACTTGTAAATACTGCTCTAAGAAATGTGAAAATTGTACCAAAGTCAGAAAACCTGCACTTGCACAAGAAGCAGGAAAGCAAAAAACAGCACCACAAACCAAAACACATGGGGCTGAACTAGGATTTTTCTTTAGTAGAATGCTCTTCAGTGTTCAATTGATTAGTCAGCCAGACCACATACTCAACTAAACTCTGAACAGTCTATACATGTCACAACAGTGAATAGCATCACACTCAAGTTTTCAAAATTATGTAAGATACCAGACAGACTGTACTAAATATGGTGCTCCATTTGTGGCTCATGAGCTATGACATTAACTATATTCTGAAATTATGCTTTCTTACTCACCTGTATTTTTACAATGACTTCCATGATTTTAAAAGGTTAAAAACCCCACGTTCTGCAATTTTGTTTATTTTCTTTTCAAGAAAGAAGCTACCATAACTACTCATCTTTCCATAAATCACTGCAATGTTTTATTTGTTTCACTGATAGTTATGTGCATGATTTCCAAAGAGAACTGTCTCATATAAACAAGCCTACTTTGACAGCCATATGCCCTGCCACCTCCAAATTTCAAAAATTAATAGAAAAACAACAGCTTTCACTATAATTTTCTTTCTACAAAGCACAACATTAAAAAAGAGAAAGGCTTTTAAATTCAAAATATGCTGTAAACTCTTCCCTTCCTTTACCAACACAGCTCTGGGTTCAGAATGAGTATATAAGAGCTCCTATAATGGGGTTGGACCAGTAGTGGTGATCTAATTTTGACGTCACCAAGATAAACAAAAAGTTGGTGGAAATTTACATTTCTCTCAGTGCTTGCATAAAAGGAGAAAATTCCTTAAGGCCAAGTCCATCAGCCCTTGTTGGGATTGTCAAGACAGGATATTGACAGCATGTCTGATTTCTTCAGTTGGCTCATTTGAAAACAAGGCAGAATCAACCTTTTCTTTTTTAATATTATATTATTTTTATTTTAAAATCCTTTAGTAGCTATGCTGAACTTGAATTATGGAGGAAAAAAAATGGGATAGTTTCTGCTTTTCTAATCAAGATGAGATCCCTGTTTAAGACTACTCCACCAAGCAGATGTTGCTCCATAACAGCCTATACAGTGCTTTAAAGGCACATGCAGCCATATCCCAGGTGATCCAATAAAGCACAGAACAGTCATCGTTTTGCCTTTTTCTGAGGAACTTTTTGTTTATACATCCAAATCCGAGTCCAGCCACCCAATTGGTTATAAGACACTAAACTTGAAGTATGGTATGCTTGTGTTAATGAAATTTTTTAGAGACATGGAACAAAATATACCAATAAAAATTAACTTGGAGCATTCATCTTTTATTTCTATTTTCCCTTAAGCAGAATGGGGCATTTTATTTAAAATCTATTTATTTTATTTTATCTATTTAAATCTATTTATATTTTATTTTAAATCTATTTATATCTATTTACATTTATTCTCAACCTACTGGTTTTGTGTGTCTTAGGACTAGCCTCTGCCAGATGTCTTATGCTGCTGCATCTATCACAATATCTTTTTTCTCTTTCAAAAGGAATACATGATAAAAGATACAGGTTGCTGCTCAGAAAAAGGTTTTAAGGCACCAATGCTAGTGTGATTTAAGTTCTTGCTGTGACAAACATATGCAACTGTGATGAAATACAGTTTTCAGAAGTTCATGAATATATTGGTTAATCTCAGTTCTGCCATTGCTACAGGGCAAAGCATGTAATTTTCCTTCAGCCTCCTAGGCTCACAGAGGTGTTTTGAGCAATGTTTCTGAGCAGCTAAAGGCTGTCACAAGGTAACACTGAGCACTACCAAAGTGGCATTTAACTTCAGCTGTGTATTATTAAGCAAGCCTCACATCCCAATGAAATCTGACAATATGATTGGTAGACTCCAGCAATTTTCTGTTTACCCACACCATTAAAAGGTTTTAAATTAAAAAAAAAAAACAAAAAAAAAACAACAAAACAAAAAAACCCAAACAAAAGACCCTATGAAAAAGCCTAAAAATTCAGTCCTTTATTATAACTTGCCTGCTTATACAGTGCCTTTCCCTTTAGTATTTACTGGAAAAACTAAAGTTGAATGACAGTTTCAGTCAACAATAGTTATAATATTAACAATGCTTCAGAACACATATTCAAATTACTTTTTCACTGCAATTAATCATTCAAGTTGCTGTATCATTTTTTAAAAAACTTCTTGATAGTCCTTTGATGTTACTGTTACTTCAGGCAACAAAAAGAACCCTTGTGGTTTCCACAGTTAGCTTTGTTACAACAAAACACAGCATGAATGAACCTGTGTATGGCTTTGGATCAATCAGTAAATCCTCCTGAATCTCAATGCCTCCAGCCTTCAGTTCAGTTTAACTTGTCTACTACAAAGAATGAAAAAAAATTAATCTTGTTATTCCTACATAACAGAAGTATTCGATTTATACAAGACTGTAAGTTTTTAATGCAACTCATCTCTAGGGCTCAGAAGTCTTGGTGTTTAGGTTATTTAATATTAAATAAGAATTTTTAACTCTTCTGTCACCTGAAACCTGGATTTCTGCTCCAGCTTACATTTTGCTTTACCACACCATTTTGAAAACAGCAGAAGTTCAGATGTTAGTTTCCAAAATGATCAGATGTCCTTGGCTTGAGGGTACCAAGGTCTGCCAGAGGCTCAGAAAGAATGGCAGAAAGCAAAAGCAGCAGCAGGTACTCAATGTGAAACCTCTGCTATTCTTCTGACAGGGCTGTACACCCCCCAGCACTGCTCCACAGCTTTGAAAACAGTCCAACACAAAGATCTCAATTACCCTCAGAGCTGCCTCAGTAAACAAACATTCACATTAATACCACCTGACACACACGCTCCCCCCCAGCACAGGAGAATAATCAGCCATCTCCAAATGCTGAAGGATCAGCACAGCACCACAATGAACTGTCTGCAGGGCACTGCTGAAATGACAGCAGACTGGCTGGCAATATGTGTGTCCATGACAGTTTTCTGAGGAAAGGGAGCCACTGTTTCCAGAGTCCTGGATATGCCCAGTAAAAACTGAGCTTTGAAATAAGTTTCTGTTTTTACTGAATCAAGAAAGGTGAAGAGAAAAAAAGGCAATGCACCATTCTGATCACAGGCCTGGGATTTTCAAGTCAACAGAGGTTTTACATAACCAGCCCTTTCCAGAACTGTCTGATGGACCTGAAGTGTTGAGTACCATATCCCACCTGTGTTTATTTGCAACTGCTCTTCTATCACACTCAAGATCTATCTCTAGGTGCAGTTACATACCTATCTCTTTCCTGTAAAGTTCAAGGGTAGGAGGATAAAACTGGGCTGCTGACAGGCATGGACCTTAGTCTTCTCCAGATATTTGAAGATGCTCCTATCTTGTAGCAGCATGCAAATTTTCTGAAGCACAGAGTCCAGATGGAAAACTCACAGCTACACCTATCAGAGGGGAACATAGGCCAGGATTCTCTCTTAAACTAAAGAAGAGGAAGGCAGCACTATGTTAGGTCTAAGAACTTTCATACAAAGTACTTTTAAATATAGATTATTAGTCTTTATGAACACTTGGAATATTTTGCAAACCTGTATCAAGCCACAGAGGGGTCTCCTGGTTCAGCTGTTCTGGTTGGAAATGTTGCCAACAGCAGCTCCTCAGTGCCCTTCAGGTGCATGCAAATTACTGCTGAGCACTGCCGAGGGATGAGGCTGTATGAGAGCTCCAGGCTGGACTAATGGATGGATTAGACTGTCCAGACCAGCCTATGTCCAGGTGACCACATCAACTGGTAGCAAAATATGATTAGCAAGAAACCTTCAGAGAAAAGATCCTGACAGCATCTGAGGGATGTGTTCTTTTATATTTCTGCTGGTGGATTTTATTGAGTGATCTCTTTACTCCAGATTTTATGGAAACATTTTTAACTAGTCTCAAAACAAGCAATACAAATACTTTTTCACAAATTACAGCAAATGCTCATCACAAAAGCATTCGTTTTTTAGGAGAAAACTGCTTCAACAGTCTAAACCTGAACCAAGTGTACTTTAGAACAGATTTGGCTGGTGCCAATGACCTTACATTTTAAAAAAAATGAAACTTGAGACAGGTATCAAAAAACAGCTGCCAATTACTTCAGAAACCCTGAACAAAAAGATGTGACCTCCTGTTGAGCTGAGGTTTCCATGTTTATACAACATGTGTTGTCCTAAAACACAGCCTCTACCACAGCACTTCAGTTCACTTGAACTTACACATAATGCATGGGAAGTTTGAAGTTTCTGGTAAAAATCTTTACTCATGAAGAATTGACTCTAAACTCTGATGAACTACTTACAACTGACCTCTTCATGCTCGTGCTTGAACTTGAGAATTACTGCATGCATTAAACATCAGGGTATACAATTCACAATCATAAATATGCAGGTGATCTGCATAATGCTAACAATCTGTACATCAGGCTGTTTCAGCTGCACCACACACAACCCTAGATCGACTGTTGATAGATACCAAGCCCTTAGTAACATCAACTTTTCCAAAAAGTAAATCCTTTACCACTGCTATATAATTAATCACTGAGGCTTTCATCTGATTCCTACAGAACAAGCTCTCAAAATTATTTCAGAACTACTTAGCATTTTAAATTATCATCTTTTCTGCACACTGGCATTTATGCATTGCACCTCATCACAAAAACAAGATAAGCATAGTTAATTACATTTCAAGGTTGCCAAGATAAAAGAGCCATGGGAATGCTACCTGATGTGGAAAATTGTACAAATTTCAAAATCTCTTTGTTAATTCAGGAAAAAAGTACAACGGTACAAAAAAAGTGGTACAATGTTAGAATTTTTGTGGATGCCTGGACCCTCATGTTTGTAGGCTCCAGAAGAGAACAAATCTCGTTATTTTCCACAGAAATACTTAAGAACAAAACTAGAATATCCTCACAGAGGGCAAATCAACAGCTAGTGAATAAGATACTGGTAAAAACTATTTGCTATGAAACAGCAAATATCTGTGGTGTGCTCAGAAAAAAATGCCTTGGTTATAATTTTATACCCTAGAACTATCAGTTAATGTGCAAATAATAGGATTGCTTAGAGTACAGTAAAATAAAAGTACAATGAAATGCCATGAGTTTGTTTCTTTTCTTAATATTCAGGATGAGTAAGTATAATAACCTTTAAATAGCATGGAAAATGTAGCTATAAAAGCAAAGGCTACACAAAGTATATAGACATGTAGATCTTACTCATCTTTTCCATCTAAAACATTAGAACTTTTATTGCCAATTTTTATTTAGAGAGATTATAAATGAAAAACTTTTCAGACAAATTTACTTTATTTTTTTCTTATTTTAAATTTTGACTTTGGGCTGAAATCCATGGTATGTCCACCTCATTCTAAGTAATTGAATAGCACTTGGTAAGGAAGTGGAATTTATTGTCTCCCAGATTAGATGCAATAATAAATCATACAAGACTCAAGTCTACTAGAATATGAAATTAAATGGGTTTCAGATAAGCAGTCAAGAAGCTTTTTAGGCAAATTTAGTTTAGCTCACATTTGCAGTGGACTAATGCTATGAATGCAGAAGGTTACAGTACAGTAACAGATGATAACCTTAAGGACTGACTTGATTGCTTAAGGAGTTATCCTACTTGTTGAGTGAAATAAAGGGAAAGTAGAAAAGGAAAGGGAGAAAAAACTGGGAGGAAAAAAAATAATATAGACAGAAAAAGCCAACTGGAATAGGGGGAGAATAGTCTGAAAGACAGTGGTGTGGCATACTGTGTCATGGCAACTCCATCACTGCCCATACTGCAACAAGTTTTGTCACTGGAGCTATCCCTAGCTATGTCCCTTCCTGGGGATAAAGCCTGTCCTAGCATCAGGAGCTCTTCTGCTCCTAACAGCACAAACAAAGCTTCTGATGCTGACAGAGAAGAATTTGCAGCACAAGATGCCTTTTGCATATCTAAATGTAGTAATACAGTGAGTTTTGCTGGCCAGGTATCTTTGATAGGGATTAGTCAGGACCTTAACACATGGTGATACATCAGCAAAAACTTGTAGCATAATTGGAGTCAACAGGACATAACTCTCTCTTCAAAAATGTGAAAAGATTGCAGAGCTCACTCTTGGATCAAGATAGTTTGAAAAGGTACTTTAAAAAATGTATAGAAAAACAACCAAATAGCAGTCCTCTAACCACATGAGAGAGCAGGAAGAACAAAGTCATATGATGTTTGAGAATTCTATGACTGTGTAATGAAAAAAATGAGAACTTCTGGAAGCTCGAATTTGAAAAAAGGTAACAGGATGATATTTATGGTGCTTCATTCTCAACTTAACATACTGTATTACTTGTACATCCCTTACTGAAACAGTCTGGATTCACCTCACGCTGTAAATATTTTTAAAATAATAAAATTTCAACTTGGGAATGTTTCCCATTTACTCAGTCATTGTCTCTCTGTCTCCTCCATTCCATTCTCCCATGCTAATATCAACTACTTTCTAGGATGGGATGTCCATATTTCTGTATTATACTTCAGGAGGTGTTCAACAAAGCATTTTCAGAAACACTAAACAGAAGCAGCAAGTTGTCATTCGGGAATACGTCAATTGGAATTTCCTTTCTAGCATTGTTCCAAGCCAACAAGCAAATCCTTACCCTTACCAAGCAAGCAGAAAAAAAACCACCCAAGCCATAATAAAATCAGTGGCCTCATATTTCAAAAGGTTCAAAAGTTATTGCTTTATACATATCTGTCTGTAACATTTTGCAATCTGGACAGCAAGCCGAGGAATCCTCAAAGGAACAAAATACAGAGTAACTGAATCTACCAATTGTGACAAGAAGTAATGTACAACAAATCTTATCTCAGCACACCCTGGTGAAATGAAGTTACAGATTGCTAATGTTTATTTCAGTATGCTCACCATGGCAACTGAAATAGCTGCATATTTAGGTTTACAAGATTTCCTATTTTTTTCCAGATTGGATCTGTTTTCTTATGAACAACAATTTAAAAGAACCATCTGCACACATCCCTCATCTGAAAGAAGAAAATCAGTTTCACAGAACATACCTATGATGGCCAATATGTCTTGCTCTTTTAATGTGTCCAACTCCCTTACATCCTGCTGTGGGACACCCTCCATGCTCTAAAGCTTCCACCAATTCCAAGGGACCTGCATGCCAAGTGAAATTACAAATGAGATTTAAAAAAATGATTGAATATTTAAAAGCTATATAAATATGCACGAATACCAGTGCATTGTAGCAAGCATGAGTGAACAGAAATACTTTAATAATACATTCTGTAAAAGCACAATGGAGATTTGAACAATCAAATCCACTAGAGAAATAATTTTATTCCATGAGAGTAAATCTCTACAACAGAAATACATCTCTATACAGAACATAAATCTTGGAGGAGCTGCATGACATCAAATTTCTCTTCTACTACCTACATTTCATTGGCTGTTTCGCAAGAGCACAAAAAAAGTATGTCACTCAGTCCTTGTTCCTGAAGACAAGGATGTGTTTGTAATGCGTACTGTCTTTACATATTTTTAGCTGATTTTTTCCAGTAAAAAGGATGTAAAAATGATGGCTGAAAATACTACTAAAAGAAACAAGCCATCAGGAGATTTTTGACATTTTCACTTCTCTGAATTTATGGGTCTACCTGATTTTCATCAACCTGCAAAAATTATGCCTGCAGAGACATTAAAGGATGCATGCCAAAAGGAGCTTAGAGGCCCAAGCAAACATAATATATAACCCACAGTTTCACAGAAAGGGAGAGACAGCACATGACACTGGGAACACCTGCTGCACCTCTGCAAGCATACACTGTCTCCCTCTGGTTCCAGTACTTCTGGAAAAGGACATGAACTTGTATCTCTCCCTACAGATAACAACACAGACATGAAAAGGTCTATTTAAATAGTTTTCAGATGAAAGATTCTTGCTTGCAGATGGATAATGAAAGACAGAGAATTATTATGTATAATTAGAGCAGTTTAAAAGTTTTTTTAACCAAATGTTCCAGCTATGCAAATATTACAAAACTATCACTACACTCAAGTCCAAAGACTTCTATAGACTTGAATGGCTGTAATGGGTGAAAGAATAGGGAATTTCACCCTCTCTACCTTTATGCAGAAATCATGCTTAGAATGTAGCAAGTAAGTGGACTCAGAGGAAGAGTTATGTGAATACGGATGTTTCTGCAAAGAGAAGTCCTGCTTCACTGATGTTCTGATTTTGAAAAAATTAACTCCATGTACATGTTCTCTCCTCCCTTAAAAATTTTGAACTCTTTAAAATGTAATTTAAAAGAGCTATAACTGGTTGTCTGTGTTTTATGTGAGAAGGTGCTATTTGTATCACTGTGAAACAATGTTAAAATCAACACCAATACTTGGCTCTTAATTCTGTAACTGCTATCAAAAAGGTCATAATCCTTCATGATGACTAAATTACATCTGAAAACAGTATGAATACATGAATACTTGGAACTGCTCTAGACTAATATTGCTAACAGCATCCACACAAAGCTTCTAATGTGAATGAAAGTGATCTGGACCTCATAGTTGAAAGTCGTATCATACTGACTGAGGCAGAAACTGTCTTGCAGAATATTTTCATCCCTCCTCATGAAACCTTCGCAGAATTCTGGAAATTCCTTTTAACTTACCTGGAAACAACATTAACATTTGTATAATATTCTACATGGTAATAAAACAGTCATACTGCTGGATTAATATTTTATTCAGTAATCATTCTATTTTATAAGTACTTGTGTAAATTATTACTTTTTTCCTATTCAATGGGTGGTTAGCTTCCTCTCCTGTCATATCATTCATCTTAATTTTTGTAGCTTAACAGAAAGTTGCTTCAACCAGTCACATCCTAAAAGGGATCTACAGTGCCTTCTAAGCCATCACCTAGAGGAGATGACATGTTATATGTGATGGGCACCCGTACTTTGCTCCTTTTAATGTCTCAAAAAGATGATATTTACATATTTTTTATTCCCACCTAGGCTAAGATTTTTATTTATATATCAATCTTACATAATAGAAATGTTGCAACCTTATTCAGCTCTTCTGCCATATGATACAATTTTAATTTATGTGGCCACAGACTACTTTTCCCACTGGGCTGCTCATTCAGCACACAGGACAGCACATCTCAGATTAAGAAGCAGATATGCAGCATCCTGTCTTCTTTTCATTATTCACTTTATGCTTTGGCACTTATGGCACTCTATTCAGATTCTGAAGGCAGAATGATTAACTTCCTAGCAGGCAGTCATCACTGTACTGCTGGAGTACTCAGAAAACTAATGAATATACTCTGATCACAGCCTGGATAGGGATCGTTTCTTCTTGGCATTTAGAGACATTGAATCGAGGTACTGGGATTTTCAGGTAACACATTCACACTGTGTATGACTTATCTCAATTATTTTACATTATTTTTTTTTCTCTGAGTACTTGGCATTGCTCAGCATTTCTTATTTTCCAAGCACAGTTATTTCTGACCTTGTTACAACTGTAACACTCAGCAGTTGTGCAAACCATATCTCAGAGTCACTATATAAACCAATCTCAGAGAACAGCACTTACTTAAAAACTCATCTTTTCAAGGTTTGGCTAAAGTGATCTCATTGCCATTATCCAGAAACACAGTGGCCTAGGCAGGGATACATTTACCAAAAAATCTCTTCTACCTGCAACCTCTCCCAGTACTTCTACAAGTAAAATAAAATCTCCAGAGAGGGTGAGCTGGTAAATCCAGTGTTATTATTGATACCATGCTTCTGTTAGATCTATTTTCAAAGTGGGCACCATTAATCCCTCTTTGCTAAGCTGAAGAAGAAAAGGAAGCTAGTTGTTTTTGAGGATTTACCACAGCATTTGAAAGCAGTGCCTTCTCAGTGCACCCTGGACTCCTTTGAGCCAAAAAGCATAGCAACCATCAAGAGAGATCTGAACAAAGGATCTTAACAGTGATAACCTACCCCTACTGAGTGCCACAGCAGTTTCAGTGCTGGCTTTGAGAGGGCCAGGATTTTACACAACAGATCTTTTAATTTACTTCTTGTTTTGACTGTGGTTCTTGTATTTCCATTGCAGTCAGGGTCAATAAAGCCATCTACTAAAAAGTGATTAATTACTGACTGTTGATTCTGCACTAAATGTCACATTTGCAATTATTTTGCATATCCTAGTGGCTTCTCTTCTTTGAATGGCACTGGCAGGGAAAAAAGATAGCACAGCACACACGCCTTTTACCATCATTACATTAGAGTGTGGTTTCCCTTACTAAGTGGGGGCTGAAGAGGGTGGCCAGTTTTTGTACACCAGCCTGCAGGATGGATATCAGGGCTGTCGACATCAGTCCAATAATCATAAATACTATCCCAGCCATCAAAATGAACCTAAAATACAAAAAGGAGAATAGTGCATTTTAGATCAGGAAAATTCTCCATGAAACCAGTTTACCTGAGTAATCTCTAGAAATGACAGGTTCATTAGAGAAGTCGCTTTCAGAGAACTATTTAAGTTACACATAAAATACATGTACATTACATTCTGGACCCAGGCATGCTCTTACTAAAGTAAAGAGTGAACAACCATATGTCATCTGGTTGTTTACTGTGTTAGCAGGCTCAAATCCCAGGAATAATGCAGTTCTCACATTAGTTCTCACATTAATAGTTAAATTTAAGCAGGAATTTCTGCCTTTTTCATGTCTCAAAAAAGCTCACAAAAATCCAATGCTTTCAATTCTCCTGTTTAACCTGGATTTAAGAACAGCAGAACAGTAAGCAAAGGACTAAAAAATGGAATTTATCTATATCTATTTATCTATAAAAAACAATCTCCCCCATCATACAAGCAACAATTACAGGATAAAGAGTTGAAACTGAAGAGAAAGTGAAGCATGTGACTTCACAGGACAGCACCTGTATGGGTTATGCACGTATTTTTTAACATGAAAATTAAGCATCTGCAAATCTTGCATGACCTCTGTAGCAGTAAATTCCTTGGATCTCTCAGGTGCAGGTGTGGATGCACATACACACAGACACATACAAACAGAGCTCTTTCACTGTGCACTACAGAGTCAAATTACTGCCCTAAGCAGTTACAAATCCTGTCATTTAATACTTCAGACTGGAGAGTGGTTTTTTCTTCATTTTGGGATGTTGGGTTTTTTGTTTCCTTTTTTTTTTTTTTTTTTTTTCCC